>JARHVA010000255.1:2812500-3412500 GCA_037957365.1 Torreya grandis | reverse complement strand
AAAATGCTTTTGAGTTGAACCTACCAGCCTACCTTGGTCTGCATCCAATATTCAATGTGGAGCTCCTCAAACCATATCACCCACCGCTATTGGATACTTCAGTTGTAGCAGAACAACTAGACATTGATGAGCTTGATCCACAAATTTTTGCTCTAGTAGAAGAGGATTAGATTGTGGATACCTGGATAAAGACAACAAGAGGACGCTCTATTCCACTTTATCGAGTGGTCAAAAGGGGCCAGCTTAGCCATCAAGGTGAGTGGCTCACAGAGAATCAAATCAAGAAACAACTACCACACCTGATGGGGAGAATTGATGCAATGGGGACTATTGCTTCTCAAGGAGGGAGGAATGATACAGGCACCAATTTAGGTGATAATTCGGGTGACAGTTCCACCCCAATTGATGATGAAACTTCTGGGAGCCATAACTTTTGCACCATAGCTCTAATTGACTCATCGTTTGAACCGTTGGAAAGCTAAGAATGAGGATAACGTCAGGAAATGGCATGAGCATCGATCGATGAATTTTGACCCTCGAAAACCCAATGAAAGTGCCTCAATTTCAATTTTAGTATTGCAGTCTAAAAATAGTAAGTTTCTAAAAATATTAATTCCTCGAATTCTATATTGTTTTAAATATTGGAAGTCGAACCACTTAATCTGCCTCGAGATTGGTGACCTTCCAAATCCTCTCCATGCTTTCAAAATGTGTATAAATGAAGAGGTAACCTGAAATGTAAAGACAGTCATCTCTTCCTAGAGATAACCATATATTTGTATTGCAATCTTGAGTAATACTACATCTCTTCTCAGAGAATTCATTGTTACTGTGTTATTTCTATGCTATTGAGATATTTATCAACCAAAAATTCTGAGTTTTGGATCAATACCTCACTCAAAACCCATGCTTGTTGACCCCATCTTACTTTTTGTGCAAGAAATGTTAAGCAACAATAATCTTATGGTGCATTGGGCAGTGACGGCGAAGTGAGGGGAAATGATATAGAATTTCATGTGATAGACTCAAAGAAACCTAAGAAGATACATGCAAAATTTAGTGACATGTTGAACATGTCCATGTAATATGGAGCTTATACCAAACTATTTTAGCTACTCACTAAATGCTTGAAACATGTGTCACCTTAATGAAAATATCTCAACAATTCAATAGAAACATCACAAAGTGGGGGGCCGATATTTGTTTTTTGCATTGGGATTAAGTCCATGACGGTTATTTATTTATCCTTGCATACTATATAACTCAAATGAGTTGTTTTATTTTCTTGTTCACTCCCCATGGATGTTATCAATGATAAACAAGAAAAAATTAAATGCTAAACAGTTGCAAATGTTATCTATAGTCTAATATTATGCATGTGAAAGTAATATATTGCATAAAGATGTAATTATTTTAAAGTGAAAAATAACATTAATGAACCACATGTCAATATAGATTAGTCTAAAACTATTAGATAAAAGCGTTGACTGCTTAAATTATTTAAAACCTAATTAGATAACTCTAAAACCAATTAGATGAAAAATGGAAAAGACTGCTTCAATGAAAGACACGTCTTATATAATGTAATAGATCAATCTAAGATGCCATATGAAAATAAATATGGCTGCAAATATTTTCAATCGTTTACCATTCTCATTCTTAGGAACACTAACAACCCTTATATTTGTAACAATAATATGATAAGACCACAAGCACTACCAATTTTAGGTAGTCTGAGATGCAATTGGTTATAAATCTACACCAATCTCTGTATACTCTCTACAAGCACTTTTGTTGTATGACGTATCTCAAATTAGGCACCACCCTACTTTTTATAGCTTCTTCTATGAATGTTGCAACTATCATACTGAAGAACATAAGTTACATTGAAAGGGATGTAAAATTTCAATTTTGATAAGAGGAGTTTTGTAAAGTGAAGGAGTGTAAATCGAAAATTATATAGGTCACTTGAAACCCATGACCATTGACCCTATCTCACCTTTGGTGCTAGTAAGTGCACATATTTGGGGGATAATTCTATGGACATTTAACCTAGCATGTACGCATTATAACCATAACACATATGCATTGTGGCCATAATGCATACACCATATTTAAATTTAGGCTTAGTATTTTTAAGCTGTAAC
Source organism: Torreya grandis (assembly GCA_037957365.1). Taxonomy (NCBI): domain Eukaryota; kingdom Viridiplantae; phylum Streptophyta; class Pinopsida; order Cupressales; family Taxaceae; genus Torreya; species Torreya grandis. The sequence goes on along the minus strand of JARHVA010000255.1, from coordinate 3,410,353 downwards.
ACACATGTGTTATGTAGTCCACATAACATATACGCATTATTACCACTAAATAGCATGTATGTGTTATTACCACTAAGCTTTGTGGAAATAACGCATATGTGCCAATTTTAGTTTCAATAACATGTACATGTTTTTGAAACTTTAAAAAAAAGATAAAAAGGCCCAACCTGCAGGCTTAATCATTTTATTTTCATTTTCCTATTGAGAAGTGTTGTCATTAAGTTCAAGGTTGATGTCAAGGTGCATCTGGTAAAGATGCATGGTGAGTGGTCTATGAGATATGAACCATGTGATGAGATAGAATTTGAAGTCAACCTAATGATTCTTCTAAAGTTGATGTCAAGATTCAAGTCAAGGTAAACATGTTTTGAGTACTAGTCTTTTAGTAAAAGGTACCTTGAGAAGCCTAGTCATAACAAGCATAGTCATATCATGAGCATGTGCATGATGAGTATGAAGAGGTATGTGCAGAGTTATGATATTTTCTAAGGATCATGAAATACATGTGATCAAGGTGTAGAATCATCAAGGAGTGTTTCAAGGTCAGTTGTCAAGTTTCAAGTGCATTTGTTTTCAAGTAGAATTAATCCTTGGATTTTATTTTGGTAAACTCTTTATTATGAATTGCATTCATGCAAGTGATTTTTATTACAATATTATTTATGCCATCTATTACATAAGTTAACCTTAAATTGTTAACCATTTTTGTAACCCAGAATTACTCATTTTGAATGATTCACATATCGACTACACTGAATTAAACTATGATTACTATAGATTTATACCCTGAGTGAGGTATAAAAAACCTCATCTATAGGTAGTGATGGGTAAACCGAATCTGAGGATTAATTGTGTTGACAAATACTAGTGCAAATTGAGATTTCTCTCCTGAAAGATCTACTTGATTTGACCTATGGAATATATGCATTTTCCAAGCTCAATCCCTGCACATGTTAGGTTGTGGAGCTAAAAGCTTCACTGATGCTGGAGGAGGTTGCTGAGTGTCACAGTAACCGACGTCAGTCAGGCCAACCGACGCCGGTCAGAGGTGGACAGGAAGCTGCCGACATCGGTCATTGATCAGTCGACGTCGGTCATCTCTAGACAGATAGCGATCGACGTCGGTCGCCTGTGTGGTTCCAGAACTGTTAGTTTGATGAACAATTAGTTTAACGAACTGGTTGTTTGCATGTAAAGACTAATTTTAGTCTTGAGCCACTTTTCTAATTATTGTTTGTATGGGATCTATTTAATAGACTCATGGGGCTGTATTGTAATCAAGGACAAGGAAGAGATCCTTCCAATTGTAAGATCAGGTTGACTTGCAGGGTGTGCAAGATCAGGAGAGATCTACATGGTAAGTAAGATCGTTTGATTTGTAGGTTGTTGCAAGTTCAAAAGAGATCTACTTGGAGTACTTTGAGTACTTGGTGTACTGGCAGTGTTGTTACTAACTGGTGGAGGGTACAACTCTGTGTTTGAGTTGTCTTTGTAATTGGTTGTGAGAGAGAGAACTCTTGAGGGAAAGAGATCTGTACATCTGAGAGGTGTGGAAGAAAGTGTGATTTCATTGTATTTCCTTCTGGAAGAGTATTAATACAAGATTGTATTGTCTCTCATATTCTGTGTTGTTTCTGAATTCTAGTTACATTTTACTTCTCGTTTAATTTCGTGTTTAGTTGCTTATACAAGGTAATCAATTGTGCTCCTAATCCTAACAGCACACACTTCACTATCTCCGCATAAGTCAAAATAAATAAACCCAAAATACTAAAAAACCATTCATTTCACTCCATGAAGGGCACATATAATCCCAATAATTAACTATGAACCATAAACTGAATTGTTTACCAAGTCCAAGACTTGCACATAGTGCACCATTTATGCATAATCGAAAATAAATAAACCCAAAACACTAGAAAAAGCCCATCCCTTTCACTCTATGAGGGGCACATATAATCCCAAGAATTAACAATGGACCATAAACTAAATTAAACTAAATTTCCCATAATTTAAGAATTCATAGAATGATTAACAAATTGACAAAATTGTTTGTGTTTAAACAAACATTGAAATACATATTCACATTTTCATATCCATATTCACGTTATTGTTCAAAATTTTTGAATATGATTTTAATATTTTGGTAAGCCTTACATGTTTTATTCAATCAGGGAAGGACTTGGACTGAAGCAATAATGAATGTCTAAAAATAAATATATAGAAGACAAAGTGGATGTATAATTGGACATAAAATGTTGTGAAAATGACAAGGTATTTTAAGAGTTTGTCGATGTTGTTGTATTAAGTTCATAAGATTGTGACATATGATAGTAAGTTAAAGGATATGTTGTATTTGACAAATAATATAAAGTTTATATTATTAAACTTAATATTAGTATTTATCCATGCAAATCTTAAATTAAGATATTTGTAATTGAGATATCGTGTAATAATAGTACAATATTTTGTGTACAAGTTTAACTTTTTTTATGAATCAATACAAAATTCCAATGTTCAAGTGTTGGATACAAATGCCTTCATAATTAATGAAAAAATCATCTAATTTTAATAAAAAACATGTTCAAGTGTTGGGTTCCACACCCTCAATTACCATCTCAACTATTAGACCCCGCTCAACTATTGGGTCCTCTTAAATTAGGCAGTACAAATCTTTCTCCATTTGGTGAGATATTTTTAATATTCTATCAAATACATTGAAAGGGACAGTGACATTTCCATTTTAAAGCGATCGCAGATTGCCAAATACCACCAAAATGGTAATTGGGTCCTCAACTACCACAATAAAGTCAAGTTAGTGTTTTAAAATTAGGTAGTAAAACTCTTTCTCCATTTGAATGGTGAGATATTTGTAATATTCTATCAATTGTATTGAAATGGAAAGTGGCATTTCCGTTTTAAATCGATCCCAAATTACCATTTTTTTTTTTAATAAATATGGTGGATAATTAATTTGAGAGTGAAGTTCAATTAATTTGACACAAGGATAGCATTTATGCTTTGAAAATTAATTATATCTACCAATTTACACTCATTTTCTTAATACAAACCCTTTTGTTATAATACATCATTTGGAGCTTGTCTACTAACAATGAAAAAGTATGGTGGTTGGTTGGCATATCTATGGACTATGGATTCTTCTAATCATGAACTTTACATAGCAATGCAAGAGCTTAATTTTATGGTCATATAAACCATAATGGGAAATTTTTGGTAAAATATAATTAATTTTGTTTAGATTGTATCATATGTAAAGTAAAATTTGATCAATGTCATTTTTTAATCATTGTATTATACATATCGCTTGAAACAATTAATCTTAATTAAGATATTAATTATTATTTTTTTATCAATGTTGAAGATTTTAATGTTTATATTCAAATTTGAGGAATTTTAGACCAAACAAAAAGATTGAAAAATAATTTATTTAGCATGCCATTTACGTATTTTTTTGAAGGTACTAGAGGGCATAATTTTTTTAATATTTAAAACTAAAATTCCATAAGTAACATGTGTGCAACACTTAATAATTACAATAACCTTAAAAACAAGCAATCGAGTGTGGATTTGACAAAACAAAACAATTAATTCTTAACTTAAAATCTAAAAGGGACTTGTTTATACATTTTAAATTTCTAAAATGAGCTTGACAACAAGCAATTAATGTGTGTTACACAAGCAATAAATATTTAATTTATTTGAGGTTAGCGAAGACATTATATAATCGAAAATTGTCAAATCGAAGCGAAAGACACGATTTAAAAATGAAATTACCACAGCAGATGAGTATTTTGGCATCAATGTTTGCAGAAGACTTTATTCAGAAATAGTGAAATGTAAAGAGACAGACGAAAAGTGGCATCACAGAGTTTCATAGCTGTAATGGTGTGAGCGTATCAAATTTTCATTTTTGTAAGAGTCGATAACATAAAAATAAAGTTTTTTTTTAAAGTTATAGTAAAAGTTTTTATGGATATTTTTTGGTTAACCTCAAAATATGTAATTGTCATAATTTCTTTTCATTATAGTAACAATTTTTTATTATCCTTAAAATATTTAATTATCATAAATTTAGTAATTTTATTTTACTATTTTATAATAAATTCATTTAAAAAGAAAGTATTTTTTTTTAAAATTTTATGTTAAATATTTTCATAAGTAATTTTTGATATTAAATTAACATAATACCTATATCGTACTGAATTGTGACATTAATAAAATATGTACGTATTATAAATAAATTTATCTAAAATAAATATATGTTAATAAAATATTAATATTATAAATTATTAAATTGTATTTAACTCTATTATGATTAATTATTTATATATAATACTATTATATGTTATTTTTATGTATTATATATTATAATTTATAAGATAAATTGGTCTATTATCATAAAATTAATATATATTATTAATTATATAATATATGTAATATAAATATAAAAATATACTTTATAACATTATATTTTATTACATATTATTATTATTAATGTCTATATTATAATAATATTTATAATTGTAAATATATAACATAATTATCTATATAATATAACATGACAATGAATATATATAAATATAAAAGATAGTAATTTAATGTTTTGTTAATTATAAATTAATATTAATATTATAATTTATTATTATTTTTTAATCATTTCAGAGTTGATGGGACCACTACCCATATAAGAAAAAAGAGAAATATTTCCACAATTTGACATACCGGATACATGGCAGATATAAGACCAAAGATCAGATTACAAAAAGTTCACGCAAGATAATAACTGTATACTATTAAATAAAGGTAACACTTACATTGTATCAGTGTTTACGATTGTTTGAGTCGGATGTCAGAGAAATTGACAATATTCAAAATATAAACTATTCAATCCGCTATATTTTACCATATCACTAATAGGTCATTGAAACACAAGATCCATATCATTCTGAGATTTCAATTACTCCCAAGATGTACTCCCCAGCTCCTTTGCACCCCCAATAGCAGTTTTCATCCCATTTGTTCCATCTAAATCTCCAATTAGGGGTGTGTTAGGCACCTGCATCTTCATTCGCAACATCGAGCAGACACCAATAGACCTGAGCTGGAAGAAACCCCCAAATGGAGAGTCAATCTAAATGGGTTCCAATGTATCCGATAAAGCCCTCAAAGCCACCTTAGGAGTAGCAAAAAAAAACCTTACTTGGAGCCTGAATTTTTCTACAATACATCCTAAAGCCAGAAACTTCATAGCCACAACCATGGCTGGAGACCGACGAGCCACCACCCAATCCACCATATTTAGAATGGTGGCTAATGCCTCCTCCAATGGGGATTGTGCAAGGGAGTAATCAATTGAGAAAGGATTTTTGAGGGTAGTCTGCATTTCTTCCAAATAACACAATAAAGAAACAAATTTTACCTCTAACACACTGAACATGGAGACAAGAACAAAACCTGCTCCATCATTTTTGGAGAACGATGGGCAATCAAAAGGGTCATTGTCAGCTTCTACCAGAGCCTTGTCCAAACCCATCGAACATCTAGATAGAACAAAGAAATCCACCAGCTCTAAAATGTGAGACTTGTCTGCTACTAGCAAAATCAGGGTGTGTCAGGAACCTAGAACAATAAACATGCTCTGATACCACATGTCAGGAACCTAGAACAAATAAACATGCTCTGATACCACTTGTCAGGATCTTGCTCCACCAATAGAGCACATATGATTACTTCTTGTATTAGCAACTAATCACAGAATTTAACCAGAATCAATAAGTAACTAGAAATATGAAACAACACAGGAATATGAGAGACAATACACAATTGTATTAATAATCACTCAGAAGAATATACAATAAAGAAGATGCCACTTCTTCTTCCACCTCAAAGGCTCGCCACACCTCAAGACCTTCTTCCCTCTCTCTCTCAATCTCAACAATCAACTCCAATACAGAATTGATGTTCACCTCTCCAACCAGTCAGTAACACGCTGACAGTACACCAAGTACACAACCGTACTCCAAGTAGATCTCCTGCTCTCTGCTGTTACCTGCAAATCACTAGACCTTACTCACCATTGTAGATCTCCAAAAGAAGCCATGCTCACCTGCTGACTAAGATCATATAAATATGAAGAACCCTGCTGATTCTCCAATCCAGCACCCACAGTTGGTACTGTGGCACTAGGGGGAACACACCATTACTCTCTTCTCTCAGAAGGAGCTTATTTGCTCTCTTACTCTCTAGCTACACTTTTACAATACAGCCCATGAGTCCATATATAGATCTCATGCTTACAATAATTAGACTATCTTAATTACAATAATTAGACACGCAACTCAAGATTAAGACTAGCCTTTGACATGCAAACAAACAGTCCAAAAATAGACTCTCCGGGATCAACATGCAAACTACATGTTCACATACAGGCTGCCGACGCCGGCTCCTCCATGACCGATGTCGGTCAACTGGTAACCGACGCCGATTGGTTCTTCGCTGCTATCTGACCGACGTCGGCTGATCAGACTGATGTCGGTTGCCCTGCAACTGATTCTGCAACTCTCTGCAACCTTACCTTGATTCTCACGCTGTCATGGAGAAGGACTTCCCTAATTACCTTACACACCGCCTTCAGCACCTCCTCCGATGGTAACTAGAAAACTTTCTTGAGACACCTTAGGGAGATAAAGGTCATTAAAAGCCATTTCTTTGGCCTTGCCCTTCCCAAATGTCACAAGCTAATGGGCAAACTAAGACCACTGGAGCACAATTTTGAGAAAATAGCTCTGGAAAAGCTGAGAAAGTCCTAGATCAAGGAGAGAAATTAATGCAAAATTTTTAAATAAAATTAAATCATAGTTAAATATATGCAATATTCATAATACAGAAGAGATAAGAGTTGCAAAAATAAAAAATACTTCTTCTTCAAAAAATTGGAATCATTCTCCTTCTTCTTGACAATAAAGATCAATTACAAGGTATTAATAGAATTGCATGTGAACATCCTTTTCTTATTATTGAATAAAATATTTTAAATTTTTCTAAATAATAATTTTCATGTAATAGCAACTAAAACTAACTATAGCTTTTATAAGGCTTTATTTAAAAATATATATATATTAACTAAAAATTAACTAACTGTCTAAATTTAGCTCCACAAAAAAATGTTCATGCAAACTAAATTTACGCTAATAGTCTAAAAATAGAACTGAGTGAACTGCACTTCAGCATCACTTTTCAACATACTCCCCCTTGATGTTGAGCGGGCTCACAATTTGATCTCTGAGTGTCAAAAAATTGGTTTGTTGCAACTACTTTCATGAAGATATCTTCCAATTGTTCTTTAGTGATGATGTATTTCAATTCTACTACCTTCATCTGCACTAAATCTCAGATAAAATGATGCTTTAAATCAAAATGTTTTGTCCTGCTATGATGGACTGGATTCTTGGCCAATTTAATAGCACTAATATTATCACAAAAAATAATTGTGGGCTGAACTTGGATCTCTCCAATTTCTTCAAGAAGTTTTCTAAGCCATAATGCTCGTGTCCCTGCTGAAGTGACTGCAACATACTCTGCTTCTGTAGAAGAAAGGGTAACTATACTTTGCTTCTTTGAGATCCAAGTAATCAAACCAAAACAAAAAAAAAACAATTCCCAGATGTTGACTTTCGGTCATCCAAACTACCTCCCCAATCATAATCACTAAAACCAACAAGATTGAACCTTTTAGAAGTGTAGTAATGAATAGCAAAATCTAGAGTGCCTTTCACATACCTCAAGATTCTCTTGGATGCCTTCATATGTATTTTTGATGGCTCTGTCATATACCTTGAAATAAGAAAAACTGAATAAGCAATATCAGGTCTTGTGTGAGTTAGAAACATTAAACTTCTGACAATAATTCTATAGGTTGTCTCATCAACTCTTTCAGCACCATCATCTCTACACAACACAACTCCATGAGCAACTGGAGTGGAGACTAGTTTACAATCAACCATATCAAGTTTCTTCAACATATATTTAGCATACTTTGTTTGACAAATGAATTTTTTTTTCTCCCTTTGATAAACCTCCATTCCTAAAAAATATTTCATAAGGCCTAAATCTTTCATCTCAAATTCATTCATCATGAAAACTTTGAATTCATCCTTCATCATAGAACTACTACCTATATACAACAAGTCATTAACATACAAACTTACAATTAGAATATCATTACTTTCTTGTTTGTAGTAAAGGGTAGGTTCACTCTTCTTTGAAAGCTATTCTCTTGAAAATATCCATCAATCCTAGCATACCATGCTCGTGGTGCTTGTTTGAGGCCATACAAAACCTTCTTTAACTTGTATACATGATTTTCTTTTCCTTGCACTTCAAAACCTTGTGCTTGTTCCGCATATACTTCTTCTTCTAAGTACCCATTCAAGAAGGCACTTTTCACATCCATATGATGGATGCTCCAATTCTTTTGAGCTGCTAATGAAATCAACCTTCTAATGGTCTCTTGTCTTGCTACTAGTGCAAATGTCTCTTCATAATCAATGCCATACTTTTGTGTGAAGCCTTTAGCAACTAATCTCGCCTTATGCCTTTCAACACTTCCATCATTGTTACACTTTGTCTTATAGACCCATTTGGTACCAATCTTCTTCTTGTCATGTGGAAGCTTTGTAAGCTCCCAAGTGTCACTCATGTGAATAGAATCCATCTCTTCTTGCATTGCTTGCATCCAAACATCATTAGTATATGCATCTTCAAAACAAGCTCGTTCAAAATCAGCGTTGGTAAGTAAAGCAAAATTCAGTGTCTCACCTCTTGGATTTTCTTCATGTGCTTGATTTGAACTCCTTTGATAAATGCCACTCAATCTTCTTACCTTCCTTGCAGAACTAAGACTTGAATCTGGACTTACACTTGGAATTGAACAACTAGATGCGGGGTTACATGGAATAGAAATATTAGTGGGCTGCCCATGATCAATATCATCCATAATAACTTCATTTAAAATAGATTTTGACTTCTCCATATGGCCTTTTTGATGACCATAAACTCCCCCTTCATCAAAAATCACATCTCTTGACAGAATAAGCTTATTATTGAGAGGATTATATAACCTGTAAGCCTTACTTTCCTCACTATATCGAACAAAAATACATGACTCACTTTTGGGATCTAACTTTTGCCTCTTTTGATTAGGAACATGAACATAGGCTAAGCAACCAAAAACTTTGAAATAATTAACATTTGGCTTTTTCTCATACCAGGCTTCATACGAAGTCATCCTGTCAAGTGCACTAGCAGGACTCCGATTGAGAATATATACTGTTGTAGCAACGACATCTCCCTAAAAAGAATTACTTAATCCCTTTGTTTGTAGCATGCTTCCTGCCATCTCCACCACTTTACGATTCCTCCTTTCAGCTACAACATTTTGTTGAGGTGTGTATGCAGTGGTGAGTTGTCTTCTAATGCCATGCATATCACAATAACCATGAAAGGCTTTTGAACAAAATTCTCCTCTACGATCAGTCCTTAAGCATTTGATTTTGCACACTTTTTCATTTTCTTCAAGGGCTCTAAACCTCTTGAATGTCTCAAGAGCTTCACCTTTGGTCTTCAAAAAATAAACCCAACACTGTCCTGAGTAATCATCAATAAAAGTAATGAAATATGATGACTTACCCAAACTCTTTGTCTGCATAGGACCACAAATGTCTGAATGAACTAACTGGAGTGGATAATGGGTCCTCCATGCATTGCCTTTTCGAAATTTCTCTCTTGCATGTTTTCCTTTAGCACATCCTTCACAAACTTCCTTGTGCTCTTCAACCTTAGGTAAACCAGAAACTAATGCTTTTAATGTTAGAATCTTCAAACTATGAAAATTTAAATTCCCATACCTGAGATGCCACAACCAACTTGTATCCTCATATGCCATATTGACAAGGTTCTTGTTATGTTCACCAAACTTCAATGGAAACATCCTATTCTTTGTAATAGGCACAACTGTTACCACCCTATTTCCTTGATTCTTATCATAAATTATACATTGTTGACTTTCAAATACAACTTTATAATTCTTCTCACATAATTGTCCAACACTCAACAAATTATGCTTTAACTTTGGAGTGTAATAAATGTCTTTAGCACTCTTCATACCTTCTTTTGTATGGACTTCCATAGCTCCTTTTGCAGCAACCTCCAATGATTTGTCATCACCAAGTTTGAGCTTGGATTTAAAACTTTCATCCATTATAGAAGAAAGTTTTTTATTGCCTGACATGTGGTTAGAACATCCTGAATCTAAATAGCAAACATCTTTAGAAATATTTTCAGCTTTGTCATAAGATAAAAATAAATTATCTAGAGGATTCTCATCACCTTCTTGAGCATAATGAACGCTTTTACCATTATTACCTTCTTTTAATATACATTCATAATTAAAGTGGCCATACCTATTATAATGATAATAATGGATATTTCTTTTATCAAATCGGCCTCTACCTCTTCCTCGAAAACCACCTCTGCCTCTATTTCCTCTTGAGTAATTCTGATTTTGACCTCTACCTTGGCCTTGATTACTTTTGATGCTACTATTGGCATCTTCATTCTTTGTAATTTGTAATTTGGAGGAAAAATCTTTCTCATCACTTTCTCCAAATGAGTCTCTCAATCTTTCTTCATGAGACATCAAAGATCTAGCTACATGATCAAATTGAAGGGTAGACAAATTCTTGATTTCTTCTATGATTATGGAAACATGGTTCCACCTTGGTGTGAGAGTCCTCAACACCTTTTTGATCACAACCTCGTTGTTCACAATTTCACCAAGTGTAGACATCTTATTGACCACATCTTTTAGTCTGACACAATAGGTACTTACACTTTCAGCTTCTTGCATCTTTAAATTCTCGAATTATCTCTTCAATGTCTGTAACTGGACAACTTTGACTTGATCACTACCTTGGTAAGCTTCTTTTAGAGTCTTCCAAGCATCCTCTATTGTCTTTGCTCCTGCAATTCATTGAAATAGGCTCTTATTTAGAGCTATTTGAATATGAAATAAGGCTTGAGCATTCTTTTTCTTAGCTGTTTTATCATTTGTTGTGAGGGCATTCCAATTAATTGGCTCTACATAACCTGATTCAATAATCTCTCACAAATATTTTCCTATCAAAAAAGTCATCATTTTGATACACCAATAATCATACTCATTTCCATCAAATTTTGGAATGGGCAAGGAGTTAAAATTTGACATGATAAATTTTTTGGCAAAATTCCAACTACGAAATCTTTAACCCAAAAGAAAAATACCTACTCTGATACCAAATGTAGAATTTTTAAATAAAATTAAATCATAGCCAAATATATTCAATATTCATAATACAGAAGAGATAAGAGTTGCAAAAATAAAAAAAATACTTTTTCTTCAAAAAATTGGAATCATTCTCCTTCTTGAAAATAAAGATCAATTACAATGTATTAATAGAATTGCATGTGAACATGCTTTTCTAATTATTGAATAAAATATTTTAAATTTATCTAAATAATAATTTGCATGTAATAGCAACTAAAACTAACTCTAGCCTTTTTAAGGCTTTATTTTTTTTAAAAAATATATTAACTAAAAATTAACTATCTAAATTTACCTCCACAAAAAATTGTTCATGCAAACTAAATTTACAGTAATAGTCTAAAAATAGAACTGAGTGAATTGCACTTCAGCATCACTTTTCAACAATTAAATCTTCATTTCCAAACTACACATTAAGGCAATAATGCTTGTAATACCCTTGTGTGAATATTCTTTCCATCATTTGATGATCAATTTTAGTTGGTCATCAAAGGTTTCGCTCATGATCTCATAACTCTTCATATCCCTGGAATCCTAAAATGCTAAAATCTGACCAACTCTGAAATATTATAGAATCCTCCAAAACCTAGATTTTGAGTTATAACTCCTTTAGATCTGAAACAATTCTCAAGCATCTTGAAAGGTAGACATATAAAATATAACATAAAGTATAAGAAATTAAAGATATGTCAACTTATACATAAACATTTATTTTATATTTATATCGATACAAAGAACTAAATTTGAGTCTCTTATCGAAGGTGGTTGTAAACATCTCATTTTTAATTCTGCTTAATTAACAAAGGCTAATTCAAATTAACGACATATAATTAGTCAATTAAAATATATCATGAATTTAATGGAAATGACATTTAAATAAATTTAAAAACATTAAATGTTGAAAATGGATCTATTTCTAAAGATGAATAAATTGGCATTTAATTAGGCCTAAGTGGAGTGTGAGGTGTAGTAAGTCGGTCATGGTGGAAGTTCGCATGGCAGCCAAGTTGCATTTTTTAGTGGTGATTGTGTGGATGACCAACTTCATTAATGCCATTTCACATGGGTGTGGAACGCCATGCATGCTGGAGAGAAGGTTCTTTGAATGGAAGTATTTATAAGCATTCATCTTTGGCAAGTAAACTTTCATTTTCACCTTCCAAGAGGAAGAAATGCGCAAAAAGAGAGGGGGGATTTGGAAGGAGATGGTTTTTATAAGGAATTGTTAGTTGCAGGCAAGAATTTGTGGAATAGAAGTGAAAGAAGATGAAATCAACATAGGAATAGTAGAACAAGCACTTTGTCTAAGCAAGTAATCTTCTTGTGATGATCAAGCTTGGATATTCAAATTTTAGGTCCAAGCTAGTGTGTAGTTTGTTTTTGATTTGTTGTAGAAAAAATAAATCTTAGTAAGATGAAAGCATTGCATTTGGTAAATGTACTAGTATGCAATAAATTTAAAACATTGTGTATGTTTAGTTATTCTATGATTTTTTGAGTGGTAATTTTGCAAGTATAAACAACTAGAAATGATATATGTAGCTCATTAATGGCCCCTTGTGTTCTCTTTGGATGTCTAAGTAGTTGCAGAATCAATATTCCATGTTAGTTTGACATTCGGCATGGTAGTGATATTTTATTTAATGCCATGTTTAAGCTATGTTATCAACATTGAGTGGACCATGTTAGGTACTCTCAGTAACTTAGTAAGTTTATCAATGCTTGTCAATTTTGACTAAGTGTGCTCATCTGAGTTGGATTATCTCACTTAGAGAATGCATCAAGATTGTGAGAAGTCATATTTATTTTCCAACTCTTCAGATGAGGGTTGTTTCCTAGTGTCACACCCAGTTGTTGGGTTGTAGAAATATATATATGTATAAGATCAATGATCTATTACCAAATTGACCTTAATGTTATAGTGTGCGCACCTAAACCTTGTAGATCAAAATTTAGATCACATCTTCAGATTACAAATGTTGTTATCAGACTTTATTTTGTGTTGAGTTTTATGATCTATGCACCAATTTGGTAGCATGTGCATATGTACGTAGTAAATAAAAAAATTGTTGTATTTTTCATGCATTTTTGTGTATACTTCATTCATGTAATTTTGGGGCATGACAGTGCTTGATAGCAAATCTGCATGACCCAAACCCAAACATCAATAGCCCAAAATCAATAAACTACCCCCTGACAATCGATGTGACATTTCAACTTATGCAAGTAATTCCCGAATCATGAGTTGAAATCAATAGAAGTAACCCTCTGTGTCCTCCCAAGTATATATATATATATATATATATATATATATATATATATATATATATATATATATATATATATAATGAGCTGAAATAAATAGTTTATATATTCAAATATATTATATAACTAGTTAATAATAATAATAATAATTATTATTATTATTATTATTATTTTTTTTTTATAGGTGATGGTTTTAGACTAGAGCATAGACTAGTCTGGGACACAATCAACCTATCAGGGGCTCAATGCCTCATGTGTTTTATTAACTCCTTGAATACCACCTATTTACTAGATATTACTAGATGTTTACCAACTATTACCAATAATTAACAAAGGCCACCAACTGCCTCAAGAATAAGTAATGGTTATTATTGACCCCATGAATATAACCAACGGCCACAACATACCTCACATGCCTTTCTAAAGATTTGAATGTAAGTAAAACTCAAAACAACTAGACCAGTTTTAAATATTTTGCCACTAAAAACAAAAAAATTGCATCCCATCCTTAAAAATCCTTTCTATACATCTTTTCCACATTAAAATACTATTATATATATATATACCTATACCTTTTATCCCATGGCAGGGGGTTTTGAGATTACAAGAATTTTCAATTTAATATAGGTAGACATTTAAAAAATGGCTCTTAATTATTTATTATTTTTAAAAATTTATGGTTTTTAAGTTCTTTATGTTTATTTATTATACATCTAAATTAAATATCATTAACATGTTTTACGAATCTATTTTGTGTCCTCCTATTTCTCTTTCTTTTTCTTTTTTCTTTTTTCTTTTTAAGAGTATTGGTTAGTGTGTCTAGAATATCCACAATGCTCCAAATATGTCTAGAGTTGAGATGCTCGTGATATTTTAGTGGCTCAGTAAAAAACTATATTTTATTGAAACAAGCAACCCACATGGAAAAAAATAAAATTGAAGTTCGACTTTTTTAACATTGAACTTTGTATCCCTTCAATAATTACAACAAAAAGATGAAACCAATGTGGCCCTCAATTAACTTTAATGGTCGCCTTGCTTATGGATTGTAATTTTATGTGTAGGATTAAATTTGGTTTTGGGAACAACATTTTCTTTAACCAACTTGCAAATCGTTGGGGATGCCTCTTTAATTTATTTTAAAAATCCACATAATGATCTCCAAAGCATCTTATGTATCCCATTATGTATTCAAAATAATCTAACAACATTCACATCAAAAATCCTTGCGTATTTGATCCATTCCTTCACATAACAAAATAGATTTCAATTTTTTTTTTAATCATATGGGGTTAACGCTTTTAAAACTAGAGCTATGAACTAGATAAGCGAGGGTTTTGATTACTAGACCCACAGCGAAAAAGAGGGTTTTCAATGATAAACCCACAACCAAGAGGATTTGGAGGATCCCACAACCCTTACAAAACACAACAATAGGGTTTTGAAAGTCCCACAACCATAACAAGCACAACTAGAGGGTTTGAAGGATCCCACAACCTTGACACTTCAAATAATAAGAGGGTTTTAATTATTCCATAACCACAACAACAAGAGGGTTTGAAGGTTCACACAACCTTAGCACAAACAAGGAGGTTACTTCTCAACGAAACACAAATAATGGATGCACTTTAATAGAACTTCTCTGAAACTTTTGATGCAAAATAAGAACCCGCCAAGGGTAGAAGTTTTTCTACTAGTCTTTTGCCCCCTGGGAACCTCCACACATTCTCCATGCAAGTGAGGCACAATAAGTGGGCTTGCCCTATGACTGATCCAAACAACAACTAAATCACAAGGAACTACCAACTCATCCTTAGCAATCGAACCACAACTTGATACAAAATAGGGCTTTTCAGCCAAACATAATCAATACACAATTTCTAGGACAAACTCCAGAAATTGGAGGAGACAATGGTGGAATCCTCTATCATCCACTCTAATAAAACAAGTTTTGGTGTGGTTTCCTCTATCTGCCACAATCAAAACTAACTAGAAGCTTTGGTTAGTGACCAACAAAACTACCCAAGCCTTACAAAAACCTACCCCAAAGAACCATGCCTTCTTTGTCTCAGTGGGCATAAGATGCTCAATTAAGCTACCAACTAGACACCCCCTTTTGCAATGTCCATAAAGCATTTGGTATACCTGAATATCATGCTCTGTAGATCTGGTCTTCAATGCATATTCCACACATCCTCCATATAATCTTGTGAGGATTCCTCTATCATCCCCATTAACCTGAAGTCTCTAAACTGACTAGATAGGGGTTTCAACAAGGTTTCTGTAGAAACCCAAATCTAGAAACCAATCCTCAACAATACTTGAGCCTTCAAAGAAAGCCAAAACAAGGGGAAAAAAACTCTATTATCCTCACCTATTTTAGGAACAATGGTGTGGATTCCTTTATTCTTCACATGAACAAAAACGATTTTGGTGGGGCATCCTCTATCCACCACCATTAACCTCCACTTGAAATAGCAGTTACCAACACTCCCAAAATGCCATTGAAATCTAAAACATCAACCAAGAAGTAAGAAGAATCCCCCAACCTCAACAAGTAAGGGATTCTATGAATCCTTCATATTCTCAGACACAATTTTAAGTCCATGGATTTGATGTATATCTTCAATTTGAACCAACTAGGTGGAGGAGGACACCACTCTACATTCTTCTTTCTTTTCTCTTTTTCTGAAACTACCATTAACCCATTAATGGGAGATCCTTAACTTTATTATTATTTTGTTAATATTTTAAAATTTTACTTTATCTTTATTATTTTGGGAGGTGGGAGGGCACGAGGGTTGAGAATTTTTTTCAATTTAATATTTTAAAACACTTTATAAATGATTTTTATTTATTTACTATTTATTAAATTATTATATTGTATAATTTTTAAGATGATTGTGTAATTGTTTATTATTTTTCTAAATTACACCTTATTAATATATTTTGTAAATTATTTATTTTCATTTTTTTCCAATATGAAAACATCAATAAAAGTTTTATTTTAAATTTATATGTCTATAAAAAAACTAAATATTTTAATTTATTTGTATAAAAAGAAATATAAAAAATTCATTTTATTAGTATTTACAAGGTAAAGTACTATAACTTTCATTTAATGTAATAATTTTTTCCCTCTAATCAATCATAACACACCAATCAATATATTATTATAACAATATTTAAACTTTCAATGTAAAATTTTGAAATATTCTCCTCTAACTTAATATTGGAGAATATTCTATTTACTTATTTATAATTGAATCATTTTTTTTTCTAAAATTTAATATTTATTATATATTTTTTTTTCTAACAAAAACTGATGTCAACTTTTCCTATCCAATAACAATTGTGTTATAATTGGGTACATCATTTGAAATTTAAAAAATATAATATTAATCATCATATTTATTACATACATATTTTATAAAAGTAATGTTATGTCAACTTTCTATATTTTGAAATAGATTAAAAAAAGAAATATTTTGATATTAAATTCATGACCAAAAAATAAATTAAAAATTAAATTAATTTATACAAAATAATAATATTTTTTCAATTTTTCTACAAAAACTATTTTCTTACTTTCTACTTTTCTATTTAATTTTTGTATTGCTAAATAAATATTGACAAACAAATATAAAACAAAAAATCATTCTAATAATTATATTTTATTATAAAATTATTTTAATTAAAATATGTATATATATTAATTTTTTTATTTAACTATTTAAAGAAGACAATGTTATTTATTTTTTATTTTTATGTTGTTAAATAGATATTAACAAATAAATATAAAGAAAAACTCATTTTAATCATTATATTTTTTATAAAATATTTTTAATTAAACCTTTTATTTATATATAACCAATAAGATTTTGTACATACCTTTTTATCAATACATATTTATTGAGGGATATATATAAAAGCATGGAGTATCCATTTACACGTCCTTTTATTATTTATAGATATCTATTAAACATTTAAATCCAAAGAAATTTAACAATCATTAAAACATTAAAATATGTTTTAATACTTTAACTAAAATAATCCTATTAATATATGATCAAAATTTATTTCATATTTTATCGACTTAAATAAATATAAATAAAATATAAAATATAAATAATAGACAAACTTAATACACCTGTCTTTAATGCCAAGTCAAAGAGTATATATATAAACACTATGTTACAGAAAAAAGTAGCATTTTTTTTTTCATACTGTCAACTTTAACCCCCTTTAATAACAAGAGTCACGTAAACCAATTCCTGCTTTAATAGGAAAAAATATTTACAAAGATTATAAATAAAATTTAAAATTAAAAAAAGAATTTTAAAAACGTATGATTGAAGACATTGTGAATAAAATAATATAAAGATATTTGTATATTTTTATTTAATTAAATTTGTAGCAATGAATAACTGTACTAATGAAAAAAATAAGTAACAAATATGCAAAGCCATTAATGAATAATGCCTTATCTAAGACGTTGTCAATCATTAGGTACATTGTTTAAAAAGACTAAAATAACATTAGGTAGTTATGGGTTGTGTGTTCAAATAATATCTCTTATCTATTAAATGGTAAAAAATCTGGCACATTGAACACTATGTTGCAATGTAAGAATAGAGAGTAATAAGAACAATCCTTAATTCAAAATTGTGGGAAGTGGAACACTTCATATAATATTATATATAAATTGATATTTTGAGAAGTGATTAAAAAAAAAAAGGTAATTAGTTGTGCATGGCTTTACGGCTTTCAATTGAATGCACACAGAAATGTCAAGCATATAGAATTGATTTGACACACTCAACCAAAACGCACTCGCTGTTTAAGCTTTACCCACGAGAATCTGTACTCACTGTTTAAGCTTTACCAACTAGAATCTGTAGTATTTATGGCCTGGGACATAATAAAGGAATAGGTTAAATCTTTCAATTGCACACACAACGATAAGCAATGGGACATGACTATGCAATGGAACATTTGAAGGTTACTGTGATTTCTTACATGGTGAGCATGAGCCATAGGGATGGATATAGTCAAGTATGGTCGACCATGCGACCTCATAATTAAGACCTTGCTTTGGAATATGTCCTTTTATTTGCATGCTCTGAGAATCTTTCTCTATTTTTTTCGCAAAAAAAAACTTCCAAAATGAAACCTATGTCGAAATAAAATGAATGCTCGAAAAATTTGAGCAAACCTTTGAACAAATTTTAAAGAAAAGTTAAAGACAGCGGAATAAAATTAAGCACAAATTTAGGATATTTTTTTAATTGCAACGAATTTCTGCAAAGGTGAATATTCATAATTAGAAAGAAAGTAGTGAATATTGTTCTGTACTAGAAGTTTACCAAGGCACCGGCCAATGACTCTGTTTGCATCCCCAAAAGTAGAAACATAACTAGAAAAAATAGAGCATTTTTCCCCATGTGTCCCTTGTGTCCCACAATACGCAGAATAGCTTTTCAGAGAATTATTGGGCTTCAGAGGCTTCACAAACACACTCAGAGTTTTAGAGGCAAAGCTCTCTACCGACATAGGAAAGGGCTTCCAAGTGGATAAAATTCTTGATCTCATATTTGTAATCTATGTACCAAAATTTGACATAGATAAGCTTGTGGGTCTCTTAAATTTCCTCAAGCAGTGTTTTTTTTGCCCACAGACGAATGTTTCAATTCTAATTTGGCCAAACTCGAACTCGCGACTATGAAGCATTACATAGTGTATGCATTGCAGAAGGCGAGGCATGATAAAGTGGTGGAGTTTTTTGGGTGGCATTGTAATGATTTCCTACAAAATAAGAATCATTGAAACAGTTAGAGAGCATGCAGAGTGTTGAACCATTATAATTGGTGTCCGGAATGTCTTGAAAAAAAACAGAAAAACAAAAATTCAATACTTGCGATAGTTGAGCTCGCCAAAGGAAATGCAAAGTGCAACAAGAACTCAGTTTTCTCCACCATAAGACAATAGTAAACACAGTTTGAGGGGCATGCATCTATTTAATTCAAGTTAGCAATACATGTAACTGTCAGACTACCAACTGTGATTGATCGCATATGGCACTTAGATAAGATAGCCAATAATATTGGCAAAAATGATGAGCCCGTAAATTTAAGCCGCAATCTGATATAACTACACATCGCTGTACGAAGATTTCGGTCTATGTGGAAGTACTTATGCAATTTTATTTGGATTAATCATAATATTTCATAAATATATGTACACATATATGTTTTTTTTTTAATTATTTTAAAAATTGAAAAAAATTGTATGAGGAAAACATTAAAAAAATTATTATATAACCAATTAAACTAGAAATAAATAATTTAAATGATTTTTTTAAATTTAAAAATTGTAAAAATTTAATTAAAACTTTAGTTTAAAAAAAATCTTACTTTTAATGGTTCATTCTCTGAAAATTATTATTTTAACTGACTCCTATAGTTCGAGGGACTAATTAAAACAAAAGGATGAAACCTATGTGGCCCTCAATTAAATGTAATGATCGCTTCGCTTATGGATTGTAATTTTCTTTTGTGTAGGACTAAATCTGGTTTTGGCAACAACATCTTCTTTAACCAGCTTGCAGATCGTTTGGGATGCCTCTTTAATTTATCTTGAGAATCCACATAATGTACTCCAAAGCGACTTTTATATCCCATTCCGTATTCAAAATCGTCTAACAGCGTCCACACGAAAAAGCCCTGCATATTTGATCCGTTCCTTCACATAACAAACCAGATTTCATTCCTTAAATGGTCATCCACATAATGTAAAAATAGTGAATACACTACACTTGCTGTTTATCAATCAATAAATGTTAAATTGTATTTCTAAGAAAAGTAGCCAGAATTTTTACCTTATCGCTGCAAGCATGTATTGAAGGTAATCGTGATAATAATCTATTCTGTCCGTGTCGTTCAAAGCCTTTGCCATGGGAACTGAATCATCGTTTAAGTCGGCATACCCTGAAATTAGATCGGCACACAACATTTATAAATAATATGGAGATTGTATGTTTCTTCTTTCTCAAGTTTGGTAAAAGAAAAAGACTGACTGACCGGACTCTGTCACTACAACAGCAGGATTGTTGTAGCGTTGCTTAATGAACTCCAGCAATTCTTGAAACCCGCTCGGTTCAGATACGTACCGGGGAACTTTTGACTGGTAAATTACAGTTTCATCAATCAGTAAGATTTCGTCATAGCTTCCTGTCTTAATCTCAGAAGAAAATGAAATGCCCTAATTACTCTATGCCCTAGGTTAGAATGAAGGATTCTTAGTGGGCTTACCAATCTGCCAATAGGAATACCGTCTCGTTCCACTGTTATAAACCAATAATTATATAGAAAATTTAGAGCTAATAAATAGGAACACAATTATTATTTTTAAAGTTTTAAGATTTATTTTTATAGACAGTGAAAACATAAAATCTGTAATAATTATATTGTTAACAGGAGATTAAAATTTTATCTCCATTTAAAAAAACAAAAGGATTTTTTCAAGCAATCAGATCTTGAAACTTCTGCAAATCCAACAGATTAGCATGCATGGAAGTTGCCAATTCTACCTGTAAGTTCAGCACATGCTTCTCTTGTAAAAGTAGAAACTGAAGGCTGAGGAACATATTTCACATAAAAGGTTGAATAGTGATTAAGGCCTATAAAATCAAATGATTGTCGAATATCACGAGTTTGGTTGGCAAGCGCGAACCCACAATCTGTCCCATCACTTTTGGATACTCTCCATATATAAGCGGCTCCAGGAACCTGTGACAGCGGTTTTCAATAATCTGTTAAAAAAACAATTCTCCTTTGGCTCCCAATATTATAAATTACTTAATATAATTGGTTGTAATTTTGTTAATCGCACATTTATAAGAATTGTGAGAAAAAAGAATGCCAATGGAGAAAGAGGCTAGAGGGTGATACTATACTGATGAGTCCATGGAAGAAATATTGAAGATACTTAAAAAAATCATCAAAAGTAAAATAAAACAAAATTGTGGAAGCCTTGATAAGCATAACAGACAGATTCCATGTGATTAACATCTTTAAAATCCTAGACAAACACGTATCAAGATTCAAAATGGGGGAAAAAAATATTCCAAGGATTAAATGGGAGGATAAATATTTACCACCCAATGTTGAAATCAATCATTCTGTGGGTTGCCATTACATCTTGTGTTCTGTTTGTCATAGATCGAAACCACTCAGACAAAATTACTATGCCAATAGACCCCTTTTGCTTGGCCTGGTAATACACAAACAGGATGATAGTAAATAAATGCTTTCGTTAATATCAGCTGGATACCCATCTATAGATGATGCAAAAAAACAGATGAATTTTAGCTAATTGCTAGGTTTTCCTGCTCCATTGACATGTATGACCATTCGGAATTGCTCTTGTTTAACCACTTCCAAAGAATTTAATCTAGACTCTAAGAAGCTAAGATGGGATAAGCTGAAAGAATTTGAACACCAACAAGCTAAGGTAGATAAGCTGAAGGAATCCAAACACTCGATACCAACAGGATGCCCAAAGCCTTCATCAAAGAAAGCACTGCCTCAATATCATACAATAAACATGAGGATCCAACCTCAATTAAATTGAAAACTTGTCATTAGTATAGAAGACACCTGTTTTAACCACTAGACCACAGGTAGTGAACTTTTTACGTGAATAAAATTAACAGGTGAACATAATACTTAAAACATACCTGATACTTAGTTCGGTAGAGCTTGACAGCGGCTGCATGAGATAAGAGCATGTAATGCCCAGCCAGGTATGGCTCCGTTGATGAATTACCAGTGTTACAACGACCTGGTGGGATGGAGCAGTGTTTTGGAGTTATCCAACCCATCTCGTAGCCGAAATAGGCTAATGCATTGGGCTCGTTCACGGTTGTCCAATTCTTCACGCGGTCACCAAACTCTCTGAAACACACCTCAGCAAACCTCACAAAATCCTCCCTGCAATTGGATATCATTTCATTATCCATCATATCTCCGAACACATGTATATCCCTAAATTTTGTATCAGGGATCCATCACATATTTTTAAATAAACTGTTTTTTAAAGATCCCGCACAATATAGAATCCCAGTTCTGGCAAGAAACAATCTAAACGCTGTTACCAATTTTATGCTATAACTTTTGTTATGATAAAAACTAATTATAAATTGTATATTTGTTTGGATCAAAATAGTCAAGTGTATGACCTCTGTTTTGTTTTTAAATGTACTCTGTTTTATTAAAAAATACTGCTAATTCTATCGTTTGTTCTTTTACTTTTGTATTTCTAGCTGCTCTTTAATGTAGAAATGCATAAACAGAAACTGATCTTCACAACACATAAATAGAAATTGTATCTCTAAAACAATGCTGATACACATATACTATGTTTGTCTATGTTTTTTTTTCGGTTTTCTATTCTCCAACTCTATTCTGCCCTGTTCTTCTACATACAGAGAATGACAAAATACATACATATCCAATTCTGAAATCAGTTCTACTACAACTGGAACTCAAAAAATACGTAATTCTAATTAATTCGATTACTTCAAGGACTTTCTAGAAAATTCTAATCATGTATAAACTAATTTATATAGTGTTGCTGAGACCATTAAATATTATGTATTGAGAGGATACTTATCATAGTCAAATAAATTAAAAATAGATTATTTTTATTAACACCATACGCTACTACACTCCACCACGACTCTTAAGGCCAATATGGATTACATCAGTCTATGTAATTAATTTAATCATATATTCTACTAATATATATAAATAAACTTACATATTAAAAAAGTGGAAACCAATGTTAAAACGGAAATGGCCATTGACAACGTTTTTCCAGTTTTACGAGTTTGAAATGCCATGAGATGGTCATGTTTTTGGTAACAGAAACGAAGCCTTAAAATCATTAATAAGAAGAATTTGTAGCAGTACAGTTGTGGGTGAAGATTACACTATATTTGGACTAATCCGGCCTCCGTATGCGTCTTCTAGTGACTGAGGTAAATCAAAGTGATATAATGTCCCATACGGTTGAATCCCTGAAATAACAAAACGGCAATCCAATTTGAAAGATAAAATAAATTAACAAATAATTACCAGTGGTAAACAGATCATGTGTAAGAGCAGGGTTGGAAATAATACCATAATCAAGTAATTCATTAATAAGATTATTGTAATACTCCACACCTTTGGAATTAATAGCTCCATGACCATCTGTGGGGATCATGGCCGCAACACGGCATGATTAAGAATAATCAAATTTGCTAAAGAGCAATTAAAATAATGGCATGATTACATTAACAGAAGACAAATGGGACTGTACCAGGAATTATTCGTGGCCAGGAGATGGAGAAGCGGTATGCATCGAACCCCATTTCATACATTAATTTAACATCTTCTTTTAAACACCATTGGAAAAATTACAAACAGGGCTCTGCACAAAATTAAAAATAATAATTTCACCAGCATTGCGACATATGTTAGTAAAATAGCAAATTATATCCGATGCCTCATAATATTCACAATTTTATCATCAGGTCACTTCCTACTCAGTTTTGAAGAAAAAATGAGAAGAAAGAAATGAAAGGGAGAGACAGAGGATAAACAAAGAGAACACACAGAGCTACTGCTCTTTACACTTTACATAGATGAAGAAAGAAAACAGAGCATTTCATTTTTTTAAATCTGCAAATTCACAGTGCTTTCCATTCTACAATATTATTGAACACAACATATTTCAAAAAAACTACAGAAGAATACTAACCCCTGAAGGCACACTGGTTTTTACACACAAAAATACATATTTTTTGGTTAAACAGTGCTGCTGCTCTTCATACATAAAACAGGAAAAAGACAAAGCACAACTACTACTATTTACTACCCCCAGCACACAAGTAAAACAGCACTGCAACAACTTGACTTGACAGCATTTTTTGTTTTGACAAAATCCAGCCTTTTTCCATACGCTGGAGACGGTAGACCATACTTGCAGGACAGCATCCTGCAGAAAACATTAATGAAACAGGACAGAGGCAGGGAAAACAGAAAGTAGTCAAAGCAAGAGTTATCTTCATTAAATGAAGCCGTGGTTGGGATTATTATTCCAACAAGACGCAAATAATCCTCCAATGCAGAGCACTGTGAAAGGAAAGCCAGACATTAAATGAGTTTGATCCTTGTAAACTATGAGCGTTTGGAAAGCATTTTATAAATACTTAAAGATGTAAAAAATTTGCTCCAAGATCTCATATTAAGAAGAGCATCTAAATACAACATGATCATCCATTTCAGAGCCCTGAGGAATTTAGAGATTTCTCTCTATTAAGAAATGGTGTGAACAAACTCTAAATTATGTCAATAGAACCTTCAAATCCAAAAACAACTGAAAATTATTTTAACGAAGAGGTTGGATACGCCCATCCTCAAAATAAAGGTATGTACTGCAGTAATATTGAAGATTTAAAGAAAGATGTTCCAGAAGCTCTAATCATATAGACTTGCCTCCGATACCCTCTATTTATCTAGAAAAAGTCTGTCCATATTCATATTTAAAAGACCTAGCAGAACAGAAACCTTTGACTACAACATCCCTTCATTATAGATATATAGACTGAATTTATTTATTAAAAAAAAAAAAAAAAAAAAACACTCCAGCCAGGAAGGAAAAATCATAACAAATATCATATCCAAGAAAGATAGACCTTATATCTATGATATTCATCGACAGCAACATCTCCCGTGCTCCCATCCACCATATTTCCTGTCATTTTGCAGTGTCAGTATAAGTACATTAAATGAAAATTTAATCCAGGAGCAACAATAAATGCAAGGGACCTGCATGCGTAAAGGTGTCCCAGATGCTTGATCCTTTCCCGTCCTACGAAGCTCCACCTTCGTACTGCAAAACCGGTGTCAAATCAGACTAGAAAGGTGAAAATATCTTATGGAGGGTGGTTATTTTCATCCAAGAGACCTCCGATCTTATTAAATTACTCGCTTTTTCATTTATCATTCTGTTAAAAAAATTCCAATGACATCTCAATCAAAAAAATAAATATAAAAAATTATACTCTTTTTCACCTCTAACACACCTGATAAGCAGAGGAGCTCGCTCCGAAAACAAGGTTTTTGGGGAAGTCATTTCTATGGAGGCCTGCGTGCATTCCCGAACAGAAGCATTCCTGCCAAACCAGGACAAAGATGAAAATAAAGCATAAGTTGGACAGAGATTGCTCCATTGGGGTTTGTTTATTTTCGAGAAAAAAAGGATGAGACCACCCGAGTATCAGAGATTTAAGTTGGGGAAATGAGTGATGTTGGTGGAATGAATGTGGATTAGATATTTGAAAATCCAACATTAATTTTGATGGTGATTATATATGGTTGTTAGATGAAATTATATTAATTTTTTATTTTAAATTTATAATTAATTAATGTAAACACTTCAAGAATTATATCTCTCAACATTATATATATATATATATATATAATTTATTATAAAATATATATAATATTATTATAATATATAATTAAACATTTATTAAAATATTTGTTTATTTATTAATTATATGTGGTGATGATATATATTATTAAATATATTAAATTATATAATATAATAATATTGTAGTATGTATTATATTATATATAATATTAAAATATTTATATTAATAATAATATATTATATTGTCTAATATTTTTATGTAGAATATTCATAATAATTATTTTTTATTTTGATAAAGTATGGTTTTTTGAAGAAAAAGAATGTAAATCGGCAATCATATGTTATTCAAAACTGATCTTGTCATTGTCTTATTTTTTATGCATGAAGCATTAAGCCACAATGCTCTGATATTTATTTTAATAATCCTTCCAAAACATATTTTCCTTGACTTGTGTTCCCTTAAATTTTATGTTTTTTTTTCAACAAGGATAAATGAGATGCTTATAGAGACATATTCCAACTATAACCACTTTTTCTTCCAAGGGCCCGAGTATAGCATTTTTGTATGTATTTAACCTTAATGTAATTGCTCCAGGTGTCAATATATGGGTAACATGGACAAACAAAATCTACAAGATAGACTTTGGGATAAGTGTTATCCGTTTGTCACCGTAGATAAACACATTTGTCTTCCCATTGATAACATGTTTGTCGAATCTAATATTATATTATTATATTATATTATATATAATATTGTATTGTATGGCCTTTTCATTTCTTCTAGGGCTCTGAGAATGGCATTTTCGTATGTTCTTAATCCTAATTTAATTGCTCTAGGTATTAAAAAATTAAAACATGGATGAATGGAAGCTACAAGATAGACTCTGGGATGCCAAAACACTGATTCAAACCACATATCAGACGTGGCACTGTTTCACAATCAAATCAACATAAATTATGTAATATTTTAATTTAGTAAAGCGAGGGAGTGTTAATTAGTATGATCATTGACCCCATCTAAACTTATTTTATGAAGGGTTAAGCAATAATACTATTTCTTCTCCATTAACAATGTCAGATAATGAAGAGTGGTGGTTGTGTATAATGTATTTAGGTGGCAAGACCAACGAAAAAGGTGAAGGCTGTGAATCCGTTAGTAAACAGAGTTAATCCAGCAAAAAAAGTATATTCAAGTGTTGATTGAGAATGGTCATGAGTTTTGGTTCATGAGATTTATTAAATACCGCAAAGCTATTAACAACCTATTAAAAGCTCTCAACATTATTCTACCATTGTTGCTCCTCTTGGGGCTTAGAATGGGTTTAAGCATTAATCAAGAAAGTGTTTGAGCTCTAAAAATTATGCCAAAAGGGATGTAATTGTTTGCTTTGGTAAAGTGGGATTTTTTAGAGTGAAAGAGTGTAAATTGTCTATCATCCCTGATCCAGGCACCAATTTAGGTGACAATTCGGGTGACAGTTCCACCCCAATTGATGACGAAACTTCTCGGAGCCATAACTATTGCACTGTAGCTCCAATTGACTCGCCGTTTGAACCGTTGGAAAGCTAAGAATGAGGAGAATGTCGTGAAATGGCATGGAGCTTCACTCGATGAAGTTTGACACTTGAAAACCCAACGGAAGTGCCTCAAAATTCAATTTTAATAGTACAGTCTAAAAATAGTAAGTTTCTAAAAATAGTAATTCATCGAATTCTATATTGTTTTAAATATTGGAATTTGAACCACTTAATCTTCCTCGAGATTGGTGACCTTCCAAATCCTCCCCATGCTTTCAAAATGTGTATAAATGAAGAGGTAACCCGAAATGTAAAGACAGACATCTCTTCCCAGAGATAAGCATATATTTGTATTGCAATCTTGAGTAATACTACATCTCTTCTCAGAGAACTCATTGTTACTATGTTATTTCTATGCTATTGAGATATTTATCAACCAAAACTTCTGAGTTTTGGATCAGTGGTATCATAGCGGTTTGTCTTGAGAGTGTATAATCCCGAGGACGAGGTCAAGCAACAAGAAGCTTGGGTGGGAAACAACAGAGCTTCCAAATTTTATACCTATTCACTCCAAACGAATTCAAATGGTGGATGACACCGAGACATCTGATCCTTTCAAGGAAATGGTGAATGAAGCCCTCCAACGGCAACAAGCGCAGATGTTACAACAATTTGCCCAAATTCTTCAAACACTTCTGATGGGAAATCCTAGCTCCGCAGCTCCTCATCCAGCGAACGTCCTTTCAGTGCCCCAACACCCTTCAAGGTCTAGGTAAATTTTGATATTCCTATATTTGAAGGCAAAATCAATGTTGATGCAGTAGAAAATTGGTTAGATCAACTGTCTTCCTACTTCTCTGTAAATAAGTTCACCGATGGAGAAAAGATTACTTTTACTCTTTTGAAATCCACATTGCCTGTGTAAAACTAGTGGGAAGTGTATAAAAAGAGGTTCAGTACAGATGACATTGGCCTCGAGGTGGAACCTCCCTGGGATGATTTTGTGGAAGCGGTGAAAGAAGAATACTATCCCATCAGAGCATATAATGATCTGTACATACAATGGCAACAACTTCGCCAAGGTAAGGACCAATCTGTTCAAGATTACACAGACACTTTTCATTCTTTGTCTGCAAGATTGGGTATTCAAGAAAGTGAGAAACATAAGACTCTCAAATATCGTGGTGGACTACAATGGTACATATGGGGGGAAATGGAACTCTTCAATTTGGAAACCCTTGGTGAGGCATACAAATTTGCAGTGAAGATTGAACAGAAGCATGGCAAAAAGAATACGAAGAGTCAACCCTCAAAATGGAAAAGTGACAAGGAAGGTCAAACACGAGGCCAAAATTGGAAGAAAAAGGAGTTTCAGGATAAGAAATCCTAGAAAGGGAAGGCTAGAGAATGGTGTGATTACCAAAAAATTGGAACTCACTCCAAAGAAGAATGTTGAGCCATCAAGTCATTGCTTTCTGAGTCACAATACTCGACATCTACTACTCTTCCTCATACACAACCCATAGTCGAAGAGTATGAAGAAGAAATTTTAGATTCTCAGCCTGACACCATTTTCACTTCATCACAGACTCGCGAGGAAAGACCAAATGACAAGGAAAGATTGTTTCACTCCAAATTATGGGTAAAAGGTAAGCCTTTGCATTTCATTCTTGATAGTGGGAGTCAAAAGAATTTATTCTTTGCTAAAGTTGTGAAAATTCTAAATCTATCCATGAAGCCTCATCCAAAGCCCTACAGTATTGGATGGTTGAGCCCACGGAGAGACCTCCGTGTCACCCATCAGTGTCTCCTTTCATATGCTATAAAACCATTCCAAGATGAAGTCTTGTGTGATGTGGTCAATCTAGATGTTTGTGATGTACTCTTTGGTCAGCCATTCATGTATGAGCGACATGGCATCTATGAATCACGAACTCGAAGGATCATCCTCACTCTTGGAACACGGTGCTATAGGGTACCAGAGGTACCACCTCCCACATCTGTCTCTCTGATCAGTGCTAAGCAATGTAAGAGATTGGTGGAGAAAACAAAGTAATTTATTCTCATGGTGGTCAAGCCACAGGAATCCAAGAAGGCCGATGTTGCAGTCATGACTACACAATCAACACAACAACAGAAGCAGATAGGATGAATCACAGGAGAATATGATGATTTATTCAAGTCACCCACAGGAGTTCCACTGCATTGCCAGGTAAAACATTCAATTGATTTGATCCCAAGATCACCTTTGCCTAACAGTCCTGTGTATCGCAGATCAATTTTGGAGAATGATGAGATAAAAAGACAGATTCAAGAATTGATCCAAAAGGGTCACATAAGGCCAAGCTATTCACCTTGTGGTAGCCCAATTGTCTTGGCACCGAAGAAAGATGGAACATGGAGGCTTTGCATTGACTACCGAGCCCTGAATAAAATCTCTGTGAAGAATCGCTATCCTCTCCCCAGGATTGATGACCTACTGGACCAGCTCCGTGGTGCAAAGTTCTTCATCAAAATTGATCTCAAATTTGGTTATCACCAAATTCCCATCGATCCCACTGATGTCTGGAAGGCTACATTCAAATCTAAGGAGGGGCTCTTTGAATGGTTGGTTATGCCTTTTGGCTTAACTAACGCACCTGCAACCTTCATGAGGATGATGGATGACATCCTACGACCCTTCACCAACTCATTTGTGGTTGTCTACCTAGATGACATACTCATCTATAGCAGAACATGGGAATAACATTTGCAACATGTTCGTAAGGTGCTTCAAACTCTTCGAGAGCACAAGTTGTATGCAAATCTTGACAAATGCACATTCAGGATGACAAAAATTCAGTACCTTGGGTACGTTGTGAATGAGGAAGGGGTCCTTGCTGATCCAAAAAAGATTCAGGTTATTCGAGAATGGCCCACACCAAGGACCCTCGCAGAGCTTCACAGCTTTTTGGGTCTTGCAAATTTCTACCACAGGTTTGTTCTTGGATTTTCACATGTTGCTTGGTCACTAACCCAAGTGACTAAAGGAGGAGCTAAAGCTGCATTTTAGTGGGGTGAAATACAACAAAGGGAATTTGAGAATTTGAAGAACAGACTCTGCTCAGCCCTTGTTCTTGCCTTGCCAGATTTGCATCAACCTTTTGAGTTGATGACAGATGCATCTAAATATGCCATGGGAGCTGTCATCATGCAACATGGCCATCCTGTTGCATATCACAGTGAAACTTTCACTGATACAGTCAGGAAATATCCAACATATGATAAGGAGCTCTATGCCATTGTGCAAGCCTGCAAATAATGGAAACACTACATCTTGGGGAAAGAAAAGGTCATCCACTCCGACCACAAACCATTGGAATTCATCCAGACGCAAAGCAAACTCTGAAATGAGAGGCATCAAAAGTGGGCCACATATCTTCAAAAATTCAACCTGATAATCAAACACAAAAAGGGGAGCTCACATACATCTACAGATTGTCTGAGCCGCCCACCAATTACTGCACTCACAATAGTTTTGGACCTGTGCGGACATGAGACTACCACTTGGGGTGCTCTATATGAAGTAGATCCTACCTTTGCTAATACATATCAAGCACTTCAAAAAGGTAAACATGTTTCTAATTTCTATTTGCAAGATAATATCCTCTGTCATATGGGGCACATATGTGTTCCAGTTGCAGAGCAACAAAAGATGGTATGGGAAGCACACTTCAGTAGGACAACTGGACACTTTGGGATTGAAAAAACATTGGCAGTTCTTCAAAAACACTTCTACTAGCCCCATATGTGAAAGGATGTGGAAAGATATCTAAAATATTGCACCCCATGTGCGATAGCCAAGCCAACAAATAAGAAGCAAGGATTGTACACGCCATTGCCAGAACCAACAAGGCCTTGGAAATCTGTCTCAATGGATTTTCTCTCAGGTTTGCCGACTTCAAAACATGGTAAGGACTGTATTTTTGTGGTAGTTGATCATTTTTCAAAAATGGCTATCATGATTGCTTGTAAGAAAAATATATCTGCTGAAGAAACTGCTCAACTATATTTTAGTCATGTATGGCTCCATTTTGATCTCCCCAAGTCCATTGTCTCAGATTGAGATAGCAGGTTCCTGAGCATCTTCTGGTCCACTCTATGGAAGATGATGGATACTAAGGTGATGAAGTCCACAGCCTTCCATCCACAGAGTGATGGTCAAACAGAGGTGGTAAACTGCTTGATTGTTCACATAATTTGGATGTATCACTCCAAACATCCACGAACATGGGATGAGGGACTTCTTTTCATACAACATGGATACAATCGGGCATTGCACAGCTCAACCAAGCAAAGTCCATTCCAGGTATGTTTTGGGTTCCAACCCATGGCACCAATTGATATAACTATTCCATTTTCCACCATGGAATACACACCTCATGGAAAATCTGAGGCAGCAAAAGCAACAAAGTTTATTGAACAAATGCAACACATCCAGAAACAAGTTCATGACATCCTGGAGAAGATGAATCAAAAGTATAAGCAACGCCATGACAAACATAAGATTACACACCATTTTGTTGTGGGTGACAAGGTTTGGTTGCAGCTTCAGAAGGAACGACTTGTAGGCCCACACAGAAAGATTTGGCCTCTGCGATATGGTCCCTACACGATCACCAGAAGAGTTGGAAAAATTGCTTTTGAGTTGAACCTACCAGCCTACCTTGGTTTGCATCCAATATTCAATGTGGAGCTCCTCAAACCATATCACCCACCTTTATTGGATACTTCAGTTGTAGGAGAACAACTAGACATTGATGAGCTTGATCCACAGAGTTTTGCTCCAATAGAAAAGGATCAGATTGTGGATACTTGGATGAAGACAATAAGAGGACGCTCTATTCCACTTTATCGAGTGGTCAAATGGGGCCAGATTAGCCATCAAGGTGAGTGGTTCACAGAGAATCAAATCAAGAAACAACTACCACACCTAATGGGGAGCATTGACGCAGTGGGGACCATTGCTTTTCAAGGAGGGAGGAATGATCCAGGCACCAATTTAGGTGACAATTCGGGTGACAGTTCCACCCTAATTGATGATGAAACTTCTGAGAGCCATAACTTTTGCACCGTAGCTCCAATTGACTCGTTGTTTGAACCATTGGAAAGCTAAGAATGAGGATAACGTCATGAAATGGCATGATCTTTGCTCAATGAATTTTGACCCCAAAAAACCCAACGAAAGTGCCTCAAATTTCAATTTTAGTATTGCAGTCTAAAAATAGTAATTCCTCGAATTCTATATTGTTTTAAATATTGGAATTTGAACCACTTAATCTCCCTCGAGATTGGTGACCTTCCAAATCCTCCCCATGCTTTCAAAATGTGTATAAATGAAGAGGTAACCTGAAATGTAAAGACAAACATCTCTTCCCAGAGATA
This sequence comes from Torreya grandis, assembly GCA_037957365.1. Classification (NCBI taxonomy): domain Eukaryota; kingdom Viridiplantae; phylum Streptophyta; class Pinopsida; order Cupressales; family Taxaceae; genus Torreya; species Torreya grandis. The sequence continues at coordinate 3,377,286 of JARHVA010000255.1, read as the reverse complement.
AACATATATTTGTATTGCGATCTTGAGTAATACTACATCTCTTCTCAGAGAATTCATTGTTACTGTGTTATTTCTATGCTATTGAGATATTTATCAACCAAAACTTCTGTGTTTTGGATCAATACCTCACTCAAAGCCCATGCTTGTTGACCGCATCTTACTTTTTGTGCAAGAAATGTTAAGCAACAATAATCTTATGGTGCATTGGGCAGTGACAGCGAAGTGAGGGGAAATGATATAGAATTTCATGTGATAGACTCAAAGAAACCTAAGAAGATACATGCAAAATTTAGTGACATGTTGAACATGTCTATGTAATATGGAACTTATACCAAACTATTTTAGCTACTCACTAAATGCTTGAAACAAGTGTCACCTTAATGAAAATATCTCAACAATTCAATAGAAACATCACAAAGTGGGGGGTCGATATTTGTTTTTTGCATTGGGATTAAGTCCATGATGTTTATTTATTTGATCCTTGCATACCATATAACTCAAATGAGTTGTACTATTTTCTTGTTCACTCCCCACGGATGTTAGCAATGATAAACAAGAAAAAATTAAATGTTGAACAGTTGCAAATGTTATCTATAGTCTAATATTTTGCATGTGAAAGTAATATATTGCATAAATATGTAATTATATTAAAGTGAAAAATAACATTAATGAACCACATGTCAATATAGATTAGTCTAAAACTATTAGATAAAAGCGTTGATTGCTTAAATTATTTAAAACCTAATTAGATAACTCTAAAACCAATTAGATGAAAAATGGAAAAGACTGCTTCAATGAAAGACACGTCTTATATAATGTAATAGATCAATCTAAGATGCCATATGAAAATAAATATGGCTGCAAATATTTTCAATCGTTTACCATTCTCATTCTCAGGAACACTAACAACCCTTATATTTGTAACAATAATATGATAGGACCACAAGCGCTACCAATTTTAGGTAGTCTGAGATGCAATTGGCTATAAATCCACACCAATCTCTGTATACTCTCTACAAGCACTTTTGTGTTATGACGTATCTCAAATTAGGCACCACCCTACTTTTTATAGCTTCTTCTATGAATGTTGCAACTATCATACTGAAGAACATAAGTTACATTGAAAGGGATGTAAAATTTCAATTTTGGTAAGAGGAGTTTTGTAAAGTGAAGGAGTATAAATCAAAAATTATATAGGTCACTTGAAACCCATGACCATTGACCCTATCTCACCTTTGGTGTGGGTAAGTGCACATATTTGGGGGATAATTCTATGGACATTTAACCTAGCATGTACGCATTATAACCATAACACATATGCATTATGGCCATAATGCATACGCCATATTTAAATTTAGGCTTAGTATTTTTAAGCTGTAACACACATGTGTTATGTAGTCCACATAACATATACACATTAGTACCACTAAATAACATGTATGTGTTATTACCACTAAGCTTAGTGGAAATAACACATATGTGCCAATTTTAGTTTCAATAACATGTACATGTTTTTAAAACTTTTTAAAAAAGATAAAAAGGCCCAACCTGTAGGCTTAATCATTTTATTTTCATTTTCCTATTGAGAAGTGTTGTCATTAAGTTCAAGGTTGATGTCAAGGTGCATCTGGTAAAGATGCATGGTGAGTGGTCTATGAGATATGAACCATGTGACGAGATAGAATTTGAAGTCAACCTAATGATTCTTCTAAAGTTGATGTCAATATTCAGGTCAAGGTAAACATGTTTTGAGTACTAGTCTTTTAGTAAAAGGTACCTTGAGAAGCCTAGTCATAACAAGCATAGGCATATCATGAGCATGTGCATGATGAGTATGAAGAGGTATGTGCAGAGTTATGATATTTTCTAAGGAGCATGAAATACATGTGATCAAGGTGTAGAATCATCAATGAGTGTTTCAAGGTTAGTTGTCAAGTTTCAAGTAGAATTTATCCTTGGATTTTTTTTTGGTAAAATCTTTATTATGAATTGCATTCATGTAAGTGATTTTTATTACAATATTATTTATGCCATCTATTACATAAGTTAACCTTAAATTGTTAACCATTTTTGTAACACAAAATTACTCATTCTGAATGATTCACATATCGACTATACTGAATTAAACTATGATTAATATAGATTTATACCCTGAGTGAGGTATAAAAAACCTCATCTATAAGTAGTGATGGTTAAATCGAATATGAGGATTAATTGTGTTGAAAAATACTAGTGCAAATTGAGATTTCTCTCCTGAAAGATTTGCTTGATTTGGCCTATGGAATATATGCATTTTTCAAGCTCAAGCTCTGCACACACTTCACCATTTCCGCATAAGTCAAAATAAATAAACCCAAAATACTAAAAAACCATTCATTTCACTCCATGAAGGGCACATATAATCCCAATAATTACCTATGAACCATAAACTGAATTGTTTACCAAGTCCAAGAGTTGCACATAGTGCACCATTTATGCATAATCGAAAATAAATAAACCCAAAATACTAGAAAAAACCCATCCCTTTCACTCTATGAGGGGCACATATAATCCCAAGAATTAACAATGGACCATAAACTAAATTAAACTAAATTTTCCATAGTTTAAGAATTCATAGAATGATTAACAAATTGACAAAATTGTTTATGTTTGAACAAACATTGAAATACATATTCACATTTTCATATCCATATTCACGTTATTGTTCAAAAGTTTTGAATATGATTTTAATATTTTGGTAAGCCTTACATGTTTTATTCAATCAGGGAAGGATTTGGACTGAAGCAATAATGAATGTCTAAAAAGAAATATATAGAAGACAAAGTGGATGTATAATTGGACATAAAATGTTGTGAAAATGACAAGGTATTTTAAGAGTTTGTTGATGTTGTTGGATTAAGTTCATAAGATTTTGACATATGATAGTAAGTTAAAGGATATGTTGTATTTGACAAATAATATAAAGTTTATATTATTAAACTTAATATTTGTATTTATCCATGCAAATCTTAAATTAAGATATTTGTAATTGAGATATCGTGTAATAATAGTACAATATCTTGTGTACAAGTTTAACTTTTTTTATGAATCAATACAAAATTCCAATGTTCAAGTGTTGGATACAAATGCCTTCATAATTAATGAAAAAATCATCTAATTTTAATAAAAAACATGTTCAAGTGTTGGGTTCCACACCCTCAATTACCATCTCAACTATTAGACCCCGCTCAACTATTGGGTCCTCTTAAATTAGGCAGTACAAATCTTTCTCCATTTGGTGAGATATTTTTAATATTCTATCAAATACATTGAAAGGGACAGTCACATTTCCATTTTAAAGCGATAGCAGATTGCCAAGTACCACCAAAATGGTAATTGGGTCCTCAACTACCACAATAAAGTCAAGTTAGTGTTTTAAAATTAGGTAGTAAAAATCTTTCTCCATTTGAATGGTGAGATATTTGTAATATTCTATCAATTGTATTAAAATGGAAAGTGTCAGTTCCATTTTAAATCGATCCCAAATTACCATTTTTTTTTTAATAAATATGGTGGATAATTAATTTGACAGTGAAGTTCAATTAATTTGACACAAGGATAACATTTATGCTTTGAAAATTAATTATATCTACCAATTTACACTCATTTTCTTAATACAAACCCTTTTGTTATAATACATCATTTGGAGCTTGTCATTAATGTGTGTTACACAAGCAATAAATACTTAATTTATTTGAGGTTAGTGAAAGATATTATTTCCGTAGCCATATATAATCGAAAATTGTCAAATCGAAGCGAAAGACACGATTTAAAAATGAAATTACCACAGCAGATGAGTATTTTGGCATCAATGTTTGCAGAAGACTTTGCATAGCTTTTATTCAGAAATAGTGAAATGTAAAGAGACAGACGAAAAGTGGCATCACAGAGTTTCATAGCTGTAATGGTGTGAGCGTATCAAATTTTCATTTTTGTAAGAGTCGATAACATAAAAATAATTTTTTTTTAAAGTAAGTTATAGTAAAAGTTTTTATGGATATTTTTTGGTTAACCTCAAAATATGTAATTGTCATAATTTCTTTTCATTATAGTAACAATTTTTTATTATCCTTAAAATATTTAATTATCTTAAATTTAGTAATTTTATTTTACTATTTTATAATAAATTCATTTAAAAATAAAGTATTTTTTTTAAAAATTTTATGTTAAATATTTTCATAAGTGATTTTTGATATTAAATTAGCATAATACCTATATCGTATTGAATTGTGACATTAATAAAATATGTACGTATTATGAATAAATTTATCTAAAATAAATATATGTTAATAAAATATTAATATTATAAATTATTAAATTGTATTTAATTCTATTATGATTAATTATTTATATATAATACTATTATATATTATTTTTATGTATTATATATTATAATTTATTAGATAAATTGGTCTATTATCATAAAATTAAAATATATTATTAATTATATAATATATTGTATTAATATATGTAATATAAATATAAAAATATACTTTATAACATTATATTTTGTTACATATTATTATTATTATTAATGTCTATATTATAATAATATTTATAATTGTAAATATATAACATAATTACATTGTATCAGTGTTTACGGTTGTTTGAGTCGGATGCCAGAGAAATTGACAATATTCAAAATACAAACTATTCAATCCGTTACCTTTGAAACACAAGATCCATATCGTTCTGAATTTCAGTTACTCCCAAGATGTACTCCCCAGCTCCATTTCACCCCCAATAGCAGTTTTCATCCCATCGGTTCCATCTAAATCTCCAAATAGGGGTGTGTTAGGCACCTGCATCTTCATTCGCAACATCGAGCAGACACCAATAGACCTGAGCTGGAAGAAACCCCCAAATGGAGAGTCAGTCTAAATGGGTTCCAATGTATCCGATAAAGCCCTCAAAGCCACCCTAGGAGTAGCCAAAAAAACCTTACTTGGAACCTGGATTTTTCTACAATACATCCTAAAGCCAGAAATTTTATAGCCACAACCCTCGCTGGAGACCGACGAGCCACCACCCAATCCACCATATTTAGAATGGTGGCTAATGCCTCCTCCAATGGGGATTGTGGAAGGGAGCAATCAATTAAGAAAGGATTTTTGAGGGTAGTCTGCATTTCTTCCAAATAACCCAATAAAGAAACAAATTTTACCTCCAACACACTGAACATGGAGACAGGAACAAAACCTGCTCCATCATTTTTGGAGAACAATGGGCAATCAAAAGGGTCATTGTCAGCTTCTGCCTTAGCCTTGTCCAAACCCACCCAACATCTAGATAGAACAAAGAAATCCACCAGCTCTAAAATGTGAGACTTGTCTGCTACTAGCAAAATCAGGGTGCTCGTAAAAAGATAGGCTAAGTCTAAATTTACCTTGATTTTCAAGCTGTCATGGAGAAGGGCTTCCCCAATTACCTTACACACCACCTTCAACACCTCCTCCGATGGTAACTAGAAAACTTTCTTGAGACACCTTAGGGAGATAAAGGTCATTAAAATCCATTTCTTTGGCCTTGCCCTTCCCAAATGTCACCAGCTAATGGGCAAACTAAGACCACTGGAGCACAGTTTTGAGAAAATAGCTCTAGAAACGCTGAGAAAAGCTGAGAAAGTCTTAAGATCAAGGAGAAAAATTAATGTAAAATTTTTAAATAAAATTAAATCATAGTTAAATATATGCAATATTCATAATATAGAAGAGATAAGAGTTGCAAAAATAAAAAATACTTCTTCAAAAAATTGGAATCATTCCCCTTCTTGAAAATAAAGATCAATTACAATGTATTAATAGAATTGCATGTGAACATGCTTTTCTAATTATTGAATACAAAATTTTAAATTTATCTAAATAATAATTTGCATGTAATAGCAACTAAAACTAACTCTAGCCTTTATAAGGCTTTATTTTTTCTAAAAAATATATTAACGAAAAATTAACTCGCTGTCTAAATTTAGCTCCACAAAAAACTGTTCAAGCAAACTAAATTTACACTAATAGTCTAAAAATAGAACTAAGTGAACTGCACTTCAGCATCACTTTTCAACATACTCCCCCTTGATGTTGAGCGGGCTCACAATTTGATCTCTGAGTGTCAAAAAACTGGTCTGTTGCAACTGCTTTCATGAAGATATCTGCCAATTGTTCTTTAGTGTTTATGTATTTCAATTCTACTACCTTCATCTACACTAAATCTCGGATAAAATGATGCTTTAAATCAAAATGTTTTGACCTGCTATGATGGACTATATTCTTGGCCAATTTAATAGCACTAATATTATCACAAAAAAAAACTGTGCGCTGAACTTGAATCTCTCCAATTTCTTCAAGAAGTTTTCTAAGCCATAATGCTTGTGTCCCTGTTGAAGTGACTGCAACATACTCTACTTCTGTAGAAGAAAGGGCAACTATTCTTTGCTTCTTTGAGATCCAAGTAATCAAACCAGAACAAAAAAAAATAATTCCTAGATGTTGACTTTCGGTCATCCAAACTACCTTCCCAATCAGAATCACTAAAACCAACAAGATTGAACCTTTTAGAAGTGTAGTAATGAATACCAAAATCTAGAGTGCCTTTCACATACCTCAAAATTCTCTTCGCTGCGTTCATATGTATTTATGATGGCTCTGTCATGTACCTTGAAATAAGTGAAACTGAATAAGCAATATCAGGGCTTTTGTGAGTTGGAAACATTAAACTTCCGACAATACTTCTATAAGTTGTCTCATCAACTCTTTCAGCACCATCATCTCTACACAACACAACTCCATGAGCAACTGGGGTGGAGACTAGTTTACAATCAACCATATCAAGTTTCTTCAACATATCTGTAGCATACATTGTTTGACAAATGAAATGCTAAATGCATAGATTACCCCTACATCCATAACATTCTCTCGACTAGATGCAACTCGACGCAGCGTGCCCTTTAGACCTCCAACTGACACCACTATGCAATTATTGTCCGGATGTCCACACATCACCACCATGACTGCTTGATATGGAACTTGGGCTATCTAGGGAGGAGTTATTCCATGTGATTTATCCACCCACTGACACAAAAATGACACCACATCCATCCTTTCCTTGCAGTGTCGAGATTCTTTCCAAAATTTGAGCTCAGTGATGGGACTCTGAATCTGCACCCAGAGTAAGGGAGATATAAATTGACCACCCACCAAAGGGGCATGCTAGAGCTTACCTTGTAATTCTTTTACATATCCTATCATGGCGACAAACCGAGTTTCAAGGTCCCTGAAGACAAATATTATGATGAACCCAAAACCATTGTTGCTAGAAAAGGGCCAACATTGAAATTAGCCAAACTTTCCATCAAACCTTTCCTATGCATTGGGGCCATAACGAATTCAAAAACCCTGACAACCCTATCCTCGTCTTGAACCAACACTAACACATTCGATGCAAAAAGAGCCGTAACTTCTAAATTAAAAATTAAAAATTAAATTAATTTATACAAAATAATAATATTTTTTCAATTTTTATACAAAAACTATTTCCTTACTTTCTACTTTTCTATTTAATTTTTATATTACTAAATAAATATTAACAAACAAATATAAAACAAAAAATCATTCTAATAATTATATTTTATTATTAAATTATTTTAATTAAAATTTGTATATATATTAATTTTTTTATTTAACTATTTAAAAAAGACAATTTTATTTATTTTTTATTTTTATGTATTTAAATAGATATTAACAAATAAATATAAACAAAAACTCATTTTAATCATTATATTTTTTATAAAATATTTTTAATTGAACATTTTATTTTTATATATATAACCAATAAGATTTTGTACATGACTTTTTATCAATACATGTTCATTGAGGGATCTATATAAAAGTATGGAGTAGCCATTTACACGGCCTTTTATTATTTGTAGATATCTATAAAACATTTAAATCCAAATTTTTTTAACAATCATTAAAATATGTTTTAATACTTTAACTAAAATAATCCTATTAATATATGATCAAAATTTATTTCATATTTTATAGACTTAAATAAATATAAATAAAATATAAAATATAAATAATAGATAGAATTAATACACTTGTCTTTAATGTTAAGTCAAAGAGTATATATAAATACTATGTTACAGAAAAAGTAGCATTTTTTATAGACAGAATTAATACACCCGTCTTTAATGTTAAGTCAAAGAGTATATATATAAACACTATCTTACAGAAAAAGTAGCATTTTTTTTTTCATACTATCAACATTAAATCCCTTTAATTACAAGAGTTGCGCTGCTTTAATATGCAAAAATATCTACAAAAATTAGAAATAAATTTAAAAAAAAAAAAAAAAAAATTAAAAACATATATGCAAAAATATTTACAAAAATTAGAAATAAAATTTAAAAAAAAAATTAAAATCAAAAACATATGATTGAAGACAGTGTGAATAAGATGATATAAAAATTTTTGTAAATTTTTAATTAATTAAATTTGTAGCAATGAATCACTGTACTAATTAAAAAAAAAGTAACAAATATGTAGTTATGAGTTGTGTTCAAATTCCATCTCTTATCTATTAAACGCTAAAAAATGTGGCACATTGAAAACTATGTTGAAATGTAGCAATACAGAATAATAAGAACAATCTTTAATTCAAAATTGTGGGGAGTGGAACTCTTTATATAATATTATATATAGATTGATATTTTGAGAAGTGATTTTCAAAAAAAGTAATCAGTTGCATGGCTTTATGGCTTTCAATTGAACGCACACAGAAATGTTAAGCATATAGAATTGATCTGACACATTCAACCAGAACGCACTGGTTGTTTAAGCTTTACCAGCGAAAATCTGTACTCACTGTTTAAGCTTTACCAGCTGGAATCCGTAGTATTTATGGCCTGGGACATAATGAAGGAATAGGTTAAATCTTTCGATTGCACACACAACGATAAGCAATGGGACATGACTATGCAATGGAGCATTTGAAGGTTACTGTGATCTCTTACATGGCGAGCATGAGCCACAAGGATGGATATAGTCAGGTATGGTCGACCATGCGACCTCATAATTAAGACCTTGCTTTTGACTATGTCCTTTTATTTGCATGCTCTGAGAATCTCTCTATTTTTTTCGCAAAAAAAAACTTCCAAAATGAAACCTATGTCGAAATAAAATGAATGCTCGACGAATTTGAGCAAAACTTTGAACAAATTTTAAAGAAAAGTTAAAGACAGCGGAATGAAATTAAGCACAAATTTAAGATATTTTTTTAACTACAATGAATTTCTGCAAAGGAGAATATTCATAATTAAAAAGAAAGTAGTGAATATTGTTCTATACTGGAAGTTTACCAAGGCACGGGCCGATGACTCTGTTTGCATCCCCAAAAGTAAGAAACATAACTAGAAAAAATAGAGCATTTTTCCCCATGTGTCCCTCGTGTTCCACAATACGCATAATAGCTCATCAAAGAATTATTGGGCTTCAGAGGCTTCACAAACACACTCAAAGTTTGACGCAGAGCTCTCTACAGACATAGGAAACGGCTTCCAAGTGGATAAAATTCTTGATCTCATATTTGTAATCTATGTGCCAAAATTTGACGCAGATAAGCTTGTGGATGTCTTAAATTTCTTCAAGCAGTGTTTTTTTGGCCCACAAACGAATGGTTCAATTCTAATTTGGCCAAATTCGAACTCGCGACCATGAGGCATTACATAGTGTATGCATTGCAGAAGGCGAGGCATAATAAAGTGGAGTTTTTTAGATGCCATTGTAATGATTTCCTACAGAATAAGAATCATCGAAACAATTAGAGAGCATGCAAAGTGTTGAACCATTATAATTGGTGTCTGGAATGCCTTGAAAAAAAACAGTAAAACAAAAATTCAATACTTGCGATAGTTGAGCTCTCCAAAGGAAATGCAAAGTGCAACAAGAATTCAGTTTTCTCCACCATAAGCCAATAGAAAACACAGTTTAAGGGGCATGCATCTATTTAATTCAAGTTAGCAATACATGTAACTGTCACACTGCCAACCGTGATTAATCGCGTAATTGCCAATCGTACGACACTTATATAAGATAGCCAATAATATTGGCAAAAATGATAAGCCCATAAATTTAAGCCGCAATCCGGTATAACTGCACATTGCTGATAAAGTTAAATTATTAATAGATGTATACAAAGATTTCGGTGTATGTGGAAGTACTTATGCAATTTTATACAGATTAATCATAATATTTCATAAATATATGTACACATGTTTTTTTTTTAAAATTTAATTTAAAAATTAAAAAAAATTACATTAAGAGAACATTAAAAAATTATCATATAACTAATTAAACTAAAAATAAATAATTTAAATGATTTTTTTTTTAATCTAAAAATTTAATTAAAACTTTAGTTTAAAATAAATCTTACTTTTAGTTGGTTCATTCTCTAAAAATTATTATTTTTATTGATTCCTATAGTTCCAACTAATTAAAACAAAAGGACGAAACCTATGTGGCCCTCAATTAAATGTAATGATCGCTTCGCTTATGGATTGTAATTTTCCTTTGTGTAGGACTAAATCTGGTTTTGGCAACAACATCTTCTTTAACCAGCTGGCAGATCGTTTGGGATGCCTCTTTAATTTATCTTGAAAATCCACATAATGAACTCCAAAGCGTCCTCTGTATCCCATTATGTATTCAAAATCGTCTAACAGCGTCCACACGAAAAAGCCCTGCGTATTTGATCCGTTCCTTAACATAACAAACCAGATTTCATTCCGATAATGGTCATCCACATAATGTAAAAATAGTGAATACACTACACTTGCTGTTTATCAATCAATAAATGTTAAATTGTATTTCTAAGAAAAGTAGTCAGAATTTTTACCTTATCGCTGCAAGCATGTATTGAAGGTAATCGTGATAATAATCTATTCTGTCCGTGTCGTTCAAAGCCTTTGCCATGGGAACTGAATCATCGTTTAAGTCGGCATACCCTGAAATTAGATCGGCACACAACATTTATAAATAATATGGAGATTGTATGTTTCTTCTTTCTCAAGTTGGGTAAAAGAAAAACACTGACTGACCGGATTCTGTCACTACAACAGCAGGATTGTCGTAGCGTTGCTTAATGAACTCCAGCAATTCTTGAAACCCGCTCGGTACAGATACGTACCCGGGAACTTTTGACTGGTAAATTACAGTTTCATCAATCAGTAAGATTTCGTCATAGCTTCCAGTCTTAATCTAAGAAGAAAATGAAATGCCCTAATTACTCTATGCCCTAGGTTAGAATGAAGGATTCTTAGTGGGCTTACCAATCTGCCAATAGGAATACCATCTCGTTCCACTGTTATAAACCAATAATTATATCGAAAATTTAGAGCCAAAAAATAGAAACACAATTATTATTTTTAAAGTTTTAAGATTTATTTTTATAGTAGACTGTGAGAACATAAAATCTGAAATAATTACAAAATCTGTAATAATTATATTGTTAACACCAGATTATAATTTTATCTTCATTTAAGAAAACAAAAGGATTTTTTCAAGCAATCAGATCCTGAAACTTCTGCAAATCCAACAGATTAGCATGCATGGACGTTGCAAATTCTACCTGTAAGTTCAGCACATGCTTCTCTTGTAAAAGTAAAAAATGAAGGCGGACAAACATATTTCACATAACGCGTTGAATAGTGATTAAGGCCTATAAAATCAAATGATTGTCGAATATCACGAGTTTGGTTGTCTGTAAATAAGGGCAAGCGAGAACCCACAATCTGTCGCATCACTTTTGGATACTCTCCAAATATAAGCGGCTCCAGGAACCTGTGACAGCGGTTTTCAATAATCTGTTAAAAAAACAATTCTCCTTTGGCTCCCAATATTATAAATTACTTAATATAATTTGTTGTAGTTTTGTTAATCTCACATTTATAAGAATTGTGAGACAAAAGAATGCCAATGGAGAAAGAGGCTAGAGGGTGATACTATACTGATGAGTCCATGGAAGAAATATTTAAGATACTTCAAAAAAACATCAAAAGTAAAATCCAACAAAATTGTGGAAGCATTGATGAGCATAACAGACAGATTCCATGTGATTAACATCTTTAAAATCCTACACAAACATGTATCAAGATTCAAAATGGGGGAAAAAAATATACCAAGGATTAAATGGGAGGATAAGTATTTACCACCCAATGTTGAAATCAATCATTCTGTGGGTTGCCATTATATCTTGTGTTCTGTTTGTCATAGATCGAAACCACTGAGACAAAATTACTATGCCAATAGACCCCTTTTGCTTGGCCTGGTAATACACAAACAGGATGAAAGTAAAGAAGTGTTTTCATTAATATCAGCTGGATACCCATCTATAGATGATGCAAAAAAACACAGAATTTTAGCTAATTGCTAGGTTTTCCTGCTCCATTGACATCTATGACCATTGGAAATTGCTCTTGTTTAACCACTTCCAAAGAATTTAATCTAGACTCTAAGAAGCTAAGATGGGATAAGCTGAAAGAATTTGAACACCAACAAGCTAAGGTAAATAAGCTGAAGGAATCGAAACACTCAATACCAACAAGATGCCCAAAGCCTTCATCAAAGAAAGTACTGCCTCAATATCATACAATAAACATGAGCATCCAACCTCAATTATATTGAAAACCTGTCATTAGTATAGAAGACACCTGTTTTAACCACTAGACCACAGGTAGTGAACTTTTTACATGAACAAAATTAACAGGTGAACAGAATACTTAAAAGCATACCTGATACTTAGTTCGGTAGAGCTTGACAGCGGCTGCATGAGATAAGAGCATGTAATGCCCAGCCAGGTATGGCTCCGTTGATGAATTACCAGTGTTACAACGACCTGGTGGGATGGAGCAGTGTTTTGGAGCTATCCAACCCATCTCGTAGCCGAAAGAGGCTAATGCATTGGGTTCGTTCACGGTTGTCCAATTCTTCACGCGGTCACCAAACTCTCTGAAACACACCTCAGCAAACCTCACAAAATCCTCCCTGCAATTTGATATCATTTCATTATCCATCATATCTCCTAACACATGTTTATCCCTAAATTTTGTATAAGGGATCCATCACATATTTTTAAATACAATATTTTTTAAAGATCCCGCACAATATAGAATCCCAGTTCTGGCAAGAAACAAATCTAAACACTGTTACCAATTTTATGCTAAAACTTTTGTTATGATAAAAACTAATTATAAATTGTATATTTGTTTGGATCCAAAATAGTCAAGTGTATGACCTCTGTTTTGTTTTTAAATGTACTCTGTTTTATTCAAAATACTGCTAATTCTATCCTTTGTTCTTTTACTTTTGCATTTCTAGCTGCTCTTGAATGTAGAAATGCACAAACAGTAACTGATCTTCACAACACACAAAATAGAAATTATATCTCTAAAAAAATGCTGATACACATATACTATGTTTGTCTATGTTTTTTTTTTTCTTACTCTCCTACTCTGTTCTACCCTGTTCTTCTACATACAGAGAATGACAAAATACATACATATCCAATTCTGAAATCAGTTCTACATACAATTGCAACTCAAAAAAATACATGATTCTAATCTATTCGAATACTTCAATACTTCAAAGACTTTCTAGAAAATTCTAATATGTATAAACTAATTTATATAGTGTGGCTGAGACCATTAAATATTATGTATTGAGAGGATAATTATGATAATCAAATAAATATCAAATTTAAAATAGATTATTTTTATTAACACCATACGCTACGACAGTCCACCAGGACTTTTAAGGCCAATATAGATTACATCAGTATATGTAATTAATTCAATCATATATTATACTAGTGTATATATAAATAAACGTACATATTAAAAAAGTGAAAACAAATGTTAAAACGGAAATGGCCATTGATGACGCTTTTCCAGTTTCATGAGATTGAAACGCCTTGAGATGGTCATGTTTTTGATAATAGAGACGAAGCATAAAAACATTAATAAGAGGAATTTGTAGCAGTAGGGTGAAGATTACACTATATTTGGACTGATCCAGCCTCCGTATGCGTCTTCTAGTGACTGAGGTAAATCAAAGTGATGTAATGTCACAAACGGTTGAATCCCTGAAGTAACAAAACGGCAATCCAATTTGAAAGATAAAATAAATTAACAAATAATTACCAGTAGTAAACAGATCATGTGTAAGAGCGGGGTTGAGAAGTAATACCATGATAAAGTAATTCATTAATAAGATTATTGTAATACTCCACACCTTTGGAATTAATAGCTCCATGACCATCTGTGTGGATCATGGCCGCAACACGCCATGATTAAGAATAATCAAATTTGCTAAAGAGCAATTAAAATAATGGCATAATTACATTAACAGAAGACAGATGGGACTGTACCAGGAATTATTCGTGGCCAGGAGATGGAGAAGCGGTATGCATCCAACCCCATTTCATACATTAATTTAACGTCTTCCTGTAAACACCATAGGAAAAATTAGAAACAGGGCTCTGCACAAAATTAAAAATAATAATTTCACCAGCATAGCCCCATATGTAAGGAAAATAGCAAATTATATCCGATGCCTCATGATATTCACAATTTTATCATCAGGTCACTTCCTACTCAGTTTTGAAGAAAAAATAAGAAGAAAGAAATGAAAGGCAGAGACAGAGGATAAACAAAGAGAACACACAGAGCTACTGCTCTTTACACTTTACTTAGATGAAGAAAGAATACAAAGCATTTCATTTTTTTAAATCTGCAAATTCACAGTGCTTTCCATTCTACAATAATATTATCCACAACATATTAAAAAAAACTACAGAAGAATACTAACGCCTGAAGGCACACTGGTTTTTACACACAAAAATACATATTTTTTGGTTAGACAGTACTGCTGCTCTTCATACATAAAACAGGAAAAAGACAAAGCACAACTACTGCTATTTACTACGCCCAGCACACAAGTAAAACAGCACTGCATCAACTTGACTTTACAGTATTTTTTGTTTTGACAAAATCCAGCCTTTTTCCATACGCTGGAGAAGGTAGACCATACTTCCATGACAGCATCCTGCAGAAAACATTAATGAAACAGGACAGAGGCAGGGGAAAACAGAAAGTAGTCAAAGCAAGAGTTATCTTCATTAAATGAAGCCGTGGTTGGGATTACTATTCCAACAAGAAACAAATAATCCTCCAATGCAGAGCACTGTGGAAGGAAAGCGAGACATTAAATGAGTTTGATCCTTGTAAACTATGAGCGTTTGGAAAGCATTTTATAAATACTTAAAGATGTAAAAAATTTGCTCCAAGATCTCATATTAAGAAGAGCATCTAAATACAACATGATCATCCATTTCAGAGCCCTGAGGAATTTAGAGATTTCTCTTTATTAAGAAATGTTGTGAACAAACTCTAAATTATGTCAATAGAACCTTCAAATCTAAAAACAAATTGAAAACTATTTTAACGAAGAGGTTGGATAAGCCCATCCTCAAAATAAAGGTATGTACTGCAGTAATATTGAAGATTTAAAGAAAGATGTTCCAGAAGCTCTAATCATATAGACTTACCTCCGATACCTCTATTTATCTTTCAGATCGATTTAAAAAAATGATATAGAAAAAGCCTGTCCATATTCATATTTAAAAGACCTAGCAGAACAGAAACCTTTGACACACAACATCCCTTCAAATGAAAAGTTTATTATAGATTTATAGACTGAATTTATTTATAATTAAAAATAGAAAACACTCCAGCCAGGAAGGAAAAATCATAACAAATTTCATATCCAAGAAAGATAGACCTTATATCTATGATATTCATCGACAGCAACATCTCCCGTGCTCCCATCCACCATATTTCCTGTCATTTTCCAGTGGCAGTATAAGTACATTAAATGAAAATTTAATTCAGGAGCAACAATAAATTCAAGGGACCTGCATGCGTAAAGGTGTCCCAGATGCTTGGCCCTTTCCCGTCCTCCGAAGCTCCACCTTCGTACTGCAAAACCGGTGTCAAATCAGACTAGAAAGGTGAAAATATCTTATGGAGAAAGGTTATTTTCATCCAAGAGAGCTCCGATCTTATTAAATTACTCACTTTTTCCTTATCATTCTGTTAAAAAAATTCCAATGACATCTCAATCGAAAAAATAAATATAAAAAATTATACTCTTTTTCACCTCTAACACACCTGATAAGCAGAGGAGCTCGCTCCGAAAACAAAGTTGGTGGGGAAGTCATTTCTATGGAGGCCTGCGTGCATTCCCGAACAGAAGCATTCCTGCCAAACCAGGACAAAGATAAAAATAAAGCATAAGTTGGACAGAGATTGCTCCATTGGGGTTTGTTTATTTTCTTGAAAAAAAAATGAGACCACCCGAGTATAGAGATTTAAGTTGGGGAAATGAGTGATGTTGGTGGAATGAATGTGGATTAGATATTTGAAAATCCAACATTAATTTTGATGGTGTATTTAACAAAGATCTTATATATGGTTGTTGGATGAAATTATAGTAATTTTTTATTTTAAATTTATAATTAATTAATGTACGTTAAAATATCAAGAGATATTATTAACAAATTTGAAATCGTATAAACATTTCAAAAATTATATCTCTTAACATATATATATATATATAATTTATTATTATTTTATAAAATATATATTAAATATAATATTATTATAATATATAATTAAGCATTTATTAAAATATTTGTTTATTTATTAATTATAGGTGGTGATGGTATATATTATTAAATATATTAAATTATATAATATAATAATATTGTAGTATGTATTATAT
Organism: Torreya grandis; assembly: GCA_037957365.1. Classification (NCBI taxonomy): domain Eukaryota; kingdom Viridiplantae; phylum Streptophyta; class Pinopsida; order Cupressales; family Taxaceae; genus Torreya; species Torreya grandis. The sequence continues at coordinate 3,360,418 of JARHVA010000255.1, read as the reverse complement.
TATATATAATATTAAAATATTTATATTAATAATAATATATTATATTGTATAATATTTTTATGTAGAATATTCATAATAATAATTTTTTATTTTGATAAAGTATGGTTTTTTGAAGAAAAAGAATGTAAATCGGCAATCATATGTTATTCAAAACTGATCTTGTCTCATTTTTTATGCATGAAGCATTAAGCCACAATGCTCTGATATTTATTTTAATAATCCTTCCAAAACATATTTTCCTTCACTTGTGTTCCCTTAAATTTTATGTTTTTTTTTCAACAAGGATAAATGAGATGCTTATAGAGACATATTCCAACTGTAACCACTTTTTCTTCCAAAGGCCCGAGTATAGCATTTTTGTATGTATTTAACCTTAATGTAATTGCTCCAGGTGTCAATATATGGGTAACATGGACAAACAAAATCTACAAGATAGACTTTGGGATAAGCGTTATCCGTTTGTCACCGTAGATAAACACATTTGTCTTCCCATTGATAACATGTTTGTCAAATCTAATATTATATTGTATTATATTATATACAATATTATATTGTTATATTGTATGGCCTTTTCATTTCTTGTAGGTGTCTGAGAATGGTATTTTTGTATGTTCTTAATCCTAATTTAATTGCTCTAGGTGTTAATATATTAAAACATGGATGAATGGAAGCTACAAGATAGACTCTGGGATGCCAAAACACTGATTCAAACCACATATAAGACGTGGACCTGTTTCACAATCAAATCAACAGAAAATATGTAATATTTTAATTTAGTAAAGTAAGCGAGTTGTTAGGTTGTGGAGCTAAAAGCTTCATTGATGCAAATGGAGGAGGTTACTGAGTTGCAGGCAACCGACGTCGGTCATCTTCAGTGTTCGCAGTAACCGACGTCGGTTATGGGTCGGCTGACATCGGTTAGACAGGAACCGACGTTGGCAGCCTGTGTGTGCATGCGTTTGCATGCGTCTCCGAAACTGGTCTAATTTTAGACGGACAGTTAGTTTGCATGTAAAAGACTAATTTTAGTCTTGGCGCTGTGGTTCTAATTATTGTAATTAAAAGTCTAATTATTGTTTGTATGGGATCTATTTAAGAGACCCATGGGCTGTATTGTAAGATTGTAGAATCAGGATTTTGTAGAATCAGAAGGGTTCTATCCAAGGGAGAATCATAAGGACTTGGTGAGGCAAGGACAAGGGTTCTTTCGGGTGTGTAAGATCTAGGTCGACAGGTGTGCAAGGCCAGGTTGATTTGCGGTATAGCAAGATCAAGTGAGATCTACATGGTAAGTAAGGTCGGTTGATCTGCAGGTGTGTGTGTGTGTGCGAGATCTAGGTTTGCAGAACCAAGTTGATCTGCAGGTGTGCAAGATCAGGGAGATCATCAACATAACAGGTAGCAAGATCAGGTGAGATCTACTTGGAGTACGTGGTGTACTCAGACTTGGAGTATGTGTGTTTACTCAGTGGTACTGGCAGTATTGATACTGATTGGTTGAAACACCAACTCTGTGTTTGAGTTGTTGTGTTTGTAATTGAAAGAGAGAACTCTTGAGGGAGATTATTGTATGCCCTAGAGGTGTGGGAGGCCTAGAGGTGTGGGAAGAAGAGTGTGACTTCTTTATTGTAATTCCTTCTGAAAGAGTATTAATACAATTGGGTATTGTCTCTCATATTCTGTGTTATTTCAAAATTTTAGTTACATTTTACTTCTGGTTAAATGTTGTGTTTAGTTGCTTATACAAAGGTAATCAAGTGTGCTCTTAATCCTGACAAGTGGTGTCAGAGCTTTGTGAGCCCAGGTCCTAATAGTTGGTATCAGAGCTAGGGTTGCAGGTTCACAGAGCCTGGTTCGGAGCAAGTTTATGTTTGATTACAGGTCACTCTCAAGGGTTTCTAATTGAGTGGGAGTAAAGCAATGGCAGAAGAAAGTAAGCTAAGAATGGAGGAATTCAAAAGCGAGAATTCTCAATTACTGAATGATGAAAAGAAAGAGCAGGTAAAGAAAGATTGTTGGTCGGTGGGAGATCAGCATGAAGGAAATGAAGAAGCAGATGTTGCAGGTATTGTTGTACATGATGCTCTTGAATGTTCCTTGGATAAAGTAGAATCTTGGATTATAGATTCTGTTGCCTCTTTCTATGCAGCCCCAAATAGAGTATTTTTCCATGTTAATGTCCTTGGAGACTTTGGAAAGATTTATTTAGGGGTTGGTGAGCCTTGTCAAATTCTTGGCAAAGGGGAAGTGTGGTTGAAATTGCAGACGGCCAACACATGGGTGTTGAAGGATGTCATGCAGGTCCTAGTTCTGAAGAGGAGGCTAATTTCTTCACGAAATTTGGGTGATGAGGGATGCACGATAACTCTCACAGCAGATGCACTTGAATTAGCATGTGGTAAGAAAGTAGGTACTCTTTATCTATCTACTTGTATTACTAATTCTTCTTCTGTTGCAAAAATGTGGCTTTGTAGGCTTAGTCACATGAGTAAGAAGGGGATGCATGTTCTTAAGAGGAAGTCAGATGTGTTTGACAAACTTAAGAACTGGAAAGCCTTGGTTTTCTTGGAGGAGATGATGGACAGAGATCAGTTGAGGGGGCTAAATAACTCTGAGCAGGGTAGTTTAGATAGGGTTTTGATCCAAAGAGAGCTCGTAGGTAAAAAGTCATCACTCACAAGAAAACACAGTTACCGACGTCAATCAGGTGGAACTGACATCAAATAGGCAGGTACCGACATCGATCATGTGTAGACCAGAGTTGGTGGTGTCGGACAGATGGCGATCGATGTCGGTCAGAGATTCGACGTCGGTGACCAGGGGACACCAACGTCGGTCAGGGAATCGACATCGGCGATCAGGAGGATTCGACATCAGTCGAGTGCAGACTAGGGTCGACTAGGAAGTGGATTTTGGGCGAACAGCAAGCTATCAAGGAGTCTCAAACGCCCATATGGAAGATTGAAAGTGTAAGTAAGCCTCAAATTCGTTATTCACCTTATTTATACTACTTGAACTTATTGCTCACTGATGGTCAAGAACCAGGGAGTTTTGAAGAGGCAATGCATGTAGAATCCAAGAAACAATGGGAGCATGGCATGAATTCTTTGGAAGAGAACCAAATGGGAGATTTGGTAGAGTTGCCAGTCGGAAAGAAAGCACTGAAAGATGAATGAATTCCTTGGTTAAAGAAGAGAGAGAATGGACACGTGAAACAGAAGGCCAGGTCATATGGTCTTGAGCAAGCTCCACGACAGTGGTATAGGTTTGATAGGTGTATGACAAAGCATGGCTTTAGTCAATGTCATTGTAACCATTGTGTTTATTTTACCAGGGTGGATAATGGTTGCGAAATTATCTTGTTACTGTATGTGGATGATATGCTTGTTGCAGGTTCATACATGTAAGGTTTTACTGAGCTAAAGGTAAAATTAGTTCAGTGGTGTGCCAGGAAAGATTTAAGAGGAGCAAAATTCTTTGGCATGAGTATTCCTAGAGACAGGAAAGATCACAGGTTGATGTTGTCTCAAGATGATTGTGTGAATAAGGTAGTGGTGTGGTTCAATATGCAGGATGCAGAACCGGTTAACACACCTATGGATGGACAGTTCACAGAACAGTGTCTCAATTCACATGATGAGGTTAAGTACATGTGTACTAGACCTGATATTGCCCCAGTAGTGGGTGTTGTCAGCAAGTTTGTAGCCAATCCAAGAAAGAAGCACTGGAGAGTAGTTCAGTGGATTCTCAGGTATCTGAGAGGGACCAGCAGCAGGGATTCATGCTATGCAAGGTCAGGAACTTCTCTACATGGGTATGTAGATTTAGATATGGCAGGTTACTTGGATGACATGTGTAGCACCATAGGATGTGTGGTGGTTGGTCTTCAAGATTGAGCTTGAAGAGGGATACAAGCCAGGAAATAAAATTAGACGATGTACAGGTACAGGTACAGGTGTAGCTGTTTATCTCCAAGTGGGAGATTGTTAGGTTGTGGAGCTAAAAGCTTCACTGATGCAAATGGAGGAGGTTAATGAGTTGCAGGCAATCGACGTCGGTCTAATCAACCGATGTCGGTCATCTTCAGTGTTCGCAGTAACCAACGTCGGTTATGGGTCGGCTGACATCGGTCAGACAGGAACTGACATCGACAGCCTATGTGTGCATGTGTTTGCATGCATCTCTGGAACTGGTCTAATTTTAGATGGACAGTTATTTTACATGTAAAAGACTAATTTTAGTCTTGGAGCTGCGGTTCTAATTATTGTAATTAGAAGTCTAATTATTGTTTGTATGGGATCTATTTAAGAGACCCATGGGCTGTATTGTAAGATTGTAGAATCAAGATTCTGTAGAATCAGAAGGGTTCTATCCAAGGGAGAATCATAAAGACTTGGTGAGGCAAGGACAAGGGTTCTTTCGGGTGTGTAAGATCTAGGTTGGCAGGTGTGCAAGGCCAGGTTGATCTGCGATATAGCAAGATCAGGTGAGATCTACATGGTAAGTAAGGTTGGTTGATCTGCAGGTGTGTGTGTGTGTGTGCGAGATCTAGGTTTGCAGAACCAAGTTGATCTGCAGGTGTGCAAGATTAGGAAGATCAACAACACAATAGGTAGCAAGATCAGGTGAGATCTACTTGGAGTACGTGGTGTACTCGAACTTGGAGTATGTGTGTGTAGTCGGTGGTACTGGAAGTATTGATACTGACTGATTGAAACACCAACTCTATGTTTGAGTTGTTGTGTTTGTAATTGAGAGAGAGAACTCTTGAGGGAGATTATTGTATGCCCTAGAGGTGTGGGAAGAAGAGTGTGACTTCTTTATTGTAATTCCTTGTGGAAGAGTATTAATACAATTAGGTATTGTCTCTCATATTCTGTGTTATTTCTAAATTCTAGTTACATTTTACTTCTGGTTAAATTCCATGTTTAGTTGCTTATACAAAGGTAATCAAGTGTGCTCTTAATCCTGATAAGTGGTGTCAGAGCTTTGTGAGCCCAGGTCCTAACACGAGTGTTAATTAGTATGATCATTGACCTCATCTAAGATTTTTTTATGAAGGGTTAAGCAATAATACTTTTTCTTCTCCATTATCAATGTCAGATAATGAAGAGTGGTGGTTGCGTATAATGTATATAGGTGGCAAGACCAATGAAAAAGGTGAAGGTTGTGAGTCTGTTAGTAAACATAGTTAATCCAACAAAAAAAGTATATTCAACTGTTGATTGAGGATGGTCATGAGTTTTGGTTCATGGGATTTATTAAATACCACAAAGCTATCAACAACCTATTAAAAGCTCTCAACATTATTCTACCATTGTTGCTCCACTTGGGGTTTAGAATGGGTTTAAGCCTTAATCAAAAAAGTGTTTGAGCTCTAAAAGTTATGCCAAAAGGGATGTAATTGTTTGCTTTGGTAAAGTGAGATTTTTTAGAGTGAAAGAGTGTAAATTGTCTGTCATACCTCACTCAAAACCCATGCTTGTTGACCCCGTCTTACCTTTTGTGCAAGAAATGTTAAGCAACAATAATCTTATGGTGCATTGGGTAGTGACAGTGAAGTGAGGGGAAATGATACAAAATTTCATGTGATGGACTCAAAGAAACCTAAGAAGATACACATGCAAAATTTAGTGACATGTTGAACATGTCCATGTAATATGGAGCTTATACCAAACTATTTTAGCTACTCACTAAATGCTTGAAACATGTGTCACCTTAATGCAAACATCTCCAAAATTCAATAGAAACATCACAAAGTGGGGGGTCAAATTTTGTTTTTTGCATTGGGATTAAGTCCATGACGTCTATTTATTTGATCCTTGTGTACTATATAACTCAAATGAGTTGTTTTATTTTCTTATTCACTCCCCATGGATGTCAGCAATGATCAAGAAGAAAAAATTAAAAGCTAAATAGTTGTAAATGTTATCTATAGTCTAATATTTTGCATATCAAAATAATATATTGCATAAAGATGTAATTATTTTCAAGTGAAAAATAACATTAATGAACCACATGTCAATATAGATGAGTCTAAAACTATTAGATAAAAGCTTTGACTGCTTAAGTTATTTAAAACCTAATTAGATAACTCTAAATCCAATTAGATGAAAAATGGAAAAGATTGATTTAATGAAAGACATGTCTTATATAATGTAATAGATCGATCTAAGATGCCATATGAAAATAAATATGGATACAAATATTTTCAATCTTTTACCATTCTCATTCTCAGTAACACTAACAACCCTTATATTTGTAACAATAATATGATAGGACCACAAGTGCTACCAATTTTAGGTAGTCTGAGATGCAATTGGTTATAAATCTACACCAATCTCTGTATACTCTCTACAAGAACTTTTGTGGTATGACGTATCTCAAATTAGGCACCACCCTAATTTTTATAGCTTCTTCTATGAATGTTGCAACTATCATATTGAAGAACATAAGTTACATTGAAAGGGATGTAAAGTTTCAATTTTGGTAAGAGGAGTTTTGTAAAGCAAAGGAGTGTAAATCAAAAATTGTATATGTCACTTGAAATCCATGACCGTTGACCCTATCTCACCTTTGGTGCGGGTAAGTGCACGGATTTGGGGGATAATTCTATAGACATTTAACATATCATGTACACATTATAACCATAACACAAGCAATATGGCCATAATGCATAAGCCATATTTAAATTTAGGCTCAAGATTTTTGAGCCATAACACACGTGTTATGTATTCCACATAACATATACACATTATTACCACTAAATAACATGTATGTGTTATTACCACTAAGCTTAGTGGCAATAACACATATGTGCCACTTTTAGTTTCAATAACATGTATGTGCTTTTAAAACTTTAAACGAAAGATAAAAAGGCCCAACCTGTAGGTTTAATCATTTTATTTTCATTTTCCTATTGAGAATTGTTTTCATTAATATCAAGTTCAAGGTTGATGTCATTTGATGTCAAGGTTGATATCAATGATGTCAAGGTGCATCTAGTAAAGATGCATGGTGAGTGGTATGTGTGATATGAACCATGTTTGAAGGCAACCTAATGATTCTTATAAAGTTGATTTCAAGATTTATGTCAAGGTAAACATGTTTTGAGTACTAGTCCTTGAGTAAAAGGTACCTTGAGAAGCCTAGTTATAACAATCATAGTCATATCATGAGCACGTGCATGATGAGTATGAAGAGGTATGTGCAGAGTTATGATATTTTCTATGGAGCATGAAATACATATGATCAAGGTGTAGAATCATCAAAGAGTGTTTCAAGGTTAGTTGTCAAGTTTCAAGAGCTTGAGAAGCCTAGTCATGACACTGATCATTGCATGAAGAGACCTTATGAAAAAGTGTGAGCTTGGTGGCCTGGTAAGATGGATGCAAAGAAGTGTAAGAGATAGTATGAGGTTGTTTGAGAATGAATATGAGGCATTGGATCACTCATGAGAATCTCAGAGTGAGCCTATAGGGGTAGGACTTACAGATGTAGCATGCAACTAGACTAGTTCTAGACCCTATCTGACCTAATGAGGTATCATGAAGTATTGTCAAAGCATATGAAGAAAGTATGTCAGTGGTTGAGCATGGAAATAGGTTCTATGTCATGTACATATGAGGTGTTAACATTTTGTACAATGGCTGTAAGTTCAGTTTCAAGGCCTAATATGACTTGCAGGTTAAGGCCTAGAGAGCAAAGAGAGAGATGGTGACCAGATGGGGTATCATGATAAGTTTCCAAGGTAAGTGTGAGTATGTGAGAATTTATACAAGTATGTAATGTTTTACCAATTTTATTGACCAAGTCTAAGGTCAAATTTTGAATAAAATACATGAAAAGTGGTTTTGAGGCTTCTCGAGTGCACATAATGAAGGGTTCTCAACCTGAGAAGAAATTTTAAGTGTTCATTGGCAGGTGTAACCTCTGCATAGGAACCTAAGATATTCATGGTAGATGGGGAAGGTTCCTAGATCAAATTTTCAAGCATTGGTTTCTAGAATGAGAGGCTAATCTTTATGAATGATTGTTAAGACTGAAAGATGGTTTAAACCCTCAAAGAACCCTAACAGTGACTCGATATGAAAGACCTTTTTCTAAAGTGCTAAGAAAGGATTGCAACAACTAGTTAAGTGATTTGAGGTTGTATTCAACTCTTTGAGGCACATCCAAGTGTAATTTATTTATCAAGTGAGTATGTGGACCCTATAGAAATAACCTTATTTATTGTATTAGTCAAAGTTGACCAAGTCAAAGTTGATAAATGGATGGAGGTTGAAGCTTGATACTTTTATTTAATGTCCATGGTTGTTTATGAGTAGGTTATAGCCCTCAAGTATGCTAAACCGGTCATATAAGTTGACCTATTGCTAAAAGGCCTAATGGTGCAAACAGTGAGATAACCTAGGCAAAAGTGAGAATGTGATTAGGGATGTGTTATCATGGATTAAGGATGAATCCAAGAACATGGATAATTTGATCAATAATTTTAAGACATGTTCACACTGGATAGATTTTTTAGAGGTCAGTGGATTTGAGGAAAATGTTGCTCATAAGTTGACATGTCTAGTGCAAATGAGATAATGAAGGTGCAAGTTCATGAGATTAGTCTACAAGACCAATATTGTCATTTGACCATTTTATCTATCTATTTTATAGTGGTCTAATGGTCTCATAAGATCATCTAAATGCATTAGAAGACTCTAAAAGTGATCATATAGTGTTATAGGTCATTATCACCATAGGGTTCACTTTAAGAGGCCTTGACCGAAACCCGCTTAGGTTTGTTTAGGTGAATCATATTTGCTCCATTAGCCAATCAGAGTGTGCAGATCATGTGGAAAATCACCATTTATTTTTTGGTGGTGTGATAACACTGGAAGGGTTAGGATGGCATTCCACTCTTGGGCATCATAATATTATCAAGTGTCATTATGTTATTGGACATTAGTATGTTATCAAGCATCAAACGGTGTTGTACGACAACATATTATCATGTAACAACATGTTATCACATGACACCACACTACCATGTGACACCATGCTATCATGCGATACCATGTTGTCATGTGACACCATGCTGTCATAGGACATCATTCTATTGCATGACACTATACTGTTGTGAAACATCATTTTGTTGTATGACACCATGTTGTCATGTGACACCATGCTATCATGTGATACCATGCTATCACGTAATACCATGTTGTCACGTGACATTATGCTATCATACATTACCATGTTATCATGTGGTGCCATGTTATCCTGCGATAATAGTGTTTCTATCTAATGGCATGGTGTCACGTGGTGTCATGCTATCATATGACTCACTTTTATCATGTATGATGATGTTGTTGAACTCATACAACATGATGATGTTGTCATACAATATGATGTTGTTTCTAGTCCCCAGTGATGTAGTTGGTTGCTTCAGTTCCTCACCTTTCTTATAAATAATGCTACAACAACCTCATTTAACACTTTGCTTAAACTTTTTCTCATCCTACCAGCTTTCACCTCAACCTTCCTGCTTCCAACTCAACCTACCTACTTCCACTTACTTGCTTCCAATGGCTTCCACATCCATGGAAAATCAAAATCAACTAGGGGGGATCCAAATCTATGTTTTTAAAAATATTTTGTGTCCATCTTTTTTTTGCATATTAGATGAGCCCATATCCTTTATTGAGTGGATCAATCAATGCCAGCTTAGAGGCCTAGTGTAGATGACACCATATAATATGGCTATCAACAACAACCTACTACGATCTCTAGTTGAGTGTTTTAATCGTAGCAAGAGTCATTTTTGCGTCTAGTTTAATAAGAAAATCATATCCTTTGGCACCTCTCCATTAGATATCCACAATTTAATAGGTCTTTCACTTTGTAATGCAAGTCTTGGTAGCACCAAAGTTATATTATCTGATGATGATAAAAATTACTTGGAGTCAATCTAAAAAAATCTATTAACCTTGCCAGTAAGTATTGAATTTATTAATGAAATTGACATTTCTTAATTATAATTGAATCATTTATTATAAATAGTTTGGTATCCTAATTCAATCACATGTTTTTCTTCTATTTTCATTACATCTAGTCAAAATCAAAGGGGGATCCCTTTAGAAAATATCACCAATCCATTTCTTAAATTTATTATCCATTTTTTTCAAGCAAAAATTGTATTTCAGAGAAAACTACCGAACATTCCCTTCTAGGTTGTTTACTATATTCTTCATTCTCTCTCAAGTGTTGTTTGTGACTGGTGCACCATTATTTCCTGTAGGATTAGGTCAGAATTGAGTTTTGCTTTCTCGAAAGACACTTTCACAATTTCCTCTTCTAACTATATTTTGGCTTTATACTTCGAGGCCTTATATGAAATCTAAAATACTACTATTCCCACTGCCCTTCATCCAAAAATGAAAGCTAATGCTTTGTCTCTTGAGGAATAGGAGGTAAGTTTAGTTTTCCCAAGTCTTATTTTTTTTGATATATATATATATATATATATATATATATATATATATATATATATATATATATATATATATATATATATAATAGGAGGTAAGTTTAGTTTTCCCAAGTCTTATATACACACACACACACATATAATTTTAACATTTTTTAGCTTATTATTTGTTACAAGCGAGAGTGCATGTCTATGACACAAGAAAATAGGATCCAAATAGAGGTCGGCATGCTCTAGAGGGATTTGGTGATACCTAATCCACAAAGTCTTCCTTCAATTCCTTTCGAATTGCAAAACGCCCAAGAATTGATTCTATTTTTTCTGTACTTCCAAGTTCCCCCAAAAAAAATTTAATGTCTTTTTCTTGTTTTATTAAATGAAAAAAAGTAATATTCATATTTTTTTTTTGCAGTTAACTCTCGTATCATTGTTGTTGAGGATTCTTCCACACAACACCATCAATATTTGCCATTACAACTTTCTTTTTTATTTGAAATTTGTTAGAATTTTCTAGCTAATTAATTGCATAAATTACTCTTTTTGCAACTACTTCTGAAACCACCAATGTCTCTCCGACAAATGCATTGAGATGGCAAGAGCCAACTCCCACAAGGATGCCAAGAGGGGAAGAGATAACTCTGGTAAGGACAATCAAAATGGATGATGTAGTCACCCCTACAAGTAATAACATTAATAGATTCAATTTGAATTTGTTTTGATTTTATATTTTTAAATTTACCATTTTTGAATAATGTTTTTTTTGAAATCCACCCAACATCTGTCAGGAGACCTCGGAGTATGCCACCAGCCCCACCACCCATCTAGATTTGAGAAGAGGGAAGAACATCTCCCTCTTTGCACAAAGTCGAGGCACGCTGCAAATTTTTTATTTCTCAAATTTCTCTATTGGTGGCCTTTCGAATGCAGATGGTCTTGCATATTTGTAACAGATTGATCTGGATGAGAAGTTTCTTAGCATTCAAATCAAACCCCCAACTGTTGGTGGATTCAATCCACATAAATTTATTCAAGTTCCTAATATGCCTTCATAAGATCCTCCTATGGCTCCCTCTTCCCCATCCCACACAAATAATGTAAATGTTTCTGAAGATTCCCTTACGAGTTTTTCATTGGACAATCTAGTTTCAAAAAAAATTCTTGCAAATTTGAAGGATGGTGTTATTGGTGAATTTAATGATTTAAAAAAATGGGAGATAAGGGCAAAAGCTCTTATCAAATAAATCAATGCCCGTTATCATAACCACTCTCAAAGAGTGAATTTGTTTTCTCTTGTTCAAAATGAACCCTCAAATATTGACACTTTATTTCAGCAAGTGCAATCTAAATTGATCTATGTGGACAATGTTTATAATGATAGGATTTTAGATATTATGATAAACAGGTTGAAAAATTTAAATGGAGAAGCCTAAGCATATTTCAATAAATAGGCTAAAGATATCAACCTTGTTACCATTGCCCAAACAGAGAAGGATAAAGCCGTGGTAAGTTTTCTTTATTTGTAATGTGTATTTTGACTATTATAATGTCTTTGTATGTTCTTGACACATCTATTATTTATTGTTTCCAAGAAAAATATGAAAATTTGAAGCAAGAAGCACGTCTTCTTAATGTGCATTTGAAAAACACCCGCAAAAGTATCTCCTCGGTAATTGCATTTAAGGAAAAGTGGGTTTCTGTTAAATAAACATAACAACACATTGAAGAAGATAATTAAATAACATGGTATGGATCCCAACATTTTATTGAAGCAAAAAACAGATTTGGATCCTACAATTCTTTCAATAGGAGATGCAATGAATGAGGAGAGGGTGATTCTTACACAAATAAATTTTTCTATAGAGGATCTTGAGAAGGAGGGAGTGATAATAGAGGATTCATAGGCAGGTCTAGACAGAGGAGTTTCCATGGGTGGGGATGGAAAGCAACTAGGAGGAGGAGAGTCTCAACCACAAAAATGATGATTTGTATGAGTTTGTATTATTGACAATGATAGTTTCTATTGTTTAAAATAGTTTATATCATGTTTATTTGAAAAACACTTGCTTTATTAAATGATATTTTATAGTTTTTCCAAATACTCTTATCTATATAATTTTAATATTTTACATATATAAAATATAGTGGTCAAGATTATATATTCTATGAAGAAAAAATATAGTAAATATTCTATGGATGGTTTTAATGTTCTAATAGTTTAAATATACTAGTGGTCAAGTTTAATGTTCTATGGATGTTATGATTTTATGGTTTGAATGAATGGCTATAATGTTCTAGTAGTTGTAGCCTTGAATGTATTGTTTATATATTTTATGAAGAAAAAGTGGAGTAAATATTCTATGGATGGTTTTATTGTTCTAGTAGTTGAAATATACTAGTGGTCAAGTTTAGTGTTCTATGGATGTTATGGTTTGAATGAATGGCTATAATGTTCTAGTAGTTGTAGCCTTGAATGCATTATTAAACTAATCTAGTAGTTATAGCATTGAATGCATTGATTGTGGTGCAATTTGGAAATATGTGAACCCAACCATAGGCAAAATATTTATAGTTGTAGTAGTAGGAAAAATAACCTATGGCACAATAAGTATTATATGGATTTATATTGTCCTACTAGTTATAATATTGAATGTATTGGTAGGAGAAAAATGGGAGTAAATATTATATGGATGGCTTTAATGTTCTAGTAGTTGATATATACTAGTTTTAGTGTTTGAATGCATGGTTATAATGTTCTAGTTATTGTAGCCTTGAATGCATCGATAAACTGTTCTAGTAGATGTAGCATAGAATGCATTGTTAAATTGTTCTAGTAGTTGTAGCGTGGAATGCATTGATTGATTGTTAAATATGTGAACTATAAGTAAAATATTTCTAGTAGTCATAGTATTTGAATATTGTAATTATAGAGTAAATATTCTATGGAATTATATTGTTCTAGTTGTTATACTGTTGAATGCATTGTTAGTGTTATATTGTTCTAGTAGTTGTAGATTTGAATGCATTGTTACACTGTTAGTGTTCTAGTAGTTGTAGAATTTAATTGATTGATTGTAGCTATATATTTGTGTAATGGTACTAATGTAAACATGTAATAGAATAATGGTGCACCGTGCATGTCTATACATAAGACTCGTATGCTTTAATGAATGCTATAAGGCAAATTTAAATGCTCTTTATGATGTTAATGATAATTATGATTGCTACTCGATGAATGAGATGAATTGCAAAGATAAATACTATTTGAAATACACCAAATTTTAATAGGACAAAAAATATAAAATCCAATGTATCAAATAAGATCTTGATTGTAACATCCAGGTAATAGATTACACAATTTAATGTATTTGAATAAGATTGACTAAGAAATATTTCAAAAAATAGTAATTGATATACTTATCAAACTATAAGCTAGGTAGCGAAAACAATCCTTGAGAAGCTTGCTCATCATAATATTGATTTGCAGTTACCATGACAATGTCATATTCAGTCTCAATATTGTCATGCTCTGTATAATGTTAATGAAACTTATGACTATTAATGAATGACATGCACTGTAAAGATAAAGTACTATTTGAAACACACAATTTTAATAGGGTAAAAAATATTAATTCCAATGTATTGAATAAGATTCATGAATGTAACATCTAAGAAATAGATTACACAATTTAAAGTATTTGAAGATGAAAGAAGAATAAATATTTCAAAAAATAGTAATTTTCATAGTTATCAAACTAAAATTCAGGCAATTGAAATAATCCTCGATAAACTTGCTCATCGTAAGTGTGATTTGCATCTACCATGCCAATGTTGTTTTCAGTCTCATTATTTTTTTCCTCTATATTGGTAGATGTATTAGTCACACCTCTTGTTTCCACTAGATAACTCCATGTTGCCATTGCTGTCATATGGAAACTTGCCTACAAAATAATGTGAAACATATAGTCTCAAGCAAGTCTCTAGATTTTTATCTAATTTGTTTCTAAGTTTTGAATTCACAAAGGATAATGCACTAAACACTCACTCATCTTCCACAGAACCCAAAATCATTTTTTGAGCAAGTTCATATAATCTAAAATATTCACTAATACTTTGTTGTAAATTACTGCTTGGATAAAGTTTTTTCCATAAACGAGTAATGGAACCATTCTATGTTGGGTCACTTAAACACTGAAACTGATCCATCGTTGTAATCCCAAACTATGTTGACTAAGATGTAAGTAATTGTTTATTTAAAATGCCATTAATCTAAACTCCGTTCACATCTAAAGATCGACAAAAATGCATAATAATTGTACCTATGTATTTGTGAAATAATGTGTTGATCTGTTCTTGACTATTAACACTGTTCCAAAAAATGGGATTCACAACTCCCATGCCCTCCAACAACTCATCCCTTTGGAAACGTTCTCTGATCTCAGTGGCTAAACTTTGTGAGATTTTTCTCAACTTAATTCATGTTTTAGATAAAATAGTATCATATAGCAAACATGCCATAGGTACATCTTTAGGCTCAGCTCCCACAACTTTGAGTTTTCTATAGTATGTGTGCATTGGGATCTCAATGACATTTACCATGACACAAAGATGATCATGTATATTAAATTTCAAATAACTCTCTAGATTCTAAAAATCAGTAAAAATTTGCTAGGTTTTAAAAATAGGTCTGTGAAAGATTTCATTCAATGTGTGTAATATATCTAAACATTAACATACACATTTTCTCAAACGTACGAAGTTAACAATATATATATAGATCTCTCTTGGGCATGCTTCATTAAATAGTTGATTTTCTTCAAGATTGGAAAAATACCACATAATGTGAGTACAGTTTTTAAATTTTTTAAATGACACAACAAATCTTTTGCTTTGTCAACTTCCTTGAAATATTTATACATAAATCCTGTTAAAGATGGATATTCCTCAAAAATTATGCAGGCAAGTTCATACATGAAAATCCATCTAGTTTCCACATCTTTCAGTAGTTTTTTTACCACCTGTCATCCCAATTGCAAATTTCTAGAACTCCTTGAATTTTTTTGTGCTGCTTGACATGTACACATGCAAGTCATGAATAAGCTCTTCCACTTTTGCAATATTATTGAATGTGCTAACAATCTTGTAAGCAAGATTCATCTTAAGTGCCATATAATGGATTAGAAATAAAAAGAGAAATTTTTGTTTGCATGTGAACATAAAGACCCTTTCTATGCCCTTACAACACTAATGCACTATCAGTGCCAACACACACCAACTTTGTAGCTATGGCATAATCATCCAACCCAACTCTCTCTCTTAAATTGGCTACAACCAATTTATGAAAGCTTTTTGCATTGTAATTTTCTACCATTTTATGGATAGCTAAAAGATGAGATTGCCTTGAATAGTTTTTAAAGGTATACACATGCATGCAAACCCATGTTGTGTCTTCAACTAGAGTGACCTCATCGATGGACAAAGAGATAAACAATGATCTCTTAACACTTTCTTTCAAATCTTCCTTCTTAACAATGGTTAGACATTTTGCCATCTCTCAAGCACTGTTATTCGACCAATGTGACTACGGAATATCCAGAAAACCATTATGTTGAAACAAAGTTTTATAATCTATAAAATTAGAAATGGGTCTTCCCTTTTTTTAAATGTGGAAAATAATAGAGAACTGTACATATTTTGCCCTAAGATTGGACTGCATAACTTTTTCAAAATGTGCTTTTTTAGTTCCCCCTTTCTCAACAAGATGTTTTTGTCATTTTTGATCATTTTTTGTATTCACGTGCATATCTGACATGCATGCATTATTCTCTATTTTTACATCTTTGTATTCTTATTATCTGTCTGTCTAAGTGCTTCACTGATATATATATTTTCCCAAAATGTTTCTCAATTGTGTCCAATTTAAGTTGCATTCTATGTTCTTTCTCAAGCTTTCAACTGCAAATTGTACATCTACATTCTTTTGGAGGCTCATTACCATTTTTTTGGTCTAAAGGTTCTATAAATGGATATTTTGCAGCCTAGTCAACTTGAAAAGACCTTCCTATTGTCTATGTACTTCTCTTCCTCCATCTACTTTTTTAATGGAATTTTCAACAAAATTTTGTGACTAAAAGGAAATGGATTTTTCTTATGGAGTGCCCAAAGGAGTATGTTATAATGAAGTGCCTAGAGGTGTGTCTTCTAGGGGTGGCATTTCATCAATAAAATCTTTAGGTGGTGAGAAGCTATTGGGATTAATTATTTCTAATGAAATAGTGTCAATATCCATGTCAATTTATGCATTGAAATGGTTTTTCTATTATTCTATAGTGAAAAAAATTAACACATATATTTTTAAAAAGATTCAAAATTACTTGTATTTGAAGTGCCTATGGTTTGCACAATTTTTTTCCTAGATTTCTGAAATAAGACATGACATTGTATTTTTTCAATATTTCTTATGGTATTTTAGCCTTGTTGGTACCTCTTGATGCTTGAGTTGTGTTGTCATGTAGTTTATTGCTACCAACTTCCTTTTTATTGTTAGGTAGTAGGTTATGATCACACCACATAGATTTATCACATGACACATCGTTGTTGGATGCCATGTTACTATTGCATGACACATCACTACCAGACGATACAATGCCATCACATGGGACATGGTAGTTAGGTGATCAGTTACTGTCACATGGCACATCACTACCAGGTGGAAAATTTCCATTAAGTGGTAGATTGTTATCACGTGATAGATTTTTATCACATGAAAGGTTTTTGTCACCTATTAAACTACCACATATGACACCATGCTATCAGGTATTTGATTTGCATCATGCAACATAATACTAGTGGAGGTCAGGGTGCTGAAAATAGTCTAAAAATAGAGTGTGGCCTTAATTCTCTATCTTCATAATCTAGTAAAAAAAGATACTTTGATGGTAAGTTCATGACCTGAAACCTCTCATAACATATATACTATATATAGATGGTGAATTACATGGATAACCCCATAATTATTGTAATTGGTTGGTGAGTTGACCCCTAAAAAAAATGACATCCTGAAATTTTAGGTGAAAGGGTCATATGTTGCACCTTAAAAAATTGCCAAATTCAAAATCCCTAAAATGGAATATTCATGAATCAATGAATATTCACCGCTAAAATTTACCTTGTATCACCATGATTGTGTTTGAAGGTAAACTGACAAATCTAGGTAAGTAAGTTGTATTGATGAGTTAGAGGATCTTTTCCCTAAGATGAAGTATGTAATGCATATGGTGTTGTTATTTAGGACTTTAATGACCTATCCATGATTTTTAGAAGCTTGGAATTTAGCATAAGAGGTTGAAACATTGAAGTTAAAATGGCTTGTCTGGCTGAGTAAGGACTATGAGAGAGAAGGTCAACCAATTAGTTTGTAAGACCAATATTTGACATTAGACATTTTAATATTTGTACTTGAGAGTGATATATAGATGCAAAATAATATATTTAAGGTGTCAAATGTCAAATTAAGTATTCTTTCATGTGTTGAAGATCAAGTTTCCATGATTGTGTTTTGAGACTAGTTGGTAGTTCTGAGTGGGCTACTTGTAGAGAAAGGTGTGAGTACTTTTGCCCTAAGTTGTGAAGTCTAAAGAATATGGTGATGACCCTGAGGTCATGTAGATTATGTACATATGATTATTTTACATGGTTTTTTGAAAAAAAATGTGTTTATGTTTCAGTTTTTCATAAACAGTCTTTTTGAATATGCGCAAGGCTAATATGAACAATACTATTGGTGTGCTCCAAGTAGTGGCTTGAGATAAAAAGGGTTATGAAGATAATATAATATTATTAGAGTTCTATGTAGGTGGAATATGATATGTTCCTTCCATAAAGAGGTTTTAAAGTGATCCAAGGAAGACAAAGTGTAACGTATACCAAATAGACCTAATGGGATTAGGTCTCCATGAGACCTAAAGGTAGGATAAAGCCTAATTGAGGTAAGTCAGAACTAAAAATACTAAAATAACATTTGATCCATGTATATGAGATGTTATAAGATCCATTTCATGGCCAAACTAAGAGGGTAAGGATGTTTGGCCAACTAAGAAGGATATGAACAAGAAGACTTGTATAAATATAAGGCAATTTGAGGATTAATCAAGTGAGGTGAAGAAAGAGAGTGAATAAAATAACATATTATTAAGTATAAGAATTTTTTTTAGACCATCATAGGAGAGTATAGGATCAATGATCAATATTTGATAGAGGTTATGTGTATGATAATTAATGTCATTTGATCTAATCAAGTCGAGAAGAGGACTAGTTGAGCAAAGAAGCTTAGAAGGTAATTTGAGAGGATTTGAAGAGAGAGAGGAGTTGAAGAAGTATATCATCATATGTTGTATAATAAACAAATTATTTTAAATGTGATCAATGGGATTAGGTAGCTAAGTTGGTGTTTAGTCATCTGGGAGGTTGGTGCCTCCTTGCAAGTGGGTGCTTGTTAAAACCTAGCTGAGTGGGTGCTTAGTTAGTTGGGGTTGGTGCTCCATGTGAAGATAATGCTTCACTAAATTTGGTGTTTGTCTTATAGGACTTTAATCCATTTTTAGATATTAGTAAATTTTCATCCCCTTGAGGGTTTCCCATATATAACTTGTGTTATCTTGTGTTTTTATGTTTCATGCATATGTGGATGGTTACTTAGTCATTGTTTGATCTACATGCTTGAATGAATGTTCATGAATGCTTAAGTAAGAATTTTTTTAAAGAGTGATTCACCTCCCTCTCAGTCATCTCACTTCCAACATTTCCTACTTATTCTATGCTTATCTTGGCTAAATTATGATCACATTGTGTTTGGAAGAGGATAAAAACACACCTTGATCACCTGACACCTCACTAAATCAACAATGTCATCATGAAGGGTATGTAAGTAATAAAAAATTAAACCTATTAACACTAGATTTTGATAATTTTTATTATTTACATTATTTAATTATTAAATCCTATTTTTAATAGCTCATTTTGTTATAAGAGACCAACATGCTAACCGTCCTCTTAACCCTCCTACAATTCCACAAGATCCCCCAAGTAGTCATACGATATAGCTTCACACATAGTATAAAATAAAATAGAAATTGAATAAACAATTAGGATAATGAGGGACCCTACATCGACCAATACCCATTGCACCTATTTGGCTAATACCTTAGAGTCAGTATTAGGTTAGGTTGGCTCGATAACAAGTCAAATTGACATATGGGAATCATATAGGGATAGATGTAGGGATTACTATGCTAAAAAATTGTTAGCATATGAGGTGAAGGATAAATAAATATCAAAATATCTAATTTTTGCCTTATTCATTGACCCAATGACTAATACAACATTTCTAGTAACCACTAAACGTTTCTCAATCCACCAATACAAACATAATTTGATTAGAAATAATTTTTGGGACCGATGGTGGATGGTGTTTGAGTACACGCTATGTCATAACCACAAGGTCCCATTGTATTTTTTTAGGAAAATTTAATGCAAGTTTGTCCTCAATGAGATTAAAAACTATTTTGATTATGGTGAGTTTCAAAGCTGAGGGAAAGGCTCTATGCAAGATTGACCAACTGCATATCATGCACCTAATCAACTTATAAATATCTTTACCCAAAATCCACTTTAGCCTGAGATCACCCCTATGATGAAGGAGGTCATTGATATTGACACTTTGCATTCACTTATTGTGATTACCGATACACTAGTTCAACATATGAGTAGGCTTTCTAAGACCGATGTTGGAGAGAAACCACCCAGTGTGCGTACTTGACCTCATCATTGTAGATGTTGTGGTGTTATATGAATTGGACCTTCAGATGATGATGTTGGTTTTTTTAAGAGCTTAGATGATATACTCATGAGATATGAGTTTTTGTCATATACATTTGGTGTGCACACGTCTGTCACTACACATATCTAGGTATCTTTTATATAAATTTCACATGAAATTTAAGTAAGTTATATTTGTATTTAAAAGTTAACAATTAATTTACATATAAATTGAATAATATATATGTAATTTTTATGTTACAAGAGGATATAGTGCCTACATCTTCACGGTCCACAACTATATTTGTGTATCTTATCTAACTGATGTTTACATATGTAGGGATAACTTGTAGGCCATCTAATTTTGCATTTGTCAATGTTACTAGGCCACCATTTATATATATGGAGGTAAAATTTTGAGTTAATATTATACTCTATGTACATATTTTTGTTTATATAGATATTTTCTATTGAATAATAATCATACATGTTTAAATTCAAATTTGAATTATAGTGATGTGAATACAAATTATATGTGTGAGATGTGTTGAAAGATATAGAGAGAAAATCTCTAACCTAATAATGATCAACCTTCTAAACAGTTTAATGATGTTTTTCTCAAAATATATTCTTCCTCCTACTTATTCTAATCCTATTGTTAGTGGTCCTTCACCTTCTTAAACTTCTTTTAATGTTTCACATTTTTGTTGATTATGATCTCTTCATAATTTTTCTTAAGTACTCAATATTTTAATTTCTACCAATACTAACAATACTTATCTTCCAAATCCTCAAGTTTGTTCCTTTGTGTGAATCATGCATGTTATTTAATAACTTAAGTCATCTAGAAAACTAAATGAGGTTGTTATTAAATTGATGACCATAGTAGACACTCCTCTAACTCTACGAGTTGAGATAAATGAATGCATTGCTACTACAATGTCATCTACATAGGAACTCACCGAGGTACATGTTAACTTGTAATTTTGAATTATAAAAATTGATTTATTTTAATAATTTTACTACATATTTGGTAAAATATAATTTATAACAATGTATTATGTATGTAGGGTTTTCCTTTGACATCTAATAGTCCCATCCAGATGATTAATAGGTCACCCTCTAGTGTTCTTTTTCTCATTTCACACACTTGTTCATGTACCTCAACCTATCACTGACTCTATTGAGCATCCGGCGCATATTGAGCATGACCATGAGATTGTAGTAAGTGCATGTTTAAATTCTATTTGTATTCTAGTTTAAAATTAATTTTTGAACTTAGTTTCATGTATAATATGTAAATTTTTCAATAATATTTGTATTGAAACAAGTTCAGCTACAGGCAAGCTATGAGCATAAAAGAACCCACAATCAGGCATCTTCGAGCAGGGCATGCTAGGGAGACTTTTATTCAAGGAAGGAAAAGAGAGGGAGACTATTTGATGAGTATAATGTCTTAAATGATGTACTTACTTGTATGCCTATATGGCAATGTACACATTTTTGGCATTGTATGTGTATAGAACATTTACCTGACATTCTATTATGTTTTTAAATGATGTAATGTTTTGTATGTCTATATGGTAATGTATGTGTTATTGTAATTGTATACCTATATGTAATTCATCCAAAATTATATTATGCTCTTATTTTTATGGCTTTATGGATTTTATGGACACACACACACACACACACACGCACAAACGCACACACGCACACATGCACGTATATGTACATGTGTGTGTGTGTGTGTGTGTGTGTGTGTTCACATTTCGTGGTGATCATATTTATACATAAAATTTGGCTCACATTATTAATGCAAAACTAAATTTGATGGTTGTATGGCCATATTTAGATATGATCATCTTTAATATTTCTTTCATTTAATTTATTAATACTAACTTACAATATTTCAATATGAATTATAATTAAAACTATATGGGAGAAAAGAGTGTAATGTTTAAGATAGAGTCATATATTACTATGAAGTGCCTCTCATGATTGGGATACACCATTTATATTTATTCTAATGTGGATACCCTTGCTACACTATGTATGCAATCGTAAATGAATCATGTCTATAAATCAATCCTGGCTCAAAAAATAGAGCATACCTACACTTCTGATTGGGGATACACTTATTAATTAGGTGCATGACCAATATGGAGATATTCTAGACCCAATTAGGGGATCACTTGTCACAACATATCATGCTAGGAAGGGTTCCAAAGCCTACAGTCTAACACAATCGCACAATAACCTTAATGGATTCCTAAGGTTTAAAGCATTCACTTATTCTAATAACAATAAATTAAATATACTCTAGTGCACACTAAAGCTTGTGGCACAAATTGGGGGCTAAAAATAATAAAATAACTACGCTAAACATGTATTAGAAGACATATACTCACGTCAATGTATACAAAATCTTAATACATGGGATAAGAATATAAATGCATTATCTATCTACTCTTACAAAGGAGAAATAAAGTTAGGAATAATTACCTTTGAAGACAAACCCAACGAGCCTCAATCTCTCCCTTGGCCAAGGTGTTTCACAAGATATTTTTGTGGTATGTAAGGATAACCAAGATAAATCAGCTCTAGGCTACACAACTTATCTAAGCATCCAAACAACTTCTCCACAAGATAATATCTCTATCTCTAAAGAAATTATTGAACTCTAAGATTTATTTCTCAAGTAGAATGGTCAATAAGCATATGTTCACTTGCACTTCTTCATTAATAATTCTTCTCTTCTAAAATGGTGGGAAATGAACGTGTATATATAAATGGATTTTCCCCTAAATCCTCCAAAAAACATCGGCTGTACACGATTGACCCAGTTGATCCAGTGTGTTTTTGGGGACAATTCACTAGGTTTAAGTTGGGTCTACCACAAGGCTAATAAGCTTAGAAAGTGAGAAATACCCATAAAATATACTGGGTTAACCCAGTCGACCTAGTACAGTCAATTGTCTAAAAGGGTGTTAAGGCAAGAAAAGGAGGATGGAAAAAGGAAAAAGACTAGAATAGGTAGGACTAAGAATAATAAGATTAAGGTAAATGGTTTTAGGTGACAAGTATGTAGATGGTAAGTGGAAAAATGAACAATAATATTATGAAGCATCAGTGGTCTACCCAACCCTTTCCCAGTCCACCCCTTAAGGCATGCGCTTAGAAAGATTGAGACTCGACAGGTTCTTGTAAGATAAAAAGTGTCAGTAATCAATAAAAGTTTGAAAATATTATGTGTATACATATGCCCCACTTGAAGCTCATCATGTGTCACATAAGTGCAACACAGGTTGGTGCTTCAAGATAAAACATGATAACACACAACACTGATGCTAAGTAAAGTTCAATAAAAAATAATTAAGATAAATGAAAGGACTAAATTGAAAAACACATACCTTTAACTTACCTTAGTGTCGTAAATTAAGAAGTAGACTGCAAGAGATGTGAATGTGTCCAATGTAGATAACACTAGATGAACCTGTAGAAGTTAGTAAAAAATAGCCAAAAATCATTTTTTTGGGAAAATAGGCATGTAATAGTTTAGGAATGATAAATAAGATAATTGGTAATTTAGAATTGGTAAAGCAAGGCTTTTAGAATATTGAAGGCAAATAAATGACAAAAAAATGGCAAATTAATGACAAATGATTAGAAAATGAATGACAAATGATGGAAAATGAAAGACAAATGATAAGAAAGAAATGACAAATGATATTGAAAAGCGTGTAAAACATAAATGGCAAAAAGAAATTTCAATACAAGAAAAATCTTACAAAGATATGTAAGAAAGTGAAAAGTAAGCTCATGTAAGATAGGCAAAAAGGAAAACATGAAAGAAAGAAAATGAAATATAATTGAAGATGGAAGACAAACATGAAGAAGGCATATATGTAATAATGGAAAAAGGGTGCAGACTCAGCTATCCATAATAGAAGGGTATTACAATAATGACAAATGAAAGAAAATAATGATCCATAGTTACTCAAACATGTTTTTCTCTAAGAATAGATAAAATTGAAACAAAGTAATGCTAGTATGTTTTCAAGAGGTGAAGAAGGAATAATACAATATATAAAACAAATTTGGAATCATAATTTGTTTGTCAAGGGGGAAATGAAATGGGTGGAAGGGAGAATGAAAAAAAAAATCAAGGTAGAAGAACTCTTTACCAAAGTTAAGACAATCAAATTAGGTTTGTCAAAACAAGAGGACTATCGACCTTAAGGACTCTAAAGAGCTTATCTTAGCTACACAAGTCTTAGGTCAAAAAATGCATTATATAAATCATCTCATGAAGGCTAAATATATGAATAGTAAAATGGACCTACCTCCCTATGATGTGTTCCTCGTTTCTCAGGACCCCTTATAGAGTCATTGGTCTACTGTGAAGATTGGGAACTTGTGTGAGAAAGTAGGTAACACCATATAGTTTGTTGAATTGCCCTATTCAAATTTAATAGCCTACTGCACCCCAAAGGATTTATGTTTTATGTAATACTAACTGTGGAGTTTGAGCTTCTATTAGAGATAGGAGATGTGCTTGTAATCACGTATTTTAGTGTGAATTTGACTTTTGAGATTTGTATGTTGCCTTTTATATATCATTGCCTTTTATTTCAAATGATTTGGAGTTTAAATTTCTTGATGGATTTTTCTATTCCTCCTCTATACAGATTTGGAAGACCAACCATGGGTGTTAAAGATGACTTTAATTTGAATACTTGGGACAAGGTTGCGAAGAGAGAGAACTTCTAAGAGTCTCATAAATCCAGGTGAAATAAAAGTGATATCTTGACTTTGACACATGGAAAAATTTGAATTACTTCAAATTGCAAAAATGTGACAAAGGGAAAAGAGGGATAGAATGACAGTAAAGTGTGATTCCTTATCATAATAATGAGGGAAAATTGAGGAAAACATGCTAACAAAAATTGTTTGCAAATTTCATCTAGCAAAAGAAGCAAAAACTAAAGTTGAGAATTGAGATCAAAAACATGAAAAGATGGTGATTTTATGAGGAGGGATGGGTCCTATCCATAGTCTTATACTGCAACTCATAAAAGAGAAACCCAAGGGGTGAAATAAGAGAAATGTAAAACATAAGTGAGAAAAATAATTAAAAGGATGGTAATTTTGTGAGGAGTGATAGGTCTTATCCACAGTCTTATGAAGCAACTCATAAAAGAAAAACCCATGGGGGTGCCAAAAGAGAAATGTCAAAAGATAAAGATGATTATGGTACATCAAGAGATAAATGCTAAAGAAAGGGGCAAAAATGATCATAAATCTACTAAGGCAAAGAGTGACATTAAAAGATAAATGAAAGAGGTATATAAAGATAAAAATGAAAACAAATGTCAAATGTAATGTGAAATAAAACCAAAGAACCTAACGGAAGACAATGATGCTTAGGAAAGTATGACTAAAAGAGGTAAAATGCATACAAACAAAGAAACATGAGACAAAAAAATAACAAGTAAAATCTATGCTAATGCTTTTATCAAAGATGAGCATGTGAAATACAAATCTATAAGTCTCGATAGGTTTATTGAAGCTGGATGTGTTTGTTATTATGCATTGTAGAATAAGAGTGGGAATCATCAGATGTCCCAATGGGTAAGTGGATGTAGGGATGGGAATCACAAGATGCCTCAAAACTTGAAGGGACATGTGGATGGGAATCACAAGATGCCCCAACATGTGAGTCAAAGTGAGGTAATATTGAACCATTAAAATGAGTTACATTGGGTTGGCAAGTGTTTTGGAGATAGGCAAATGTGTTGGTTTGACAGATTTTAAGGATGTTGGATGTAACATATGATGTGTAGGAGAGGTATGATGAGATAAAGGAGTTAAAGGAGGACCATGGATGATATGATTTGGAGTATGCATTTGAACTAAGTACTCTTTTAGTTTATTTGACCTAAGAGGTTGAGGTTCAATGGATGTAATAATATATTTAAAGTTTTTCATGTTAGCTATCCTTTCCTTATTGATGTAGGAAGAAGGATCAACTATGGTTTGAATAAAATTAATGGATGGGGTGTAAGTATGGGATGATTGTTGTTGATCATTAGGTAGTTGACTTTGACATGATTGTGGGTCTTGAGATTGATTTTGAGAAGCTTGAAGATAGTCTTGATAATGTTGTTTTGTGAGAATATCAAGATTGAAATGTGGACCAAGCAAGAAAAATATAAGAAATCAATGAAAATCATGACAAGACTCATGAGAATGACCTATAGTAGCATTTCACCAATAAAATTATCTAGATTGTACCATTTGGGAGGAGGGGTGGAAGGATCAAATCTCATGGGTTTAGAGGGTGGTAATTTATTCTTAAATTTTTCTAGATTAAAGGGTGGGTGGGTTGGGTTAAAATTGGTTGAATTGGATGATCCATTTTGAGGTTGGAGAGGCTCAGATGAATAAATGTTATGAGAAGATGATTGGGAATACACTTTAGTAGTTGTTTGAGATGGTTCAAATTGAGTCATAAGAAAGTCTTTTCTTTTTTATTGGTCTAAGGCTTCTTCTAAAGTTTTAGGTGAAAGGATTCAAACTTTATATTAAAGGGGAGGTTTAAGAGTAGTGACAAATAATTATAAAAGATTGTCATCATTCATGTTATGATCCACTTTATTAGCAAGAGACTTCCATCATTTGATGAAAGTATGAGTAGATTCATTAGGAAGTTGATTGACATTAATGAAATAGCTAAGGTAGTTTTTAGGAAGATCATCATGTTGGAATTCCTTCACTATAACATTGACTAATATTCTAGTTTTGAGATGGAATGTGTATAAGGTTGGTTAAAACATTCAATTGAATCACCCACAAATGTTTTGGATAAGAGCTTTGTGGTAACAAAGGTGTTAGTTTGGACCCATTCCTTATAGAGATTACCAAAAGGCTTAAAAAAAATAATAGGGTCCTTAGTCGCATTATATGTGATAGTTGGAGAAATTTTTCCAATATCTATGGATGTAATGAATCGGGCTAAAGGCTCATTTTAAAGATGTTGAAGCATTTTGTTTTTCATTGGAGGTTGAGGGATGATATTCCCATTGGCATCTCTAAGAGGAGGAGGGACAAAATTTGGATTTGGTTGAGACATGATGACTTAAGGTGGTTGACTAGTCATGTGTAATAAATGTTGTTGCATGTTCATCACTTGAGATTGATTGGTTTTTTGCATGATGTTCATTTGTTGTATGACTTGTGCAAGAAGTTGAGTTGTATCAATAGGTTGGTTGATGTTTGTAAGAGGGGTATTAGTGTTGATAAGAAGAGGATTGTTAGTGTTGGTGCGAGGAGGATTCTTTGTAAGTGGAGGATTTCCAAAATTGGTGTTAGGATGAGGATTAGGATGAATTACCTCAACTACATTACATTATGTAGTGAGTGTTTTTGGTTTAGGAGAAGGTGAAGGAATAAAATGGATAGTTTCATTTGAAGTAATGAAATAAGTGAGGTTATTATCTAAATCTTTGATTATGTAATGTTTAGGACTAAGAGAAGGCTGAAAAGATGTCATCATGATGAAACAAGACTAGATAAACACAAAAAAGGAAACAAAAAGTGACAAAAAATAGTACAAGGTCGATTGAATCGATCTTATACAGTAAACAAGGGCTAAAAGGATCTATAAATAGTACAGGGTTGATTAGGTCAATCTTGTACAATAAACAAAGACTAAAAAAGTTCTATAAATAGTATAGGGTCCATTGGGTTGATCTTGTACAGTGGATAGAGGCTAAAAAAAGTCTGCAAATAGTACAAGGTCGACTGGGTCAATCCTATATAGTGAGCAGAGGCTAGAAATAGGCAGATTCCTTATTTTGCCTATATCTTTTTTCTACTCATCTATTTTGTCAACTGTAAAATGCATTAGATTCATGATGATATAGAGAATGAAAATAGGGAAGATGAGAAAGTTGATAGTAAGTTATGAATTGAAACAATACAATTTTTGCAAGTAATGTAAATAAGTAAAAGTAGAAAGGAAACAAACAATCAATTGGACTAATGCTAGCCAATCTAATTGAGGCACACAAAACAAAACCTTGCACCAACGCTGGATAATGTAAGTTTTTGCATATATAATTAAGCAAAGAGCAAGAAATCAAATTGAAAAGTAAAAAGCTAACTAATTTGTCAACCTAAATGTTTATTAGATTATTAATAATGATTTAAATGTGATGGGAAATTGGTTAGAATCATGGCAATAGATAACAATCTAAGGATGGTTTTAGGTAATTTGGGTTGAAAGGGATTGTAGTGAAAATGATACATGCTTGGTATTGGGGCCTACCCCCTCATTTCACACACTACAGTGATAAGGGTGTCAAGTGATTAACCATAATATACCATTAACCATGTTTTATACTTGACTAGAGCATCAAGTCAGCTTCCTCCTTGGTGATAAAATCCAAGTAGGTTGGCCTTGGGTAGACAAAATGTTAAATTGCTTGTTTATGTTTTTGTGATTTGGTCATGTGTGCATAAAATATAAATAGTAAAACTAAGTCATTAATAAAAAATCCTCTAATTAAACTATGCGAGTTATTCTAAGCAAGCAAGCAATAGAAAAAAAATGTGTGAACTAGTTACTAGTAGATATGAGGTTAATTCCAATTTGAAACAAGGTATAGTGTTGACACTATATGCAAAAAATATAGAACAAGGTCGACAGGGTTGAACCTATACTATGAAAGCAAGCTCTAAAAATGAACTGGGTCGATAGGGTCGATCTAGTTATTTTAGATAGTGCATAGAACACATAACTAGGTCAGTAGGGTCGATTTAGTTAGCTATGCAGGGGCAATTTTAAAGACTACAAACTATGAAAGGAAAGATATAAAAGAGAGAAACATAGAGGCAAAAAGGAAACTTGGTGGATTAGAGATGTAATGAAGAAATATTGATGATGAAGAACCTTGATGTATGCTTGAAAAACCTACAAATTTGATCAACAAGGTCAATTAAGCTCTGTAAGAACTTGATGAAAAGTACTAAAACTATAAGGGGTCAACTGGGTCAACCTAGCAGGTTAAACTAGATGTTAGAAAGGTTTGAAACATATACTGGGTTGACTGGGTTGATCTAGTTGCATGTTCCTGGAAACTTGCACACAGAATTCAAAAAAATAGGTCGACAGAGTCAATCTAGTATGATAAAAAGAATGAATATAAGTGAAATAAATCCTGCAAGGGTTAGTTTCACGTCGAATTCACCATAATGTATGCAATCAAAAATGCATAATGTATATAAATTAATCTTGACTTGAAGAATATAGAGCATGCCTACACTTCCAATTAGAGATACACTAATTAAGCGGGAGCATGACCAATATGGGGATCCACTAGACCTGATTAAGGGATCACTTGTCAAAACATATCATGCTAGGAAGGGTTCCCAAGCCTACAATACAACATAATCACACAAGAACCCTAATGGAATCCTAAGGTTTAAAACATTCACTTATTCTAATAACGAGAAATTAAATCTAATCTAGTGCACACCAAAGCTTGTGACACAAAGTGGGGGTTAAAAATAATAAAACAACTAAACTAAACATGTATTAGAAGACATATACTCACACTAATGTATAAATAATCCTAATACATAGGAGAATAATACAAATGCATTATCTATCTACTCTTATAAAGGAGAAATAAAGTTAGTAATACTTACCTTTGAAGACAAACTAGTAAAGCCTCAATATCTCCCTTGGCCAAGGTGATTTTCAAGAGATTTTTATGGTATGTAAGGATAACCAAGATAAATTAGCTCTAGGCTACACAACCTATCTAAGCACCCAAAAGACTTATCCCCAAGACAAGATATGTATCTCCAAAGAAAGTATGGAACTCTAAGCTTTATTCCTCAAGTAGAATGGTCAATAAGCAAATGTTCACTCACACTTCTTCGCTAATAATTCTTCTCTTCTAAAATGGTGGGATATGAAATTATATATATAGGAAGATCTTTCCCTAAATCCTCCAAAAAACATCAAATGTACAAGGTCGACCCAGTTGACCCAATGTGTTTTCAAGGATAATTCACTAGGTCTAAGTTGGGTCAGTTGAAAGGCTAACAAGCTAAGAAAGTGAGAAATACCCTTAAACTATACTAGGTTGATCTAGTCGATCAAGTATGATCGACTATCCAAAAGGGAGTTAAGGCAAGAAAAAGAGGATGAAAAGAGAAAGAGACTAGAATAGTTAGGCCTGAGAAGAATAAGCTTATGGTATATGGTTTTAGGAGACAAGTGTGTAGATGGTAAGTGGAAAAAGGAACAACATCTTATGAAGCACCAATGGTCTGCCCACACCTTTCCTGCTATACCCCTTAAGGCATGCACTCAGAGAGATTGAGAATCGATAGGTTTATGCAAGATACAAAGTGTTAGTAATCAATAAAAGTTTGAAAATATTATGTTTATACACACTGTTTTAGTATAATTTGGGACTTGATATCCAAATTTTGTATTCATTGAATTTATAAGCACACCACATTTCTATTATAGGTATAATTGAAACAAATAATAGAATAATCATCTCTTGAATACCCTCTTTATATGCCCTTATACATTTTACTTTTGCATGTTTGATGAAGTGGTTATGTTATACTTCCTCCTTTGGGTTATTGTCTCTTTGGAGATTCTTTGCATTCTTTTTTGGAAACTCTTCTTTGGTCCTTTAAAGTAGTGCAATATTGTAATTCTCATGTCCCCTGAGACCTTAGAATATTTTAGTGGTTATAGATATTTTGTTTAGTTTCATAAAATATATTGTCTCCCTCTCCACTATAATCAAATTATCCATTTCTTCTCTTCTCATCATATATCAGCTCCACTATTTAGAAGCACATAAATAATGACAACATATGTTGTCAAAGTTGAAGTTACAATTGGAAAACTCCACCTAAAGTGTTTCATGTTTACAAACTAGCATTTAAAACACATCTGAGTTGGTGGATGACATCCAGAACTAGGTTTTTGGCCATCGATCACTCTTGGTTGAGAGACCCACCACCTATTCAACCTTAACAACACCCTTCCCAATATAAGAAAAATGTAGTTTTAACCTATCTTCAGGCGTTTGTAAAATATAAACCATAAATCATTGACACAAATAGGAATAATGCTCACATGCATGTCAAATCCCTTTAATTTGAACCCAAATCATGTTGATGTAACCTTCAAGACCAATCTATGGCACAATTTGTAGCAACGGATCCTAAAATGCAACATTTTTGTAATAAAGAGACAAGTTCTTGTCCTCCAATTGACATTTCAATCTTTGGTACCTCTAGATACAATTTCATCACTTAGAATGCATATATATAGGAAAATGACATTTGATATTAATACCACAATATCTAAATCCATTTGGATGCATGTTTTCACTATTATTCATGAATAGAAACACTTACAGCAAATGGTGTCATATTTGAAGATGTAGCTGGAGAACTCCACCTCTAGTGCTTCATGGCTTAAAAATGGTATTTCCAACATGTTTAGGGTGGTATATAATGTTTAGGACCATGTTCTTGGTCTTTGATCCTACTCATTCAAGAGACCCACCACCCATTTTGACTCTAAAAACACCCT
The DNA here is from genome assembly GCA_037957365.1 of Torreya grandis. Taxonomy (NCBI): domain Eukaryota; kingdom Viridiplantae; phylum Streptophyta; class Pinopsida; order Cupressales; family Taxaceae; genus Torreya; species Torreya grandis. Next base: position 3,328,493 of record JARHVA010000255.1, on the reverse strand, counting down.
TCCCAATATAAGAAAAAAATAGTTTTTAGCCTATCTCCATGCATGCATAAAATGAAAACCATAAGTCATTGTCATAAACCAAAAGAACCTTGATGTGTATGTAAAATCTATATAATTACATAGTAAAGCATGTCAATTTAAATTTTAGGACCAATTCATGGCATAATTTGTAGTAATGGGTCCTAGAATGCAAATTTTTTATAGTGAAGAGATAAGTTATTGTCCTCTAACTAACATTTCCACCTATGAGACCTACAGCTTCAAGTCTGTCACTTTGGACACACACACACACACATGAAAATGACATGTGATTCCATGTCCTCTACCTTCAAATGCATTTAGATACATGTTTTCACTATTGTTCAGGAGCGTGGAAACACTGACAAACAAAGTTGTCAATGTTGAAGTGGTAGTTGGAGAACTCCACGTCTTGTACTTCATGGCTAGAAACTATCATTGACAACACATTTAGTGTACAAGATAATGTCTAGGACTAAATTCTTATCCTTTCATCAGGGTTGATCAAGAGACCCACCACCCATTCTAGTCTCAATAACACCCTTTTTACAATAACTGAGTACTTATATTAAGCTTCTCTTAGCTTTAAGAATATGGAATAATTTACTAACAGTGCCAACTGCATGAAGGTTGAAGCTTATTTGACATTAATGATCTATAATTTTTTTATTATGTAATTAAAAATGAAATTTATATGTACTACCTACAAAATCAATAAAATTGGTAAAATTAAATACATCTACATTTGACAAGTCAACATATTTTGGAATTTCAATCTAATGAACCACTAAGATCTACTACAATATTATAGTATCAATAATAGCTTCATGGTCTGACTCAATAACTTTCCATAGATTCTTGTTTAATTGTTCCCATGATGTTTGACCAATTTAATAATTGTTTCAAAAACTAAATTTGAATAGTGTAGTATCTTCTTATGTATTTCAAAGTCTTGAAACAATGTTACATCTAATTTTTTTATAGTATATTATCGAAGCCAAGTTCTAGTGACAAACATAGACCTAGTGGGATATTTAATATTTTCTCCATTTATGATTGGGGAAGTCAATTTTTTATTTTCCTCTACACACTGACATAAGTAGGAATTTGTTATCTCTTCATTTTCGTCCTCAGTAATAACTACAAAAGCATGCCCTGTATCAAGATAGATAATGAGAATAAATAACTTAATATTTTCTCTTTAATGATGTTGTCAAGATAGATAATGAGAATAAATAGTATATAATGATTAATATTCTACTTAGTTGCACTAGATTAAATATATGGTCAAAGTCAAGTGACAATGCCATATATGTAAGTTGTAATGCCAGTGGGACCTGATATGTGTCAATTTAAATTAGAGGTATGCAACTCCATTCATCCACCCAATCTTTTGACTCACACTCATTCTAAAGAGAGTCCATGCATGTATAACAAAAACATGCCAAGTTTCTCATATAAAAAGTCTAGGAACCTACATTTGACCTATGAAATGAGTGGAGCTCACTTGATCCCGTTAAAATCATATAATCCTCATACTTTTTCAAGTGTTCTTCCTCCATAAACCAAAAATATATATGAACAATAGAATTTTCTTGAGCACCATAGCCCATTTTCTTGTTACACCCTTCAAAAATAGTTATTATGTCAATCAAATTAGCATCATCTTTGAACTTCAACTCCTTTCTCGTAATGACTCTTTTTATACATGTTCCACCACCATCATGCTCTCATTTTAAATGGCCAGCCTCAATGAAACTCTAAATATGTTCTACATCAGTTGTAATGTGCATCTTACTCAACTGGTAAAACATCCATGCATTCTTGAATTATGATGTAAAATTATTTGACCAAATGTAACACTGATTGAAATTAATGTTTCTCTCAATCAACTGTCCATATAACTTGTCAAAACAACCTTTCACATACTCTCTATAATGTGATCAATCATCAATAAAATATAAATGGTACCCACTTAATATTTTTTTTATCTTGATCTGTACTATTAGTTGCATGCATGAATTCTATATGCATGAATATGGCAACTTGTATTGAGTTGTAATATGGTGACTGAACTTTCATTTGTGATTTGAATGTGTAATTATCATCAATGTTGACTACTATAACAATATAACCAAGTAGAAATGTGTCTTTTCTTAGCTTCAAATGTTCATCCAACCATTTAGCCTTGTGTGTGTTGCTTGCATATTCATAAATAATTTCTTCCTTGAATTTGACCATAAATTCTTAAACATGTATTTATTTTGTAACAAGGTCACACCTTTTAGATTTTTTGCCATCTTTTACTTGATAAATCATAATTTGGTATTTTCTCAAACCAACTAATACTTGTCCAATTGCACTTGTACTCTTCTCACAGATATAATTTTTTAATATTGGAAACACAACATAAATGCTATAATTTCCATCTAAATATGTTTTTTTTATAAAGGAGTTGTCCATCTGGTCTTTCACAAAAAATGCTTGGAATAAATTCTCTTGTTGATTTTGGAAAAACTTCTATGCCACATTACTGTAAAATGTTGTCAGTATGTAAATTATAATGTATATGGTGAAAAACATCATAGTGCATGGAAAATTCAACATGTTGCCTACAACAACAAGTGGTGCATGTGTGATTTATTTTTACATAAAATGGTTTGGACATCTCAAAATATCTTTGACTAATAAAAATTTGTGGATATTTTTCTAATAAAATAAAGTACAATTATGTTTGGTTCATATCCAATAAATGTTTCAAATGCGGTTCATGGTTATGATAACCAACTCTTCTTTTCACTAAATTTCTTGTATTAAGTGAAACTCTTGTATTGTCTTTTCAAAATTGTGTAAGTAAATCTTTTCAAACATTAACTATAGCCTTGTCCTTTCATGGAAGTCAAATAGAGAATGCCTAGAGCTTAGTGGTTTTGACATCATTAAGTCTTTGGTGTGTTCCAATTGATTTCATTAATGTTTTTTTATTTTTGTCTAGTGCTTGGTTAGGTTTTAAATTCAGTTTTCCCCCTGTTTGACCACTTATTGCACAAGTTGTAATTATCTGCTAGGTAGAATTACAATCTCTATTGTGTGATTTTGATTCTAAAATATGATATGCATCATGTATATTATCAATAATTTCATTCTTTTCATCATCCATCTTAGATGGTCTTAGTCCTAGGGTGTACATTGTATGTCTCATCTTAATCAATTTTATCAATGAAATAAACACTTAACATTTTTAACTATAAAAATTTAATTTATCAAAGAAATTATCGTAATTTTTTTCAGTCAATCTTCTTGAATGGTGGTTAGAGATTTTTTATGCATTAGTTTTGATCCAAATTTAAATTCATAAAAGGTTTAATATTAGAATAAATCCTACACTATTATGAAGATCTCATCAAGAGCTTTCTAACGGTATGTGGAACTTTAGAAATAGAACTTATATGCTCCTTGTACAAGGAGTCAAAGTTTTAGTCAAAATAGGTCAATAGGTAGTCAAAGATGGTCAAATGGAAAAATGGACCATCATGGAACATTTTTAATCTAGATCCATGATGTAGATCTCATTTCAATCTTTTTATCTATTTTGAATGGACCAAATCCAAGTCTGTATGCAAAAGTTATGACCAGTCAAAGTTGTGATCAAACTTGGTCAAAGTGATGACATGGAAAAATGTGGACCAATGAGGACGTGAAACATGGCAGTTAGTTTGTGTAAAAAAAATTGGGTTTAGTTTTCATCTTTGACAACATATGGGTTTTTCGAAGGTTTGATATTTTCAATGCCAATGTCATCCCAAGCAATGTGGGATAATGATAAGCCTTGGAGCGTGTATTTGTCAAGTTGGTAATTGAACTCCCAACTTCCAAACAAAAATAATAAGGCCTTACCACTACGCCCATAGGATTAAATGACTAAATACATTATTTTGTATTTGAACACCAAGTTTTTTATTGTGCTAAGGCATAAAAGACCCAATTGCACTCTTCCTCTATTTTGAGGCACCTAGAGTGATTTTCAAACTTTGGAGTAAATTAGTGAAAATTTCTAGACTCCAAGATGGGTCTATAAAATATGATGAGTTTAAAGATTTTATGTCATTTGATGTTGTTTTTAAGCCTCAAAGTGAAGATTTTTAGATTGTGTAATGGCTAATATAAAGACTAGTTTGCATATATCCTAAGTTTTGAAAGATTTAGAGAGATTTTTAGACTTTAGAGTAAACTAGAGAGTTGTTATAGACTCTGAGATGGTTCCATCCATATGTGAATTTTATTTATTTAAGTTTATTTGAGCCAATTTTTAAATCCTTTAAGGATAATTTTGGTAGAGAACTTCAAGAACGTGAGATTATTTTCACGATAGGAAGTTGGAAAGTTTGTCTGTGGATATCGAGACTTTTCGAAGGTATATTTTGAGTTTTATGCAATATTAAAGTGTCCATTTGAAAATTATAAGATTTTATCCATGTAATTGAAATTCATGGAAATGGATTGGTTTGTATTCTAAGTGAACCCAGAGACGTAGCCTGAGCAGTGGGTGAACTTTGTTATTACGTGCTTGTCATGGGTAATTTCTATTTGCGCATTCTTTTTTTGCATTTTGATTAATCCTATTTATTAATCACTATTAAATGCATAACTAGATAAATATGATAACTTAACAAATAATTGAGCAATTCGGGTTTAGAAATAGGTTGAATGGTTTTGATGAATGAGTTGCAATAGACTTCATTCATTTATCAACCTTGAAAAACACATTTAAAAGGTCAAACTTGTTACACTTATTTTGAGTATATCAATACAATGAGTGTTTGATAAAAGTATCCATTGTAAAAAATTGTACGCATGAAAATTAGTGTAGAGTTTATGGATCAAGTTTGGTATCAGAGCAATTAGTGTGTTGGATTAGCATTTGATTGTGTGGATTTGATATTAGTTGTGTTTAGTTTGGTTTTCCATAGTATTGCAAAATTTTTGGCCTTGTTGATATTCCATTTACAATTTGTGGGATTAGATTGTTTGCAAGAATTAGGAAGCCATGGACAAAGCCTTGAAAAGAGAAAGGCTTGATGAGCTTCTAGAAATTAACCAACATATCTAAGAAGAGAATGCTTTCCTAAGAGCTCAGTTGTACTCCTTGAATGAGGAAATTTCTTGCTTGAAATCTGAGTTGTAGGTCAAGGATGAGCTCTTAGTACAGATGTAGAGTGCAGAAAGACATAATCCTTCCACTATAGATGCATGTACTATGACATTATTACATTGTAAGTTGTTCATCATGTAGTACTATTGTCCCTTCAGTTTCAGATGTTGCTTTCGGTAGTTTTGAAAAACACACTAAGGGCATTGGATCTTAACTATTATTGAAAATAAGATTTGATGGAAAGGGTCTTGGTAAAAATGGCTAAGGTATTATTAACCCAATATAGGTAGAGCATATATCTCGTCATGCAGGATTGGGTTACGCTAGTGAGAAAGTAGATGTTGGAGAGAGTTTCTCCATTGTTGAAAGAGGACAAGATTCTGATAGCCAAAGTTTGAGGTTACTAGTAGAGCAGAATTCCTCTCTACAAAAGAATGATGAGCAATGTAAGAAATCAGGTAAAAGAGGTATTGAGATTCCACCTCCTCGTTCTTACACTAGAAAAAGCAATGATAAAAATGTGAATTCTAAGACTGCTAATTCACTTCTACCATTTAATAAATTTTGTTTTGATATTCAAAGGATGTATTTTTTTCCTTGTAGATTTTGTGAATTAAATAACCATTATGCCACATATTATTGGAAAAGACAAGCTTTACTGAAACAACTTGCAAGTGCTAAAGACCATTCTCATACCAACAAAGCAAGAAATGGAAAATGGGTGAGCTCACCTAAGAAGAGAGATGTTTGCACTCATTGTCACGTGAGTGAACATCGGATTGAGAAGTGTTGGAAATTTCAACCATCCCACCATCCTAATAATGGTAAGAAGAAGATGGTTTATAAACCTATTGATAAGGTAATTAATGAAGTTTTTGTTCAATCAACCCATGTAGATGTCAATAAATCTACTAAAAAAATTAAACACCTTAAACAAAAGAATCTGATAAAGAGGGTTAGTAAACACTTTCTTAATTTCATATTGTCATGATTAGTGGATTGACAATGCATTTTTGTTACAAAGCAATTTTGGGATCCTTGTTGTATGTTGACAAATGACATATACCCACGCTTCGATATATACAATTTTGGAGCTACTATAGTGGGAACACTTCGAGACAGGTTCATTATGCAAAGTTTTTAATTCTCACACTTGTGTTTTGAAAAGTTCTATTTTTGGAATCTCTAGTGTTAGCTTTATGAGTTTCTTATTGAATTGTTAAGGAATTTAACTCATTGATCAACTTGGAAGATTTGACAGCAGTTGCACAAGTTGATGGAATTTGACAGTGTTCAGTTTCATATTTAAATGCTATTTTGGATGCATCTATGTTTTGCATATGTGTGATTGGATGCATTTGTAAGACCCTATTGGGCATGTTTGCATTGCTAGACACTATACAGTATTTATTGTTTTCATAGTTGTTTAGCATATAAAGACCCATGTCTGGGCAGTGTATTGTGACATGGTCACAATAATTAATGTATTTTGTGTGCATTAACACACTTGTTCTGTAGTTGCATTGGTGATTATTGCAGTGTTTGGCAATTCACCACTTACAAGATGTGACAGTGGGCAGACAATTGAAAGATGTTGTGATCTTATTGAAAGTTGCAGGATTCAATATAACTCATGCCTTATTTTAGATCTTTACAATTTGAGTTATGAATTATATTTTTCCATATTCTATGATCAGGTTTTTGTACTTTGATATGTTGCAGAGCATCATTAGCAAGTTTTGTGTAGAAGCCCTTGGATGGCTTTGTAGCAGAAGTAAATGTGGACGCACATTCAAGATATCATATTTGTGTAGAGGCTTTTTTTAGTCATGCAATAGAGAATATCACTAGGCTTATCTGTGTAGAGGCTCTTATAAATTTGTGTAGTAGAGGAAGTCATCACACCCTAGTTTTGTGTAAAGGCTATTGATGGTAGTGAAATAGTAGAGGGAATGTGAAAGATGTGATCAGTCGGTTGTTTCAAGTGTTGTAGGCACAGTTACATAGTTTGATTAGATTGATAAGACATGTCAGAGTATCTTTAGAACTAACTGGCATTTTGATTAGGTATCGGCTTTTAGTGGACCAAAAGCTCCTAGTAGGGAGGATTGATCCAGAGGTCAATTTAGAAAATGTCCTAGACTAGAACAAAGCCTACATGATTATGAAGATCCCATCAATAGATTTTTGACGGTATGTGTAACCTCAAAAATAGAGTTTGTATGCTCCTTGTACCGCTGGTCAAAATAGGTCAAAAAGTAGGCAAAGCTGGTGAACTATAAAAATTGACCATCATAGAATTTTTTGAATCTAGTTCCATGACTTAGATCTCATCATAAGCTTTTTGCCGCATTTTTAATAGACCAAATCCGAGTCTATATGCGAAAGTTATGACTAGTCAAAGTTATGATCAAACTTGGTCAAAGTGATGACATGGAAGAAACATGGACCAATGAGGAATGACACGTGGCAGTCAGTTTGTGTAAAAATAAATTAGGTTTAGTTTCCATCTTTGATAGTGTATGGGGGTTTTTAAGGTTCAATATTTTCAACGCCAATGCCATCCCAAGCAGTGTGGGATAATTCCCAAGCAATGTGGGATAATGATAAGCCTTGGAGCATATATTTTCTAAGTTGGGAATTGAACTCCTAACCTCCAATAAAAAATAATAAGGCCTTACCACTACACCCATAGGGCTGCATGGCTATATAAATCCACGAATTTCTATTTGAACACCAATTTTCAGCTGATTGTGCTAAGGCATAGAGGACCTGATTGCACTCTTCCTCCATTTTGAGGCACCTAGAGTGATTTTCAGACTTCAGAGTAAACTAGTGAAATGTTCTAGACTCCAAGATGGTTCCATCCATATGATGATTTTATATATTAAAGGTAATTTTATGCCATTTTAAATGCCTCAAAGTGAAGATTTTTATATTGTGTAATGGCCAATATAGAGCCCAGTCTACATATATCCTAAGTTTTGAAGGACTTAGAGAGCTTTTCAAACTTTGGAGTAAACTAGAGAGTTGTTCTAGATTCCAAGATAGTTCCATCCATATGTGTATTTTAATTATTTGATCCACTTTTTAAAGCCTTTAAGGAGACTTTTGGTGGAGAACTTTAAGAACACGAGATTGTTTTCACGATAGGAAGTTAGAAAGTTCATCCGTGGATACCAGGACTTTTAAAAGGTCTGTTGCTAAGTTGAATGCAATATTAAAGTGTCCATTTGACAATTTTAAGATTTTGGAAATGTATATGTAATTCATAGAAATTGATCGATTTGTATTCTAAGCGAACCCAAAGAAGTAGCTCAAACAGCGAGTGAACTCCATTATCACATGCTTGTCATGGGTAATTTCTATTTGTGCATTATTTTTCTACATTTTGATTAATCCTATTTATTAATCACTATTGAATGTATAACTAGATAAATATGATAACTTAATATAAAATTGAGCAATTTGGGTTTAGAAATAGGTTGAATGGTTTTGATGAATGAGTTGCAATACACTTGATTCATTTATCATCCTTGAAAAACACATTTAAAAGGTCAAACTTGTTATAATTCCTTTAAGTATATCAGGAAAATGAGTGTTTGACAAAAGTATCCATTGTAAACTTTCTTATGCATGGAAATCAGTGTAGAGTTTATAGATCAAGTTTAAAAAAATCATCAACTTGAAATAAGTATTTGCATTTTTTATGCATAATCCTTGGAGGTGTTGTTAATGGTGGAATTCATTGAGAGGGTGGTTCAATATCATTATATTCACTACTAGTTTATTCATTGTTAATTTCATTATTTAGTTGTGGGATGACATTTTATTTATGGTTACTTTCATCATTATGTGTTTCCATGAAATTTTATTCATTGGCAGGGGATAAATCATCATGCATAGATTCATCATAAACAAAATCAAAAACTTTATACTTTGGATGTGGACTTGTAACATAATTTAGAGTTATAGGTAAATATTCATCATAATTATTCTATTTATTATTGTCAATTTCATCATTATCTATGATATTTAGCTCATTAGCGATAGTGTTCGTACATTGTCTCAATTGAAATGCTTGCATTAATACATTTTATTTTTATCTCAATTATTCTAATTACTCCAATGTTTTGTGATTTAACTTCTTTCTCTTATTTGAAAGAGCTTAATCACCCATGAATAGACAAAGAAAAAATTGATTCATTTTTATGTTGGGGGACCTAGGTAATAATGTGATTCCTCTTATCTTCACCATGGAAAATGTATAATAATGCAGAGAGTGTCTATGGGGTCAGAATTCTTGAAAAATAATTGTTGGACAATGACTTGTTTTCTATTGAAATAATAACATGTACATGTTATAGCATGTATGTGTTATAACATGTACACATTATTTTTATTGAATTGGTGGACTTTATAATTTATTTTGTTATGATATTAGGGTCAATTGACCCCTAAATTACCTCCATATAGTCAAAATTAGGTTCATAGGGTTCAATTTCATCTAAATTACAATAATGATTGTAACAATGGACTAATTGGGTAAATATGTCACGAAACAAGAACTAATTTATCCCCTTGAATCACATTGTAGACTTGCTTTTAGGATCATGGGGTTTATATTATCCCCAATCACCTTCATGTTTGCATTTGTAATAAAATTAGGATTGATTAAACCATTTTTTACATCTATACAATCAATTATTGACCCATAAATTAGGTACACATTGCTTAATTTTTCCCAAATCACATCTCTAATTACACTAATTGACTAATTCGATTAATTTATAGTAGAATGTTACCTAGTTTAACCCCAATTCACATCTTGATTTTGTAATTAGGTTGAAGGGGCTCAAATTGGCCCCAATTTTCCTTCATGATTGAATTAGTGGACTATTTTATTTATTTTGTTATGATATTGGGGTTGATTGACCCTCAAATTACATCTTGTATAAACAAAATTAGGTTCATGGTAATTCAATTTCATCTAGAACTTTCACCACTAATTCCAATAATTGACTAATTGGCTCAATATGTTGGAAAATATGGGCTAATTTAACCCCAAAACATTTCTTAGACTCACATTTAGGTTAAATGGGTTCAGATTGGCCCCAAATACCTTCATGTTTGCATTTGTGATAAAATGGGGTTAATTATTGCATTTGGGTTTAGGGTTGAAACAATCGATTAATAGGGTCGAATTATTACTTCTAAGATATATATATCATACCTATTGAATGAAAACCAAGATGTTATCTCTAAACCAATGCCTTATATCATAACAAATATAACACTTTCTTCTAAAATAAATAATTAATAGAGAACATGTTGCTCAAATATCATCCTCATGACAACTTATGAAGTAAGACAGTCAGAACAACTCATTGCTCAACAATAATAATTTAGGTTTGCATTCATTCATGCTTATTCTCCCTTGACTACATACAAAACATTTATAGTTAATTTTTTTCATTGTGCCCAAATTTAAGATGATGAAACATGTTTGTGCAATCCATCACTCATTATCAATTTATGATCATTTTGAAAATTAAAATGCACTTACAATCTATACCTTTAAACATGGACACAATAATTCTTCATTTCATCACTCTTTTTAACTTTAAAACTCATTGTAGACTCTTATATTAGATGAATCATTAACCCAAAATACCCAAACATATTATTTTACAAAACAATTACTCATTGCACTTACATGAACTTACCTAAAAAACTTATGCAATCTTAAATATGATGAAATGGAGAATGAATAATCATTATTTCTACTTTTTCCCTTTACCTATTTATAGTATGATTTAACAGTTTCCCAACGTAGATCACACAAAAATACACATTTTAAATTCTTTTCATTTTTGTCCTTATCGGCTAAGATCCCTTGAAATTGATATGCCAAAAGAAGAATAAACAGTATAGCCCATGTTCCTTTACTTTTCTTGCAATTAAGCTAAAGGGGAAAAAATTGCCTTAAATTCCTCTTTTATTGAAATAATAAACTATTTAGTTCATTATATGATGACATTAAGGTCAATTTCACTCCAAATCACATCATATACAATTGAAAATAGGTTGTTATGGCTCAATTTTTTAAAAATGTGTCATTGATTACACCATTTAATTAATTGGCTCAATATATGATGAAACCAAATCCAATTTAGCCTCAAATCATGTTGTATAGTCACAATAACATTCAAAGGCCTCAAATTAACCCTAATTACATTCACAATTAAACCAATCAACTATTCCATTCATTATATGATGACATTCGAGTTTATTGAGCCCAAAACCACATCTTATACATGTCAAACTTGCATAATTCATTGAATCAAATATTTCTTTGCTTCATTATCTAATGAAATTGGAGCTGACCAAGCCCTAAATCACATTTTATAGTCATGCACTTAGATTGAAGGGGCTCAAATTACCTCCAATTGCCCTCAAATTCAAATTGAACTATTTGGCTTAATTAGTTATGACATTGGGGTTGACAGGCCCAAATTAAATTCTTTATATTCAAGATTAGGTTCACGAGGTTGAATTTCACTCAAATTATGTCACTAATTCCACCAATTCACTCAATCTAAGCTAATTTAGCGTTAAACAACATCTTATACACACAATTATGTTCAAGGAATTCAAATTAATCATAATTTCCTCCACCATTAAAATAATTGACTCGTTCATTCATTTTGTAATTAAACTAGGCTTGGTTGAACCCTAAATCATATTCTATATAGTCGAAGTTATGATTGTGGGTGCAAAATCACCAAAATTGCATCACTTTATCTATGATTCCTTTTTATGATAGTGTACATCATCACACACTCCACTTTAAAATTAAAATGCAAAAAGTATAAATGTGAACTAAATAAGTTTAAATGCGAACTAAATAAGTATAAACAAGTTTATATCATCATAAATAGATAAGTATAAACACATAAAGTTAGTCAAAAATTGTATTTTGATGATATGGAAACATAATGCTTACGCATTCAATTTGAATTAAAAAACCAAGCCTTTTGTCTAGGAAATGGATTGGATTCTTGAACCAAAGACATGGACCTATCAACACACAACTGAATCTGAGAGTTTTTATAGAAAATAACAAAATATAATTTACATCACCAAATATACTAGGAATTTCAATAAGAAAATTCATAAACTTATTAACATAATGAAAATCATGCTCTCCTCTTTCTAAATATATGATTTTTATAAATTTTGGACTATTTTAAGGTTTAAATCTATGTTGGTTTCATAATATAGTTTATTTAGGCTACTACAATCTAAAAATATACATCCCTATAAATGTTTGCATATTATTTTTTCCATTGATCCAAATGCAAAAGAAATCATATGGTTACAAACTAGTCCTAATTCTACCCATATTCAAAAAACAAAATGTAGTTTTCATTTTTTTTGAGTTAGCTAGGGGGGCCACACAATTAGGTATCCATTTTTTTGTTTGTTTTCAAGATATATTTATTTGTAGAATTAATAAAAATAAAAATATTCATTGAAAAACTATAAAAAATATAGGTTGAAAACTAGATGATCATATATAAAGTTTCACCAATTTTTATAAACAATATTAAATGATGCTAAAAAAAGGAGTGGTTGCACGGTTAGAAATCTACTTTGTTTTTCTAAAAACTTAGGAGTTCCTATTCAAATTTTAAATGTTTGACCTTGTTATATTAAACCATTTACAAATTAAAAGTGTTTTGGAAAGTAGACTCAAAATGCTACAATTCATGTTCTCACACCATTCTCGATTTTTAAGTGTAGCCATCTCAAATTATCTATAGAAGTTCAAATTTATCAATTTTTGGGAAAAACATGTGCACGGGGAGGCCCCTTTTTGTTCCCCAACTTTGTGCACTTATATGTGTATGAAAAATTAAACAATAATTGTATGATATTCATTTTAATAATCTTTCCAAAACATATTTTTTATTACTAGTTCTTTTTTTTTGTTCATTAATAGGGATAAATAATATTCTTACAAAGATAAGTTCCAATTATGGTAAGATTTTCTTCCATGGATTCAAGTATGGTGGTTTTGTATGTTTTTATCTCTAACATAATTACTCCAAGTGTTAATATATTTGTAGCATGGACGAACAAAAGCTACAAGATATACTTTGGGTCCTCAAAGTCTTGTCTCATTGTTAGTAATATTGCAACATTGATTAAAGTTACACATCAAACATGAACCCATGCCACAATCAAATCAACTCTCATAGTGTCCTTTTCCAACCTTGATAATAAAAAATGCAAAGTCAAATAAGTTACAACCCTACAAGATGCATACCTCTTTGTAAATGGTACAAGTCATGTAAATCTAATAACAACCTTGAATTTTAAGGTGGTGTATGATGTGGGCCCTCATGTGTGTGTGTGTGTGTGTGTGTGTGTGTATGTTATTATTATATATATTATAATATTTTTGTACATTAAATATTAATTATATAATAAATATGAATATTATGTTTTTAGTTTTATAAAATGTCACTTGAGTGCAATGAGTGTGACTTAAGACTACCCATCCCTAGCTTAGCCCTAGACCTATCTTAGGGCATCTTTCAACACTTATCCAGATTTCATGTCGGGATTTACACATCCTTAAACATCTCAAAATCAGTAATAGAACCTCCCCTAAGGATCCAAGTCTCTAGTTCCTCAGTTTTTGCCACCTAGACAATAGTGTTGCACTTTGGATACTAACACCTTGCACTAGTGTCCCACTTTAAATGATAATTTTCCTTGCCTAATTTCAACCCCAACATACATATTTTCCATTATTAAGACACTTAAGGTCAGCCTAGACCTATTTTAAAATTTCCACAATCATCAGGTTAGTATAAATACATGACTTTTAGATCTTTATCCACTAGATGGAAATCGGATGTAAAATACACAAATAACTTAGAACAAGTTGTGCACAATCAAGTTTATTGATCCTTATTCTAACCTATTTTTTCATATAATATCTACAACCATCCCAAGCCCATAATACATAAATTTATAGTCTCAAACCTCATTCAAATCACTTAGGTTGACCCTCATACTAGCATTCACTTACACTTGTACCAAGAACTTAGGTGGGAGAATTACATCAAGATTAATCCCTCCTTAGAGTATTGGTATGTAGGCAACTCTCAACATAATGGGGTGTTGAGATTGTCCACCATACTCAGCTAACATCTCACTTTTGCTACTCGTGCCTCTAAAATACCCTAACAAGATGGAGGTCTAGGGTTTGTTCCTAAAACAAGCTCAAATAGTGCATAAATAGTGAATCAGAGTTCATCCACATAGGTACATATAGGTTAGACTCAGTTAGAGGTACACCCAAAAGATCAAATAGTTCTTTGACAAAAGACATTAGCATTAAAACTAAGACACTAACACCCCAAATCTATTGTACAAGGTACAATACTAGTTTGTAAGAGAGGTTTTGGCACCAAGAACCTAATTGCAACACTCAGATCTACTTCCACATGAATTTTTAGCCTCCATCTCATTTGTCTCAGTCAATTTCCAGATAAGTACTTATTTGTGTCATTCATTGATATTTTTATAAATATTAGATTATGTAAATTCTTGCATAAATTAGTAGCTATATTTTATGTATATTTTTACCTTGATTTATTATATTTAGAACCTTTAACAACCTAAGTCTTACACTCCATAAACCCTAAAAAGGTAAATCATTTGGTGAACCCAACTTACTTCGAATATTTCCCCAAACCTTAGTCATAGATGATATTAGGGTTTCTACCATTTTATTTCCTATTTTTAGTGGTTGTGTTAGGGTTTTTAGATCTGATATATTCTACCCTTGTATCCCTCTTCCAAGTTGTATTGCCAAATTTCATGGATAAAGAAGATTCTTTCCTCCTCATCTCCAAGAGGGTGGTAATTACTTTCCCTTTAACTAGTACCATGCTATCACTCCTCCAAGAGGTGAGGTAGCTTATACTACTATTTTAAATGTCTATACTTAGCCTTTCCATCCTTCAAACCCTAAATACACATCAAAACAAGAAATCACAACAAAGTAAATCTACAACTAATGATTTGAAATGTATTTAAAGATCAAATAGAAGTTCAAGTGAGATTTTTAGGCAAATGATCAAAGCTAAGTTTATTGACCTACCTCCTCTACATCCAGTGCGGAGATCTAGATATTATTGTGCATATCATAGAATGCATGGGCACCACATTGATTCATGTTTAACATTGAAAAGGAAAATAAAATAGGTACACAATACAAATGAATCAAACAATGACACATCATCCAAACAACATACAATGACACATGTACAAATTCAAAAAGGGCCAAATTCAGAAACGATACAAAAGTGGTTACCAAAGCATAACTCGAAACAAAAAAAGGTTCACGAAGTAAAATCAGATCAACAAACAATAAAATAAACACAGGTAAAACAAGTGAAGGATATAAATCTACCTCTCCAAAATTAGGCTCAATTTTCAAAATAGTATGGGTTTGGTAAAATATATATACACTAATTTTATTATCATGGTCAAGGTTTGGACAAGCAGGCCCAAAGTACCACTATTCCTATTCTATAAGTTGATAATGTTGGTCAATAAGGTTTGGGATTTATTGAATATCCTAAGACAAATCATTCACAAAGACAATTTATCAAGGAAAAAGATCAAGATACACAGGTGATATCACAAAAAACACAAGTGCAAAAGCTATCAAAAAGACAAAATCATGCTAAGCCAACACCCATTCTCAAAAGAGGGTTTCTAACAATAGAATCTTTAAAGCAAGTTATACCTATAGTGGATACAATTTTAGATGGAAAGATCCCAATCAATAATCTAGACATTACTAATCAAAATGAAGAAGATGAATGGAACAGCCCATATGATTATGATATAAACCATTAAGAAGGTGAAGATGCCACCTATTTTACATAAAGGCACCCCATTGATGACATCTAAGGTTTATATCACCATTCATTTATATCAAACAGATTCTTATCCATAACACTCTCCCTATACATATTTTCATCCATTCCTAGTTTACTTGTACACATTTTCATCCATTCCCAGTTTACTTGTACATAGTTTCAATAATCATGCCTCTTGTGCATAGTTTCCTTTATCTTGCTCCTTTTATATAGTTTCATTTTCATGATTTCCTGTACATAGCTTATATACTAAAAAAACACAATAAAATATAATATGTTGAAAATGCAAAAACATTCAAATATTGTTCACAAAACACAAAATTTACATTGTTTGCATATCCATGTTTACATTCTTTATATACTATCCAAATGTTACATATGCTAGTTATCTTAGTATAGTTAGTTTTTATCATATATATATGCTTCACTTGTTCTTGTTGAGTATTTGCAGATTCTTACAAGACTCAGGTCCATCACACATACCCAGATTTACTAGTATTTACCCATTGGGGACACATACATAGATACATAGATTATTCATTAATACATTTTCCCATTGGGGGCATCGCATACATAGATTTTGATTTGTCAGGTTACATCTTTCTATACTCTATATCACATATTTAACATTATTTTTATCTTGATATTGATCATCCTATATTAGTCATATTTTTTTTCCAACAAATACTACTATAAACTCAGCTTTGTACATCTTTTCTCTTATACGTAGGTGTACAACATGTTCATGCATACTTTCATTTCTAGCTTTCCTAGTTTTATATTTGATTGTGTCTATTTCCTTATACATCTATTCGAGGGTATTTGAATATGTCATTGTTCTATGACTCTATGTCACTTCCTTTCATTATATATATGCTTTGGATGTCTGCCTATGTCCTTGTGTGTGCTTTTTTGATTATGTATACAAATATTTGAACATTTCCTTCCATGTGGATCTAAGCCAACCTGCTCATTGTTCACATATGTGGAAATTTAAACATGTCCTTGTATGTATCACTTTCTCATATTTAGTGACATGTGTACGTGACATGTGTACATGTCCCTTATATTATGTCCCCTTGGCCTACTTTGCATGCCTCATATGTGTTGTATGTATGATTTTATGTATGCATCATGGCCATGACACTGATATCTTGAATATTACATGTACACCCAGTTTTAGATGCCATGAGTGCCCTCATACATCTCCCCTTCCTCCTTGGGATCCTTGATGGACATCATGCCCCATCCCCTTAGGTAATTACTCATATTATTACTCAAATTATTTAGTTCATACACATGTTTACATTTGTATATCTATCTTGACAAGCTTGTGAATACTAGATCTAACATATAACATACATTACCAACATATGCTTAGATTATATTACATTTTAATGTCATGTATATACATTATATTGGTTTACTATGCATATAACATATGTTTTCAGCCTAAAACACATCATGCTGAGATTTTATTTTGATGACGATTATTGCACATGTACAACTACTACCCTCAAAAGAGGGGGAATTCATAAGGGTTTATCATAAAGAGTAGACCATCCAAATGCACTTAGAGTAAATTTTTAATCATGTAGAGAAAATTATAGAGCTCAGAATCAGGAAAACATAGTGGAAAATAGTCAAACACAAATTAATTTCAGTCTACATAAAAAAATAGGACATTAGCACTAAAATTAGGACATTACTGCTCAAATACTATTGTCCAAGTTACAATGCTATTGTCCAGTAATCTAGAAATAGGAAAAATCTTGATTTGATAGAATGACACAATAGTTACAACCTAGATTTGCATAGTTTCAATCACATGTTATCATATTTGATCAGTTTATGCTTAGTTTTAAATAGAATCATACAAGGTTTTATCATATTGGGGCATCATCCGTGGCATGATCACCACCTTTGTAATTTTAGATACACAAACACATATTGCTACAACTCAATCCATAATTCATATGCATATATATCAGATTTGGGGGCATGTGCA
The DNA here is from genome assembly GCA_037957365.1 of Torreya grandis. Taxonomy (NCBI): domain Eukaryota; kingdom Viridiplantae; phylum Streptophyta; class Pinopsida; order Cupressales; family Taxaceae; genus Torreya; species Torreya grandis. The sequence goes on along the minus strand of JARHVA010000255.1, from coordinate 3,310,348 downwards.
CATCATATTATTTTTACATGATTAGTTTCACACTAGCTTACCTTAGATGGAATGGAAAACTCCATGTCATTCTCTATAGGTATACTTTAGAAATCATTTTCACTAGGTATCACACCATATTGATGCCTTATTTTGTCTATAATGGTTGGCATTTATGCATCATCCCTGGGATATAGTCCTGAATACCTGACTAACCCCTTGGCCATTTTTCATTTCAAAGTTTAAAAATGGCCCCAGGGACATCCTTAACAAATACAATTACATTATGTGGTTTCAATTACAGATTCATCTACTACACATGGGTAGGCAATGATGGAGTCATAACCAACTTGAGTTCATGAGCCACCTACATAGGAGGGTTAGATAATCCATTGGTCCAATCCAAATTATTCACAATTCAAGATCTACTAATTAGGGATGGGAAATGATTGAGTAAAAAATGGATTGGGTTATTGTGCCACCCACACATGGGGATTGGGCAAGCTATCAACTTAGTCTAAACTTTTCATTATTTGATCACTATCTATATGTACACACATGGGATGCCACCAACTTTTTGTAATGGGTCATGTACCTAGTGAGGTATATTTTTTTATTTCCTCTCTCTCTCTCTCTCTCTCTCTCTCTCTCTCTCTCTCTCTCTCTCTCTCTCTCTCTCTCTCTCTCTCATCTTTTTACTCAATTTTGTCTTCACTTTTGATATCTCTTAAGGATTGATTTATTCCATGTTTCATGTGCAGGATACACAATGGAACACACTTCACACACTCAAAAACCTAGATTCATGGGCTTCACCTCACAAATAAGTCTAGGTATGCTTCTTTTTCCTTTATCCTAATCATTTCACTTTGCTGCATTTTTAGAATAAAGGTGGGCATACATAATCATATAAGATGTCAGGTGAGTGCAATGAGTGTGACTTAAGACCACCCATCCTTATTTTATCCCTAGACCTATCTTAGGGCCTCTTTTGACACTTATCCATATTTTATGTAGACCTTTACACATCCCTAAACATCTCAAAATCAGTCCCAGACCCTCCCCTAGGGAACTAGACACCTAGTGTCTCAATTTATACCACCTAGACAATAACATTATACTTTTGACACTAGTGCCTTATGCTAGTGTCCCACTTTTAACACTAATTTTCCTTACCTAATTTCAACCCCAATGGATATCTTTTTAATTCCTAAGACACATAGGGTCGACCTAGACCTATTTCAAACTTTACATAAGCACCAGATTAGTATAAATACATGGCTTTTAATTCTTTATCCACTAGATGGAAATCAGATGTAAAATACACAAACAAGCTTAGAACAAGCTATGCACAATCAAGGTTATTGATCCATATTCTACGCTACTTCTATATATAGTCATCTAAAACCACCTCAAGCTCAGAATATATAAATTTATAGTCTCAAGCTTCATTCAAAGCACTCAGGTTGACACTCATACTAGAATTCTCTTGTAGTTACATCAAGCACTTTGATGGGAGAACTACATCGGGCTTGATCCCTCCTCAAAGTATTGGTATGTATGTAACTCTCAAGACAACAGGGTTTTTAGGATGTCCAACTTACTCAAATAACATCATACTTTTGTTACTTGTGCCAATCAAATACCCTAAAAACATGGAGGTCTAGGGTTTGTTCCTAAAATTAGCTCAAAATAGTGCACAAATAGTGAATCAGAGTTCATCCAAATAAGAATAGGTAGGTCAGACTTAGGTGGAGGTGCACCCATAAGATCAGATAGTTCTTGCACAAAGGACATTAGAAATCAAAGTAGGACACAAGCTCCCCAGAACTACTATCCAAGGTACAACATTATTGTCTAGGAGGGTTTTTTACACCTTGACCATGTTTGCAAAATTCTTATCTACTTCTATACTAATTTTTAGCCTCCATCTCAACTGTGTCAGTCAGTTCCCAACTAAATATTTATTTGTGTCATTCATTTCTATTTTTAAAAATATCATATTAAGTCAATTATTGCACAGTGTGTCACAAAAAATAATTATGCTAGTGGGTTTTCAAATATTTCTCTGTGGTATTGTGTCACAAAGTGTGCGTAACCTCTTTTAATTGTTTCATTCACAACGAGATCTCAAAATAGTTCATGTGCCTGATATTGAAAGGATGAGCATCGTAAAGATTGTATAAAGGGTATAAAAGTTAAAATCTTGATAGATAGCCGTACCTTGTTCTAAAAACTCCTATGATAGAGAGACGCTGGTTGGGGTCGTAGAATCTGGTATTACACCTACAAATTTATCTTTGATTAATATTTACAAGATATTCTCATACTTGATCATTGTTGTAGTTTATTCTACGCATATTCTACAATCTTGGCATTTCATGAGAGTATGTCTCATTGAAACATTCCTTTGAGAAGCCTTGAAAGAATGGTCATAACATTCCCTGAGACCACATTTTGATAGAGCACATTTTGTCAAACAATTCATGTACTTCATGGTAGCTCCACATTTTGTGTTTGGCACTAGCAAAGGTAAACATATCAGGTCGAACTTTTGGCTGTCATGTTTGCTAAAACCATGGGGCTTAACATGGAGGGTAGGCTGTTTCAAAGTTTGCTTAAATTGGAATATTTTTATAGTATTTTCATAAGCTGGTTGAAAAGAGGTAGACTAGGAGGGAAAAGAATGAGTTCAAACCATTAACGAAGCCCTTCTTCTCTTGCCTGAGTTGTATCAAACCCAACAATAGCAGTAGGTTTAACAATCAGATTTGAGCAGATTATTACGCTCGGGAAGATTTTGAAACTAAGACTACCATTTCTTGAGTTGTTTTGGTACGTAGATCGAGTGCCATGCTTCGAAGACGTTTGGCAGCGGTTGAGTTCATGCTAGCAAAAAGGTGAAGTGTACGTTGCGAAGACATCGCATTTTGGCTTTACACTTGCCAATTCACATTTAATTCAAAGCTATCAAAATCCCTCCTATCAAATTCTATTTCTTGCTTGCTGTGAGACGTCCTCCCCAGTATTATTGAGCGGCAAAATCTTGGCACGTTATCTAGTTTTTGGGGTTTAACGTGCCATGTGCCCTAGTGGCATCCTTGTCTGGGAGTTATAAGCAAACGTGCCTTCATTATTCCCAACACATTTTTTAAATATGCTTTTAAAGGGTCAAACACAATCATAACATTTTCAAACTTTTGACCACCATTTTTGACCAGCTTTGAATGAGATGTGACAGTTTGAACAAATGGTTATATAGTCCAAAGCTTTCGGTCCTCCAAAAGCATCATTGCATCATTTAAGTCTTGAGGATTCGCAGTTTAGCTTTTATATTAGAGATTCACCATGCTTTTGAGTTAGTGAGATTTTACTTAGAATGTTATGAGTCATCCATTGTTTAGTCTTAATTGTCCTTGTTATATACTCTATTAAGGTTTGAGAAACTTAACTTTTAGTGGTAAGCCAAGCATGGTAAATTATAACTTTTTAATTAATAGTTGCAAGTTTTGTGTTTTTACTGTCGTTTTAAGAATTTAATGGAGTCAAATTACATATGTTAAATAGCGTTTCAATTATTTTTAGGTATTTACAATATATTGAAGGAAATTTTATTTGTTTAAATTATTTACACAATTTTTATTGGTTATTCTGTAGGCTTCTAAGAAACGATCGGTTAAATATTTAAACCACTAATCATCTATTTTGTAGGTTGATTGATTTTAGAGCGAGATAAAAATATCATTTTATTAATTATCCATCTGATTTGACATCGACTTGCAAGATTGATTAATTTCAGCCAAAACTACTAATTATGTGCTTGCAAGACCACTAGCCAAAGACTCCATTTTGGCACTTTTAAATCATTTTTAATCATCTTGTTGTGTGTATATATCTTCATTGTCAAAAAAAAATTACTCCTTGTAAATACTCGCTTGTGTGTGTGTGTGTGTGTGTGTTAACTTGTAAATAATTCATTATATCGTGCCAATCACACACAGGTAATTAGATTGGTCAATTAATCGTATCATGTGTTGGCTTGTTTATTAAACGCCCCTCTAGGATAACAAGTGATCTGGATTTCATCACCACACATAAGGCTTAGTCACTAGGGGTTAGTGTCATGGATTTCATCACCATGCACTGACCAAACTCCGTGTTCTAGTGGAGTATAATAATCATGGACATCTGTCGTTAGGCTAATTGGTTGACTCCATGTATCTCGTCCATGAAGGGGAAAAGTTATGTTAGATGGACCGAGTTCAAAAGACCAAAGGATCATTTTCAAAAGCTCGAATGGCAGGTGCCCTTGCGGAGGTTAGGGAACACTTGCAAAGGGATTAAAGAGAAGGTCAAAATGGGGTAGAGTTTTCCTTTGGAAAAGACTAAGGCAAAATGAAGGATTTCCTTTGGACTTTTGTTCGAGGAATAAATCTGAAAGAATCCAAGGCAGAGGTCAAAAGTTCTTCAGACATTTTGTCCAAAAGAAAATACAAGGAAATCCAAAGGATCAATTCCTTTGGACAAAATGCCTGAAGGAATTCCTTCAGACAATTTGTCTGAAGGAATTGAGAGGCCAAGGTAGCCCGAAGGATCCCGAAGGGCAAGTGCCCTTGCGGGGGACTCTCAGCTACAAAAAGGGATATTTTTCCAAGCCTGAAGGGACACCTTCCCTTTGAGAGGGTTCAATGACAGAGAATCGAACAAAGAAAAGTTTGAAAGAAATTGCAGCTGAAGGAGTTGCTAAAGAGGTGACGGGGGTGCGAACGTCAACTTCGCGGTAATGAAATAACCGTTGGTCTTTAAAATAATTGACAAGCCTAAAGAGCCAAGGATTGACAGAAGACAACCCCAAGGGCCAAAAGGGCTAGGAAAAGACAAAAGCTGGGAAAAGACAAAAGTCAAAGAGTGAACTCAACGACCAACCGAGAAAGGAGCCCGAGGAGCCAAGCGCAGATATGGACAAAACAACCCAGGTGGCAAAAAGGGAAGCGTCAACAGAGGAGTTATTCTAGCAATTGAAACAGTCTCGGCCAAGTGGTCATCAAGGAGCGCGAACAGTGAAGGTGTGGCCTATTTTTTCCACACTTTGCATTGATGAGCAGACAAACTGCATGAATGTCTTAAAGGAGCAATCTCATTTGTAGACAAAGAGGCATGGCCCATGCTTTCATAATAATGTTTGAATGCCAAAGTCAAGACTGACAACTGACACAACATGTTCTTTCAGCGACTTCCTCTTCCCAATGTTTTTAACACAGCATGGGCCACTTGTAAAAAGGGGGGTGCCATTACTTCCTCTTGCTCTATATATATTGTAAATTCTCATTTGAGAAGAGATCTCTCATTTTGTAAGGCGAAGCCCTGCCAATTTTTCACCTTGAATCAATAGAATACATTTTTACCTCTATTTCGCTGGATATATCTCTGAGTGTGCCTGAGTATTAACCTTGTGTTCAATCATTTTCCATAATGCTTTCACAAGTTTGATACCAACATACCTAGTATAGACAAATCACCATTCCTGCAGGTAACAAGAAGTGTTGTATCTGGATCGCAGAGGCAGAAGAGGGTTACCAGATAGTGTGTTTTCCTATAGTGCTTGTGGTAAGTTTATTTTCTAGTGTGTCTTCATTAAGCTTCCCTGTTGAGCTCCCTACAATCTGGTCTTTCTAGTAGATAAAGTGTATGCATGTCCTCTTCTGATATAAAGTGTGAGCAAATGAGTAGATCAAACTTTTTGGTGCATCACCGTATTAATCTAGGTTCTATTTTCAGTAATCCTTCTCTCTTTTCAACCCCCCCACTATATATATTATCAATAGTACACATAACTTAGAGATGCATCAAAGGGAGCTAACCCTTATCTAGAGATTCTCCCCTCAATTTTTCTAGAACCAAAAGCAAGAGAGGAGTCTCCATTGTGCCGCATGGAAGATAGAAGCTCAACCTTCTGTCAAGGGTGCAATCCACATCCTCAACAGTTAATTCTCTAAACTAGGCATTAGACAACACCTACATAGACTAGGGTGCCAAAGTACCATCACATATATTGGGGACTACCCTAGATCCTTTTATATACCTTAAAATAGGGGACTTTAGCTGTAATAGGTGTTCTACTATAGGGATCATTATCAACGTCAAAGTAGCCATCAAGTGCAAGCAAGGTTGAGAGGGTTTGGTTGATTTTGTAACGAGCTACCAGCCTACAACCTTAATTGTGTAATCATTAGATGGTGTGGGCATCGAATTAAACACCCATATAGTTTACTAATTATGCTTGTTCTTGTGCATGATTATTTGTGTGTTGTGATGAGACCCATTTTATTTTCTAGCCAAGTTAGCCACACCCATATTTTATGTGATACCTTAGACATCCCCTAGGTTTTAACAACTCACCATCATGCAATCTTAACATCATCATATCTCATCCTTAATCTTCACACCATTCATCTATATATTAGTAACTCATCTCCCATTAGTCATCCTTCTACCACATCCCCATATCTATATAGTATTTATTCCCATATCCATCTTACATTCCATCCCCTTAGTGTCCACCCTATAGCTTCTATTTCTATTCATCGCATATCCTCCATCCCCCTTTTCATCTCATATTCCCCTATCATTTATGAATACTATATTTAGCTTAAGAATCAAGTTTAGTGGTCACCCATCCTTCTAAATCCTCATTGACTAGATATTATCAACAATTAGAGTCTCGTTAAGTTCTTAATCTAGCACCCATCACTTATCCTCATCTTTATCAAGTACCTGTGTCATCTATCACCCATCAAAATTGTCTCTTTCTTAGTAAGCAAGGTATTTGATCCCATCACATCTCTTCATCCTTTCTAGATGGGTATATTACAAGGCTTCATCTCTTGGTAAATTTTAGTCGTCTCATCTCAATCATCACATCATCCCTTTTTTACCACTAATTTGGTTTTTAGATTGAGTTGGTATTCAAAACCTCCAAATCACCTATCCTACGTCATCACATCTTTTCCCCCTCATCCAACATGGTGACTCACACTTGTGCCCAACATAGGATCAGACAAGCTTCTAACCAAGACTTTGACCCATTTGAGAGTGCAGTGGACCCAACTCAAGAACATGATGATACCCATGGTGATACACATAACCTTACAGGGGAGGATGAATGATTTGATCCTCTCCATAATGACTAGGTTAGGAGTTTAATCAATTGATACATACTATAAAACCATGATCATGTTTTAACCCATGCCCTTGAAATAGGGGACATACCTCATCAAAATTTTAATACCAATGAATTGCACCAAGAAGCAGAAGGTGTCGACCATGAATTTGTAGAATAAATCCCACCAACCCTTCATAACAACTGCATTAAGGCTAATTAGAGACAATCTATCATAGAAGACAGTTTAGACCTATTAACTCAACCGATCAACCTCTTACTTTGCAACCAACATCTTCCATCCCCTAGATGAAACAATACTCATAATAGTAACACTAAAAATAATGCCACCAATACCAATAATGTCAACAACACCCATAGTATCCATATCTCCCGAAATAGCCAAAATCACACCACAAATCCACTTGGGGATCCCACATTCGCGTAAGAGTGGAGAGCGATAAAGGAGACCTTTCAACAAATAGATCCACATTCACAAGCCCATAAATATAAATATGAAGACTTTTGCTCGTGACCATTAGACATGAGCATTTTGTAAATTCCCTTTCCCTCACACTTTGAAATACCTAAATTTGAAAAATATAGGGGAAATTGAGATCCTAGAGACCACATCCAAGGATTCTATGTGGATTGTGATGAAGTGGCCTATGAAGATGCCTATTTGTTGCATCTTTTTCCTAAGAGTCTTACTAGGTTAGCCTTTGAATGGTTCATGCACTTGCCAAAAGGGGTAATTTATAGTTTTGGAGCACTGAAAGAGCAATTTGTTTGACATTTCCCATATAATATAAAGCATGAAATCTCCATCATTGACCTTTACAATACTAAGAAATGAAGTGGTGAGAGCATGGTATAATTCTTATAGAGATGGCATAGCTTGGCAAGTTGTTTAAGATTCACGGTTCCTGAAAAAAGAATTAGAAATTTTTTTTGAGGAAAACCTTAATATAGAACTAAAATATCAGCTAAAATTATAGTGTGTCAAGTCCTTTGATGAAATCATAGAAAAAGGGATGCCAAAAAAAGCCCTCATAGAAAAAGGAGCCATAAAACTCCATTCCCAAAATGAGCACACTTCGAATCAAGAGAATTCTTTTTCAAGAAAACTCAAGGTTTTCAATATAAATAAAAATGTTGTGGGTGATGGAGTAATTGATTCTAAGACACAACATGTGCAAAAAATCCAAAGGAAGGGTCCCACACAACATCCTCATGTCTCTACTATCAAAGTTCTACAAGGCAAGCGTACATCTCACACAGGCAAAAGGCCATTTACAAACTTGGGAGTCTCACTCGAAACAATCTTGGAACAATTGATCACTGCCAACATTATTACTCTACCTGAGGTTTGACCGATGGATAATCATCAACCTAAAGCTGATTGGTACCGTGAAGATGAGTTTTACAAATATCATTAGGTAAAGGGACATGATACTGAGAATTGTATTCAGTTAAAACACTATATCCAAGACTTGATAGAGAGAGGGGATATCAAGATTGAAGGCAAAGCATCCTCAAATCAATAAGCCAATCAACACCTTGGCATCTATAAAGATCCTCTCCCAAAACATGAACAGAGGAACCATAGACCTCAACGGGACTAGGGTTAGGCATCATCTTTCAATTACACTAATTATCATAATATTCCCTATCATTACATTAATACCATAACAATACACACAACACAAGAGTCCACTCCATCTCCATCCCCATTTCCCATTCTAAAAAGAAATAGGGCTATAGTTGATTGTGTTGTCACTACCCGTCATAACAAAATAATTATTTCTTCATTCCCTTCTCAATAACTTTCTACCTCATCCATTGCATCCAAGGGGAATACCTATAGAAAAACCACAAATGGGTTAGACAAATCCTATGATATTATTCAACAACTAGAAAAGACCCTTTCTCAAATTTCCCTAATGGAGCTCCTCAAAACATTTGCTTTGCATAGGGAAATAATATATCAAGGGCTCACTGATTTGAAAGTGCCTAGTGACTTTGATACAAATCAGTTTCAAGCACTCATGGCACATATATCCCCCTCCCCACACCTCACCTTCAGTGCTCAGGATTTACCACCCACTAACACTCACCACAATTTACCATTGCACATTGAAGTCACTATTACTCATCACCATGTCTCTCATGTCCTTATAGACGGAGGATCAAAACTTAATTTGTGTAACATAGGTTTTTTAAAGAAGCTGGGATATTATAAATAATTATTGGGGCCCACCCTTATAATTATAAAATCATATGATGATAATGAGTAGCCATCAGTAGGTTCTATCTATCTTCCTATCGCTGTGAGACTCGTAGTTCACCAACCTTGGTTCATGTAATAAACCTGGATCTACCATACAACATGTTACTCAGGAGGCCATGGATTCATGAAATGAAAATTGTCCCATCCACTCTGCATTAGTGTCTAAATTTTCCCCACTCAAGAATGGAAATTACCATTCTTGGTGTTATTGATCATCATAGTTGTCAGATGGATCAATCCACACCTCCATCCCAATATCACGGCACTAAAAATTCCATCCTTAGTCTTACAGCTACAAAATATATCTCTCCCAACTAATTAGAATCCACATCTACTCCAGCACTAGATCTTACCAAGCTAAATATCTCATCTACTAGCTATAGATAATATGAATATAAAACCTTCTGCATTGGCCATCTTCCTTTATCTCCCCACAACTACAGGTCCCCCAACATAAAGAAGAGTAAACCCACCAAATATATCAATTTGGGCCTGTAGATTTTAAAAGTGCAGGGCTTTTATCTAAAGAGTACATTGAATATGGTGATGATTCTTGGCTCCTACCTAATGATGAAGTCTTCATCTCACCCAAGCAACACTATCCCAAAGTCCACTGCATGATGGAGAACATGAACTACAGAGGAAAAGGACTAGGAAAATAGGAACAAGGTCGAATGGAGCTTATTATTGTTCAAGAAAACTCATCCAACTTTGGCCTAGGGTACAAGCTATATGATGATGACTTGACCAATATCATTATGGATTCTATCTTGACCAATGAGCAACCTCTCCCCAATGAGGACATCAAGATAGGTTCTATTTGTAGTCGCTTCGAAGAGCTAGCTACCACAAAAAAAATTCTTGACACCACCACATCCACCATCAACATCTCCTTTTATTATCCTTCCCTCACTGATTAGGATTCTAAATAGGAGCCTACCTTTGACACACTTTAGAATGATGAGGCCATCCTTGAAACATGGCAGCAAGAGATTTTATGTCGAATAAAGATCACAAGAAAGGATTTTCCATCAATTTGTGTGAATCAACATACTTTGAGGAACAAGAGAAAGCTCATGTCCAAGATGAAGAGGAATATTCAAAAGAAAAAGAACCCTCTAAAGAATTAGATGAAATCAGATCCAACCCATTATCTCACATGAATACTTGGGTATTGATATTGAGTTACCAGATGATTTCACCTTCAATGTATCTCAAATAAATTTACCTCCTTATCTACAAGATCAATCACCCTCTCTCATTTAGGATGTGATAGAAGTAAACATTAGAAATGAGGAAAAACCTAAGATTGTAAAACTGGGGGCATCTCTCACCATGTCAGAGTGTGAAATAATCATTAAGTTGCTAAAAGAATTTGCTAACGTCTTTGCATGGAACTACACTAATATGCCAGGATTGGATCCTTCACTAGTGGTACATCACCTCGTGGTACACCCAAATGTCAAATACAATCAAGTAAAAAATACGTAAGATGCATCCAAAGGTGGCACTACTGGTTAAAGAACTACAAAAATTCTTGAAAGTTGGGTTCATTTGCCCCATTGACTATTCTAACAGGATATCAAATATTATTCCTGTTACTAAAGTTCAAGGCAAAATCTAGATTTGCACTAACTTCTAGGACATCAATAAGGCATGTCCAAAAGATGATTTCTCACTTCCTAATATCGACATAATCATGGATTCCACAACTGGCTCTGAGATGTTATCCCTCATGAATGGTTTATCGGGGTATAATCAAATCAAGATTACCACTGAAGATCAACATAAAATAGAATTTATTACTCCATGGGTCATATTCTGCTATCAATTCATGCCTTTTGGCCTAAAAAATGTAAGGGCGACATATCAATAGGCAATGACTATTATTTTTCATGATATGATGCATGACATAGTAGAGGATTATGTCGATGACATTTTAGGGAACTCTTTCTTACAATTTGAACACCATGCAGTTCTTAGAAGAATTTTTGAGAGATAACAGGAATACAAGGTAAGGTTGAAACCTAAAAAGTGTGTCTTTGGTGTAACATCAGGAAAATTGCAAGGGTTCATTATTTCAAGAAGGGGTATTGAAATAGATCCCGCTAAAGTCAAAGTGATAACTGAAATGCCACCCCCTTATAATCTTAAGCAATTCCATAGTCTCTAGGGCAAACTTTAGGCCATCAGGTGATTTATCTCTCAGCTAGTTGAAAAATGCCACCCCTTTACTCAATTTCTAAAGAAAGGCGCTACCTTCCATTAGAATGAAGAATGCCAATGAGCTTTTGAAAGTCTAAAACAATACTTGGAAAATCCACCTATCTTGTCTCCACTAGTTACAAGAAATCTTTTGATATTATATATTTCAGCTACATCTTGTGCTATTGGTGTTCTCTTATCCCAACATAATGATCAAGGAAAGAAGAAGGCCATTTATTATCTCAGTCGAACACTAATATCATATGAACTAGACTATGCACCTGTCAAGAAAGCATGTCTAGACGTGGTCTTTGCATTGCTAAAAATCTGGTATTATATGCTCAAGAACCAAGTTTAGCTGGTCACTATAATTGAATCTCTAAAGTACCTACTATCCAAATCAACAGTAAATGGGAGAGTAGCAAAATAGATCATGTTACTCAGTGAATTTGATATAGAGTATATTAATCAGAAAGCCATTAAAAGGAAGGTCATAGTAGATCAACTAGCTGAAGCACCATTAGAATTGACTGGGCCAATTGTCACTACATTCTTGGATGAGTCCATCATGAATGCTTCACAAACATAAGGCTGGGAGTTATATTTTGATAGCTCATTCACTACACATGGAGTTGAGGCTGGCATCTTCCTGGTCACCCTTCAAGGTGATCTTATTCCTAAAGCATTCCACCTCACCTTTCTATGTACAAATAATATTTTAGAATACAAAGACTTAATAGTAGGACTCCACCTTATTATTCAATGGAATATACATTAGTTCCAAGAATTTGGGGACTCACAGTTAATTATTACATAGGTCAATGGTGACTTCCAAATGAAAGACGAAAAGTTACTTCCTTACAAATACTTAGTGGACCAATTAAAGGCCAAATTTCAATCCATCACCTTCGAATAGGTTCCATGAGGAAGTAATAAGTATTTGATTATATGGCCACTATTGGCTCACTTATTAATTTCCCAATAAATGTCCTTAAAGGTAATTTCTTGGTCGAGCATTTAATCATCCTAGCCTATCAACCATTGGTTCCACTTCAAATCTGTGTTATCAATGATCCCAATCTACCCTAGTACCATGATATTTATAAGTAACTTCATGACAATATCCTTCCTCCTAAGTTTAACTACCATCAATGCAAAGCTTTCATCCATCACACTGCCCACTACATAATCCTTGGCAACACCCTCTATCAATGCGACTATGATGGTACATTGTTGAGATGTCTAACATTGAAGAAGGTGGCCCAGATAATTAAAGAAGTCCATGATGGTGTCTATGGTGGGCACATTAGTGGAATGGCCCTAGCTAAAAATCTCCTTTGAATTAGTTACTATTGGCTGACAATGGACCATAATTCTTGCCAGTATGTGCATAAATGTGTAGCTTCTCAAAATCATAAAAACCTCATCCATGCTCTTTCAAAGAGTTACAACTTATTATGAGTCTATGGCATTTCTCCATATGGGGCCTAGATTTAATTGGTAAGATAAATCCCATTTCATAAGACGACCATAAATTCATCATCATAGCTATGAATTATTTTACTAAATGGGTCAAAGAAATGCCGCTCATCTATATAATGGGGCTTCAAATTTCCAAGTTCATTCTCAATCAGAGTATTTGTCATTTTGGTATACCTGCTAATATAATTTCAGACAACGACAAATCATTCAAGAACCAAGAAGTAGAGGCCTTATGTCAGAAATAACATATCATTCAACATTTATCCTCTCCATATTATCCTATGGCAATGAAAAATAGAAGTGACTAATAAGACTCTCATCAAGATTCTAAAAAAGATTATCAATCAAGCTAGTATAAATTGGCACCTCTTGTTATATCCATCTCTATGGTGTTACCAAACAAGCTTCCATATGCCTACTGGGGTAACTCCATATGCATTGGTCTATGGGACATAAGCCATATTTCCAGTCGAAGTGGAACTCTCTTATCTCCTTCTCTCACTGAGAGGTATCATTATAGATCATAATCTCAGACAAGAATGACTACAACAATAAGAACTCCTTGATGAAAAGCGACAAAAGGCCTTGGATCAACTCTGAGCATACCAAAATTAATTGAAGGGCCAATATCAAAAAAAGATTCAGACTAAGGAGTTTGAGAGTAGGGATTTAGTCTCAAAAGAAAATTAGAAAAATACTAATGCATAATATGATAAGAAAGGGAAGTTTGAAGCCAACTGGTTAGGTCCCTATGTCATTATTGCCAAGTTTAGATTAGAAGCGTATAAGTTGGCCATGCTTGAGGGAGAAGAGTTGGATGATCCCATGAATATTATGCACCTCAATCACTTCTATACCTAATCCAGATATCATCATCCTCCATCTATGGGACACCCCATATTCCCTCCATCCATCCATCAACCCTCCTCATCAGTCCAAAAAAGCAAATCCATCCAATGGTGAAAACCAATCTTTTGGTGCCTTGGGCAAGTACCATGATGAAAATCAGTTCTTAGTATCATGGTAAAATAACCCTGGACCTAGTCTTAACAGTGGGAATCTATCATAGGTCTTTTTGTAGCAATAGGAAATATGAGTTTTCAATCACAAAAGGAGTTAATACTTGTTGAATAACAGGGCTGTTTGTTGGGGTAATTCTCTGGAATATCTCATCCATAGCCATCACCCAAGTATCCTTAAGTATTATCACTTTTTCTTGAGCAAACATAGTCCTATCACCCCATCATGTCCTTTTTGATAGGTGTGTCTCCTTTTAGCCTCGAGATCGACTTCCATCCCCATTTGTCTATTCCTATCTCTAAGACTATGTTTCACACCTTCCCACTAACATTATCATTATGGAAGGGTCATATGTTGGTCTTCTACTCTAGGGGTTTCACATGTATTATGATCCTGACTCTTGAGAGGTCACACTAACCCCATATGTGATTACTTTGGACTTGGTTAGAACTGTGTCTTGAGGTATGACAATATTGGGCACTATATATCCTGTGTACATATCCCCTAATCTAAGCCTATTTTCTATAACTACCTTATCATCACATCATTATTTATCATCCTATTTTGATAATAGCCTCATTATTAGTTTATATGATCACATGATTATCTTATGTGATTGTGTGTTTATTTCCCTGTGTGTATTTTGTTTGATTATATATATATATATATATATATATATATATATTGCATTGCTTTATTTATTTAATACGTCTAGTTAGCATTATATATGTTATTTTATCTTGATGGTAACAAGGATGGTATTGGTGGCTTCCAAATGTTTGCTTAGATAAAACCACCTTTCAATGGAGTTCTCATGCACTATGATTTAAATGTATCCTTGAATTTTATCATGTCATTGGTACACACATACTCACAAGTGCAAAAACAATTATGGATTGCAAATGATATATGGCTCAAAACAACTTCACTCCAATACTACTAACACTACCCCTTGGGTAGGAGGATTACATTAAATCATATCATCACAAAATAGACACCTCTCTTACATTGTTCCCGATCACACACAACCACACATATATTCAAACACCTCTAACAATATCACAACACTCACATTACAAATATTTGGTTGTTCTGCAACAACCAGTACATAGTCAACTCAAGCCCATACCTACCCTGATCATGGCTATGGAGGTACTCCATTTGATCTTGAATCTCCCACTAGCCAACCACCCTGTCTAGGTTCCATACCGCTAGCTTCTACCATCTCCCTCCAAGGACAATACTGGCCTGAATGGCCAACTTATCTACAATAACTGCACATGATAGATGGGTTCAATTCATGAACCACCTCCCTCATTCTACTGATCACCTCATTTTATGGCCCTCGTGTATGATCAGCTCCTTATCGATTCCCTTGCATGTCTCCCCCTCAAAAATATAGAATGCCTCCCAATTCCACAACACCTTGGGTGCATCTCCTTGCCTGACATACTGTGTATAAAAATTACCGCACTCTACATGGTGGTTGGAGTCTTGGTTACTACTACCATAATATCACCTCAAACATATCCATCACCCAGTGTAGTGTCTGGAACACCTACACATTTACCTCGTAGATCAACTTTAGCAGTGATATTGGTCTACCCTGCGGCATCCTTAGATTCCTTTCCTGCTTGCACTTATACTTCCTATGAAAATGATTGAAGAAGTGATGAAAATGCCTTACCTCCTTGTGTGCTATATAACACTACCTACCCATAATCATAGGCATTATTTTCCTCCACCTATCAATCGAACGAATCCCAATACCATTCATCATCCCCATCCAATAGTACCCCCACTCACTGAGTGCCATCACATCATTTTATTTTCAGCCCTCATGACCCCACACACATATCATACTCATTTATATCCTTATCTTAATGCCTATAATTATCATTCCACATCACATCATTCTATGACATAATATAACAAACATGTCCTTTTATTATTATTAACATCACCTTATACATTACATCATATTTACATAAATTTATGTCCTTACAACTCCTTTTTCCATCATTTATTATAATAATTACATATCTTTTAATTGAGCCATAACTCTACATCACGAATGTATCCTAACCTACATTCCACCCTATGGGTGTGGTGGCCTTGGTGACAGATGCACAGACTAGCCTGATGACCTTGGACCTTGTGTTCTATCTGACTGACTAATCACCTTGTACAAAGGAACCCTATACCCTGTTGGCACCGCATACTCATATAAATGCCTTTAGTACTGTGTCTCCCATACCATCCTTGCCACCTTTGCAGTCACATCTTCGAACCCTAGAGCCTTCAATAATATTTGGTCCATATTCTACTTCATCCCAATAATTTATGCCTCCACCTCTTACTACTCCAATTATTCTTGCAATTACATCTGATCTTCTCGTATTTGCTCCATCTACTCTTGCCATGCCCAAATTTTCACCTCCTGATGATTCACCTACTCTAGTAATGAGGTCACTTGGGCTAATACTTCTTCTATTTGCATATTCCTATGCATAATCTGACCCTGCAAATGTGTGACCTAACATTATAAATCTAGTCACTCCCTTCATGCAACTGCTAATCGATGACTAATACCCTTATTATTTTTATGTCTCCTCCCATGATTTTGTGGTTGGTACATGTTCTTTATCGAGTGATCATGTTTCTATCTCTACAACCATCTTGACAAATTTATTTCCATCATTATCCTCTCCTGCACTTGACTCACCTGCAAGACACACACACATCACCATTAAATGACATCATCACTTCACATAATCAAAATCCACACATATCATAAACCCCTCCCCAAAAAATTCAATCTTCTACTTCCCCTGTTTCTTGACCTATATTTCTCCCCTCTCTCACCTGATTGTGGCCTCATCTAACGCCACCCTCCACACACTAAAACTCTCGACCACGGCTCTTTTTTTTCCTCCAACCTTCGCCTATGGATTATTCTCCTCCTTTGATCCTTGTTCATGGCTTATTTTCCTTCTACTCCCCCTACTTATGGATATTTATCCTCTTATGCCTCCCCTCAATCCAATTCCTCTATGATGCAACTACATCCCTCTTTCTCACCTATGTCCACTTTTCCTCACATGCATCCCTCCTTGACTTCACTGCACGACCCATAATTTCCCTATCATGACCCTTAAACCCTTATTCACCATGACTTTATTCCTATACACATACATTTTCCCCCTAATAATATTTTTCATACCTAATTTTTGCCTCCACCTTGACATCAATCCCCTTGTCCTGCTTACTCACCATTTTGCATGCCCTGATCTTTTGACATCAACCTTTGCCACAACCTCCCTCTCCCAACGTGTTCTACTAACTCAACATTTTACCATTTTACTCCCATGCCATTTATTACTTTTAATCTCTTTTGATCTATTTTAATCATCTTTGATGCATCTTAAGTGGTGACTGAGCCTCAGTTGCCTTCTCCATCAGTGACCATGCCCTCTTCCCTTGAGCCACTAAGATCCAAATTGATGATACCCCTCTTGGTGCCTAACATAGATTTCTAATTCAAAAGTATGTGGACAAATGATGCATATACCCACCAATGAAGAGCTCATACATGCTCTTCATATCTTGCCACTCATTTTGATTCTCCACCTTGGCTCATAGCAAGGGCAGCCATTAGTGCAGGGCACCAACACAGGTTTCACCTTCACTCAAACCAATAAAACTTAGCTCGTAATGATGATGGCCTTTTGAAACAATCCTCTGAAGCCCCTACCCCAAGATCCTCATCTAAAACTTAGCTTGTAATGATACACACTATCATTCCACTCATTATCCCATTCTGCCACCTCCCAGGGGTAGTTTAACACCATTTTCCATCTCTTCTGATGAAACCAACTCCTTTGTCTCAACTCCATTTTTCATGACTCCACCTCATTATTTGCCCCCTATTTATTCACTTTTATACCTATCCAATTATTATGCCATTACATATGGGATTAATCTACTTACCAACCTATTTACCTATTGGCCTTTATCACTTTTTTGTCCATACTTTGATGGCCTCACTGATATCCTCATTCATATCTCTATGAGATCCCGTGCCACTAGCCACCTCTCCATTATCCTTCCATGGTCCTATCTCATATCCCTCCTAGTCAGAACTACGAGGGCAACACTTGGTCATTTTTCAATGCCCAAGGATAACTCAGCCACTATCCCCTCCATCACTTTCTTGCATGTGTCTTTGCTAGGAGCATCATCCCAATCCTTTTGGTCACTCAATCGTATCATTTCTTCTTTATCATCAGCAACATCTACACTGATCACCTTTAGCTTTGAGCTACACCTATCAAAAATTCTATCAAATCAATCTTATGCTGGCCTATAGCCCTCCCTTACATACATCCTTGATTGGGATACATCTAAATATTATGGCCTTTAATCCTATCGTCATTCTATTACGATTTATCCTCCTTTGGGATGTGTCTACAACCATGACACCCATCATATTTCCTCCCTGTGCATGTGTCCTTACTAGGGGCATCCTCAATTTATAGCTCATTGCTCGCATGAAATCATTCATCTTCTTCATCTCCTATCTCACATCTGATAACCCATCCCCTCATCTATCCATCTCATCTCACCCATCATTTCTTCTTTTGCGTGGCCATCCAACTCATTCTTTCCCACATGTCTCATCTAGGGGGTATCATAACCCCTAGCATCATCCACTAACATTCAGCCATGACCCGATTTTTCTTTAAAATACCATTACTCCTTCCACTTTGCTTCACTCACAATACTCACTCAAAGAGGGGCAAAATGTATGCACCAAATTTTGCTCACCAACATTACGGTTAATCCTGTCAATTAATTAATATTACCCTTTAATTACTAAATCTTATGAAATACCTCACTTTCCACATAATCCTCAATTTTTAATTCTTTAAAATCATAACCTACCCCACAACCCCACTTTCCACCAAAATTCTTAATTTTATTATATTTCTCATATATTTCCCTCCCAAGAGAAGGTCTAGAGGCTTCTCACTTCTAGAATCTTCTCTTCTTTAAATTTTCCCTCTCGAATCCCTTCTAGCCCCTTCTAAAGACCACTTTAAAATAGAGGCATTCCCAAACAAGAAGGAACAAGAAAGAGACTCAAGTTCGTACAATTTTCCATAGCCTTTGTAATATTACCCTTCATAGCCATATTGCATCCATTATTACCATCCACTAAACCATTTATCTTTGAGCCATTGATCAAGCAATCCAAACATCCAAGTCCAATTGCATTTGATAGTCCATTAGAACATCCTAGAGAGAAGCCAAATGGAGAGTGAAATGATGGTAAATCTGTTCTAAAATTTTGATTGCTCTGCTAAATTCTCTCATATTAAGGTCTTGGTAGAGATTCAGGTAGATTTAGTGTTTGTTTTCATTTAAATCTATTTTTCTTGAATTTGTATGAGAATTCATAATATATAAAATTATATTCTATTAAGCATATAGGTAAGGACTAGGCCCCTATTAAACATACATGTGTTAAAGGAAGGTCACTGAAATGCAACACAATTGTGATAATATTCAGATTTTAGAGAATTTTGTTTGTGTATTTTTTTGAGGATTTTTCAGTGGAAACATCACCTTCTTCACATTCTAAATGGTGAGTTTTGATTTAATTTTTAGTCTTTTTTATTTTATTATGCTTTAGTTTTGATATCTTGAAATGAAATGAATTTTATTTACCAGATTGTAATGATTGGAATTATTTTTTAGTGGGAAGAAATAGTGCGAAATATGAAGAGATATAGATTAGTAGTAAGAAATTAAGTTTCTTGATGTTCATGCCACAAATTCTGTGGTAAATTTACCCATTGGGGATAATTTAGTTAACATGTGGCTCTATGAAAGGTGATGTTTTTGTGACAAATTTTAGTGTGTTTTATCAATTTGAATCATTTTGTTTATTAATTGTGATGTAGGTAGACTGAATTTGGGTTAGAATAGAAGCTTTCGTATAGAATTAGAGGAGTTATGAATAAATTATGTCATGTTTGGATTCTGTTGGTTTTAACTTTTAAGGAAATGAGCTACGACCAATGTAAACTATTTTAGCCATAATTTTTTATAGCGTAATTGACCAAGAAAATGTAAAATTTTCAGAATTCATTGTACATTTTTTAGAATTTTTATAGCATTTGGATTTATAATTAGGTGCAGTTAAGTTTAGAGGTTTTAGATCTTGCCGTAATCATTCATATGTTTATTTATTGAAATATTCATTATCCTAATTATACGGGTCTTGAGTTCATGATTTATGTTAAATATGTGACAATAAAGTTAAAAGTTGGATACTTTTACAATACAGTTTGCATCCCACTTCTTGACAAGGGGTGTGGGCGGGAAACGCCCCCTACTATTGTCATGGGGAGAGGGGGACGAGTCAGTGGGGTGGCAAATAATCCAGCTTATCATAATAGAACAAAACATATTGTGGTAAAGTACCATCTTGTTAGACATGGGATTGATGTAGGGAAATTAGCACTTGAAAAGGTTCACATAGAGGAAAATAGTGTTGATATATTCACAAAACCAATATTATTAGAGACTCTAAAATGGTGTTTGGAATCTCTAGGCTTGCTAAAAAGGTGATGAGTTGGTTAGTAGGATATCAAGCAGAAATTATTGTCAAGGTGGAGATTTTTAAGATATGTGACAACAAAGTTAAATGTTTGATCCCTTTGTGGTGCGGTTTGTAGCCCATTTCCTAACAAGGGGGTGTGGAAGTCAATGTGCCCCCCTCCTTCCGCCCCCTTGCTTCCCATCCCCCCGCCCCCCCACTCCCCCTCCCACCTCTTATTATCATGGGGGTGCGGAGGGGAGGGGGAGGAGGGGGGGGGGGAGAGCAGGGGGTGGAGTGAGGAGGAAGAATCTAACTTATCATAGTAGGAGAAAGCATATTGTGGTAAAGTACCATCTTGTTAGACAGGTGATTGAGATGGTATCAAAAGATGTTGAGACAAATATTATATAAGTGCCATAGAATTATAACATTACTGACATAATAATTGTTATGAAAAAACACTATAAATTTTATATTTATTTGGATCCTAAATAAACTTCATAGTTTCAATTTTTATATTTAAAAAAAAAGTAAAAATATGATAAATATTCTCTTAAATCATTTTATTTGGTAACCTTTTCAAAAATAAGATTAGTGAAATGTTATAACAACAACAACAATAGACAATGAAAATCATGAGATCTATTAAATATTTATCTATTACATCATGTACTTAATAGATTTTATGATCTTCATGGTCTCATATTAATAAGATTAATCTTATATTATTTTTGTTTTTGTTATTATTATATATTTAAGTGTATAATATTTATAAATTAAATATAATATCATTATATATATATATATATATATATATATATATATATATATATATATATATATATATATATATATATATATATATATATATATATATATATTTCACTATTCTTATTTATGAAAAGGTTATCAAATAAGATGATTTAAATAAAAATGGTAAAATATAATAAAAAGGGGATATATTATATAACTATTAATATTATTATAAATAAGTTAGTCAATTATATTATCCTCAAACTTACTTGTCAGGTCATGTACTTAATATATTTCATAATTTTCATTGTCTCAGATTAATAAGATTAATCCTATATTATTTTTGTTTTTGTTATTATTATGTATGTAGGTGTATAATATTTATAAATTAAATATAATATCATTAATTTTATATATATATATAACAAAATTGTAATACTATATAATATTATAATATTATCTATAATTAACATTATATAATAATAATAAAGTGAAATAGTATAAATTGGTAATTGTATCACACTCAAAACTCATGATTTCTGACTTTGTCTCAAAATTTTTTCACAAAGTGTTACAAAATAAAATTTTATAATTTCTGTGAAAATGATAGTGAAAAATGAGATTATGTGTTTCTTTATATGGTGTGGCTATGCACTATGTAGGGAGGAGACATTTTGTTTTATGTTGAACTTAAGCAATGGTGAATTAGTGGGGAAGGGCTAGCCCATATAGAAAATGCAAATGGTAAAAGATATCAAGGTGAGCTGGGTGGTGGTGGCGAGGATCAATGACAAGGTATTTCAATGAGAGACTCAAAGATGCCTAAGAAAATATATGTACAGAGATCAATGACAAGTTACATTTGATAATGCAATATTTAATTTCCACCAAACTATTTTAATTACCCAATACACGATTGAAAAATGGGTCAGATATCCAACTACTCTTTTAAAAACACAAATAATGCACCATGTGTCAATCTAGATAACTCCAAAACTAAATTCACAAAAATTCCAACTATGTTAGCTATATAAAACCTAATTAAACAACTCTATAACCAATTAGACAAAAAAGGAAAAGGATTATTCAATGAAAGATGCCATGATTATATAATCTAATTGAGTGATGCATGATGCCATATGCCAGTAGATATTGATATAGATAGTTACAAGATTTTCTATTCTCATTCTCAATAACACTATCAACAATTATTGTATTCGTAAAAATAGTACTTATTTCTCTTTATTTGGTGAATGGAAAAAAGGTATATTTTTTGTGAGGACCACAAACATGACCAATTTTAGGTAGTTTGTTGGATGAGGGTTCAAATATGCACCAATTTCCATATGTTCTCTCCGAGAACTATGTTAGTATAATCCCTCACAACATAATCATGCACAATCTAAACAAAAAAGGATTTTGAAAGGAGTTTATCAAACTCTTTAACCCAACAAAACAATCTCAAAATTATGGTCATCATGAAAATATATGGTTGAAAAATGCCTTGAATAGAAATTTGTGTTTATTGAGATGACACTTGTTTCAATCATGTATTGAGTAACTTAAATAATTTGGTAGAAGCTACATATTACATTCACATATGTGACATGTCACTAAACTTTAAAGGTGTGAATATATGAGATTCTTCAATTCTATCATTTGAAATACCCTATCATTGACCATCACTATCATCATCCACCTCACCTTAAAATGTTTCATCTCTTTCATGTTCTGTATGACTTTGCCTTACCCTCCAAATAGGGTCATTAGTCATGGGTTTCACATGAGACAAAAATATCAGTTTACACTCATCTATGTAATCATGAGATAATTTTTTACATTCATCTTAGGTGTGATCTCGATTATGCCAAGTGATAATATTGATTTATTTCTAGCATGTAAGAATAATGAAATTCTTGAGCATTCCCCTAATTTATAAGGTTGTAATGACCAATCTAGAAGAGAAGGTGGCTTTAGTAATGAACATCTTAGAGGAAGTAATTTAAATCGACAACATAATAGTCAATACATAGGAGGACATGGTTGGGAGATGAACAAACAAGGATATATTCAAAGAAACATTTTTTTTCACACTAGTATGAACTTGAAAATGTGCAATGAAAGATACAAGGTAGACGCATAAAATCATCCCTGAAGGTGTAACTAGTGTTTATGCAATAAACAATAATAATCAATGCTCAAGATGCCTTCATCCAACTTTGACAATATGAAACAAAAAATCAAAGATGTCGACTCTGTGCAAGCTGCAGACCCCTCTACAATGGGTGAAGGGCATATAAAGTCTTGAATTTGTTTATTATGACTAAGATTCATGCACTTAAAAAAGGTTCTATTTTATGATTTCTTTTTATGACTTAAAGGAAAAGTTTGAGTATCAATGCAAATGAATTAATCTAAGATGTTAATTTTAAAGATGGACACATTATGCCTAAGAACATGGGATATTACAAAAGGGTATAACATATTACTTGTTTAAATGAGAATAAATATGTATCTGGGTGTGTATAACACACCTTACCTTTATATGAGCCTAACTTAAGTGCTTTGCTAATGACTAACCTACAACTAAGAGCATATTATAGTATGTAATCAATACACATAATCTGAAATTGAAATCATTGAAAATATTTAAATTGAAAGAGTAAGGTGTAGGAGTACACATGTGAATTGATGTAACCACCTTACCTATTGGCAAGTTAATTTGAAAATATGTATCATTGTAAAGATATGAAACTAAAATTAGGAAAAATATATATAAATCTGGAAAGTGCTTATATAAATATGGATAGAGAGATATTGGAAGGCACATGCCCCCAACCTTGGAGAAAAGGTGAGTTTCCACTCAAAAATTAAGATTAGATCAACCATGCAACCTAATCATACTTATAACCTAGTGAGCATGAGAGAACAAAGTCAACCCATGCCATATATTTGGTGAGGATGGATGATGTAATCAATTCCAACCTATAAACTTGGCAAGATTGACTGATTTAATCACCTCAACCATACTAAAAGTGAACCAACTACTGAAGTAAATTGGCTCAATAAAATTCATAATAGTCTAACCTATTGGGTGATAACATCCATAGAATTTTTAAATATGAAATTGATTTGGATTTTTTAATATTAGACACACATTGAATATCATATGCACCTTATAAATGTCTCCTGCTAAAACTGTGTATAATAATGGTATCAATGTATATAAATTTACCACTACTATCAATCTAAATTATATAATTGTGTGTTTTGGTGAATTTATAAGTTTTCAAAAGTGTGGGTAGAATGCTAACATAACATGCCCCCATTACATATGGATAAATATGAAAAATGAAATAAGTCTCAATGTGGAGGACATGTTTCCAAAATATGCCCCCATTGAATTTGGGTGGGCCAAATACTGAATAAGTGTGGAAATCATGTTTCCAAAGCATGCCCCCAATAAATATGAAAAATATGTCAAATTTGGAGAACATGCCTCTATGACATGCCCCCACTAATATCCCCCCTCCACCCTTTGAGGTGATGGAAGATAGGAATTGGTAGTTACCTCACCTCAAAAGGAAAAGATAACTAAATAATCTATGAATGGAACCATGTACCATATAAAATAACATGTCTATATAAATGTAGCATTGAATAACATAGAATAATGGGATCACATGAAGACCTAAGATGCATTATAAATATCATAACAATATCTGAAATAATAATAGGATAAGCTCAACAAGCAAACAAGCACACACATAAGAACACTCAAAATCAAGTCAACATACAATGGCACTAGGAGAATACAAACAAGGGACATTTTAAAATGTTACATAATGACTTAGTTAAATTTCCACAAAATCAAGAATGACATGTTCAAATTTCCATAAAATAAGTAATGACATATGCAAATGTCAAAACAAGTAAGCAAGCAAAGGCATTTGGGCCAAAAATAAAGGATCATATTCAAATGTGTGAACAAGCAAGACAATATAAAGGCAAGACACTCAAATAAGTGCATAAAGGAAAGCGTAAGCAACCAAAATAAACATATCATAGTAGCCAATTGATCAAACATATTAGCAAAAAAATGTCAAGTGCATAACATATCAAATACCCTGTGAAATATATAATCATGTATAAATACATGTGTAAGTATATATAAGCTCAAACATTAAGTACATATAATTTCAAACATGATAATGAAAAGTAATCATAAAACTACATAACCTATGTATATAATCATCAAAGAAGTGAATACCCCCAATGTCCACATGACATGAGTAGAGGGAAAGCCCAACATTTGAAATGGGAATAGATCATGTATATGTGTATATCTATATCACACTCAAGGAGAAACATGACACACATGTGTATGTAGAGGTTATTGATATGTCATCCATCAATAATGAACTAACACATAGATGCCAAGGAGCCAATAGAACACATTTATATTGAAAATATTTTTAGAGTTTTGAAATTTTTTTATTTTATACTTTTAGTATTTTGGAATATATGAAGAGGAAAGATCATCTTATGATCTCATCCAAAGGATGGTCATAGGTATCTCCCCACTCATAACCCAATGCAATGAATTGGTGGTACTACCAAAGAGCTTGTATATGTGAAATATCTATCACTATAATATTTATGATGATGTGTCTATGCATAATAGGACTCTGAGATCGTAAAGTAATAATATAAGTAATAAGGATTCATGGAACCCATATCTATGTGATTTATGGTTTATTTGGAATAAAAATAATATAAACATGTTTAGGTCCTCTGGATGTCTGAATATGATGTGTAATAGAAGATGAGGATTTCTTGGAATCCACTATATGTCTTTGATGTAATGGTCTCTCAAGTATTGGCCACCTAGTAAAGGGGATTGCCTATTACTTATCCTTTTAAGCTGTATTAACCTTAGTAGGTTTGATAATTATATTCTTGGGTATAAACTTTTATTGTTCAATAGAATACTCATATGGAAAATTATAAATTGTAATTACCCAATTGGCATGAATGTATTTAACACACCCATGCATTGTAGAAGGTACTACTTGAATTATATGGATCTAAGGTCTTCCCAATAACATAACAAAGATTCTCATGGAAGGTATAAATGAAAAGGTAGTAACCACATGTGTGGGGATGACATGTAAAAGTAGGTCAATCTCACTAAAAACCTTATGGGAGTTCTCATTGAATTATCTAACTAATCTAATAGAAGGATGAAAATTGTGTGAGTATAACCTAGATTAGAAAATAATGTAATGGTGCAAACATTTTCACTTTCACCATTATCAATCATAACATTGTGTATATATTGGTGATCAAGGAATGCTTGAATGAACAAGAATGAATATTGTAGTCATCATCCTTAACCTCATTGTCATGGAAAGTCATAAGTCTCTGAACCATATGAGGTGTATGCCACGTATATGTACAAATAATACCATCTAATGGGTGCTCATAATATGATGGATGAGGTTGTAAGTTATATGCCATTTTCACTTCTAGTTCCTTCTTAGAATGATCTTACACAAGATTCCTAAATCTTTTTTAATTCTGGTGATCACCAAGTTGTGAACCTGATTCCTTGGGAGGATCATCAAATGTAATTTTTTATCATCAATGAGTCCTTGGATCTTATGCTTCAAGGTAAAGCATTTGTTCATAGAATGCCTTGGTTCCTGATGATAGTCACATTAAGCATTCACATCATATCTTTTTGGTAGAGGTCGACTCATATCAACCTCTATAGGATGAGGGAGAGATATAAGCTTACACTCTATTAACTTCATGCATAATGAAGTTGGAGACTCAAGTAAACATGAGAACTATCTCCTTGGTATATTGGATAAAACAATCCGATTAGATTGTTGTGAGACTACATTAACCATGGTGGTTATTTCCTTTTTAGGCTCAAGAGGGTTTACCTTATAACTTAGTTTGATTGTAAACTTGGTACTAGATGTAGATGTAATTGGTGTGTTTTCTATATAGTTGAGCTTAATCAATGAAATAAACTTCATTTCATAGCCCTGTACAATATGGCATAAGTCATCAAAAGATTTAAAATTCTTGAAAATAATGGACTCATGTAAAGGATTAAGCAAAATTTTCTTGAATATGTATTGCATATCTTTATTTTCCATAGGATTAGTCATTTTATCCAACATTGTCTTGTACCTCAAGACATATTAACTAATAGGTTCATTTGTTCCTTGTTTGATTTTGAAAATTTGGGCATAGGAAAAAATTTCAAAAATATTGATGGAACAGTGTGCCAAAAAATGATTTGCAAAAGGTTTAAATGCTTTCCCAGATTGGATAAGTAAATCATAGAACCATGTCAAAACATAGTCCTTAAGGCTTCTTGGGAATTATTTGGTCAAACTTTTATCATTGGAGGCATAGTCAAGGCATGCCACATAAAAGGATCAAAGATGCTATCCAGGATCACCCTTGCCATCATAAAATTTGAACTTAGGTGCAATAAAATCTATTGTTAAGGGGTGCAAATATATCTTGGGTGAAAGTAAATTATGTAACACATCTTGCGAGTCAATAATATGAGTAGAATTTAAAGCCTTTTATTCAATGTTTGTAACCTTGCTCTCTAGGGTATTTATAACTCAAAGAATAGTTTGAACTATGGACCTGTTATCATCAAAATTTTCACCCTTGAGGAGGTTGTTAAAGCCTCCTCACTCAAGTGATAGCATGGGAACAATCCTAGGTTGTGGGTGACTTAAAGAGTGGATTGAACCTCTATATTAGGGCTAGCTCCCTTGATGCAACACTTAATAACTATCATTAAACCTATTAACTTGAAAGGGAAATGGAGAGAGGACAAAAATCAAACTAAACTAGGGAGTTGATACACCAAATTTGTCTCCTCCACCTGCCTATCATGCACTAGGAACATGAACTATGATTGAATCTAATTTCACAACTCAAATGGAGTCTCGAAACATGAGTGTTTCACATAGAGGATATAACATGATGCATAGACTAAAGGGGTGATAAAGAGGTATAAATGACACTAATTAATGCTTCTAATTTAAATCCACTCAAGGCTATTGGAATCACTCTATGTTACCTGCAAATATGAATAACACCTACAAATATGTAAGAAATAAGATAAATTAAAGGAGGTTGTTTACACCATCACTAGCATTCATCAAATAACATGAAGCATACACTAGTCACAAGCATAATAAAAGGATATAAATTAGTTTTATTCATCTCAAAGTTAAATTACAAATGTTCATTTGGACAGGACTATGCCATATCTAGTAAATAAATTCTTTTACAATGCCAAAATCAGGCATACATATAGGAGAAGGAAGGAGAGAGAGATAAGATAGGTGTCAAGAGCCAATGATGGCTATGAGGAAATCATGGAATAATTTACAATAAAGAGATTCTACCAGAATGACATTTATGAAGTCTCTCTTCAACATATGTGTGCTTCGTTTGATGGCAACTTGAGCAAGGTGGCATAAGAGTCATGTTTGGCTTGGTGACTCACCCTTGAGCACTTAAAACTATTCCTTGGAGTGATTATGAGGTGATCAGTATTTCCTATTGGACTATAAATTCCTTGGACACTTTTTGAACATCCACAATCAATTATCTCTTTATCTCTATTCTACAATTTTCTTAATAGTTCTCCCATTTGCTCTCTTGGAAGTCTATTCCTTGTAGCCCTATTTAGGTGTAAAGCTCCTTGTTTATAGATATATAGAACACTTATCAAGAAAATAAAATCATATTTGGGTACCCAATTATCTCCTTATATCTTTAACAAAATTTTTATGTCCCAACTCCCAAGGTAAATCCACTTTCTCAATACCCACTTTTCTTAATTATGCCTAATTAGGCCTAATGCAAACATACATTCCTATGGACCATAAAAATTAGTAAATTACCACCTAAAATCCACCAAAATAATTTAATTAACATAAAAATAGGTTTTATTACAAAGTTTCAAGAGTTTTTATGGGTTAGAATTCAAATTAGGTGAGTTGTGTGGTTTTTAGCTCTAGTTGGCAAAAATGCAAGCTTGAGTAGGCCGAGAGATGAAAAATTTGCTAGAAAGAGTCCTAAAGTGTTTCAAAAAAATAAATATTTTTATATGTATGAATCGAGGACAAGGACACTCTACCTATAATAACCTTTTGGATAATGAGTGAAGGGGATTTGATGTATTCTCTTCTTGAAGTGGATATCAACGTGTATTCATTTTTAGAGGGTTGGATATTCACTTAATTCTTATGAGAGCTTAATGGCTCTAAATCTTATGATCATGTCCAAAAGTTGGTTGTCAGCCTTATTATGATAATGCATTTTTTAATTGTCACCTAACAACCATTGATCTTATATCTTGTCTTATTTGATGGCATAGGCTAAAAGCTCATGTTCTTTTATCATAGAAAAGGTGGAGATTACTAAATAAACAAATAAACTTTAAACAGACCTTATTAATGACCTTGGAGGAAAGACCACCCTTTAAAAAATATATATATAAATAACTAATATTTAAAAATAAAAATAAATTAAGTTAAAAATATAAAATATATAAAATAATAAAAAAAGTAAGAAAGCGTAACACATATATTAAGATATCATAGAAATATTAACTCTTATTGAAATCATAAATTCATTGTGAAGGGAACATAGGGTAATGTGGTAGTTGAATACTTCTTGGAGAGTGTTAGACTAGCCTCTAAAATATTTAATCAGGAATTTCAATGCATTGGTGATTCATTGTGAAGGGAACATAGGGTAACGTGGTAGTTGAATACTTCTTGTAGAGTGTTAGACTAGCCTCTAAAATATTTAATCAGGAATTTCAATGCATTGGTGATTTGGGTGGTGGTTTGGGCGATGGATGGAAAACATAGGATTTTATAAGAGCCTTATTCATTATTATTTTTGGAATTCATATTTGACACAAACTTATATTGCCTCTGCATATGGTAGTTGAATCTCCATTAATAAATGGAATCTATTGGAGGCATGCATTGTGGAAGACAAGCATGCTTAGTGGAGAGGAAAGAGACTATGAAGGGGATAAATAATTTAGAAAACTCATGTTTTAGGGATCCAACGCACCCAACATCATAACTAGGAGAAATGCACCATATTTGGAGAAGGAGAATAAGGGAGAGAAGAGGGCATAACAAGAGGATTGTGTGTATGATTTTGTAGGTAAGTAGTTGTCTCCAATGAATCCTCCATGATTATTTTAGAAAGATTAT
Source organism: Torreya grandis (assembly GCA_037957365.1). Classification (NCBI taxonomy): domain Eukaryota; kingdom Viridiplantae; phylum Streptophyta; class Pinopsida; order Cupressales; family Taxaceae; genus Torreya; species Torreya grandis. The sequence goes on along the minus strand of JARHVA010000255.1, from coordinate 3,279,572 downwards.
CATGATTTTTTTTGTTTTAAAATAAGATTTTTTTGGTGTAGGTTATCTGTTATAATTTTAATTTTGTTTCTAATAATTTTTGGATGCTAATAGATAGATGTCTGATGATTTTCAATTTTATCATGATACATGAATTAGATTTACTTGAAATTTGGACAATTTGATACCAACTTGAATTTTAACAAGATTTAAAAAAATATAGACAACCTAGATGATGGATTTAAAAATATAACTATTTCATCTGGGGGTTTTAATAAAAATAGGAAAAAGCAAAAAAATAAATAAAAATAATAATAGTTATTATAATTCTTATTCCTTCTTATTGCATTGTCATTTTTATTAATCTATTTTTAGTGGACTACGTCTTGGTAATGTTATTCCAATAGAAAGAATGGTGAATTGGTGGTGTCTCTTTTATACATGGATGTGTGTGTTAAGGCAATACTTTGAGTCTGTACATGTTATATACCCATTTTTAAATAACTCAAATTCCATGACTTATTCTAGCTTAGAGGAGGTGATGTTAGCACTCTACATGAGCCAAATCCAAAAAACATTTATATCTTGGTTGGACTCTTTCACTTCTTACATCCAATAGCTCACTACAAATTTTTGATAATGTAGTGATGCCTTAACTCTATCCTAGCTGGGTGTATTCTAATGATTAACTGAAATTGTCTTAAAGTGGATATATGTTGGTAATTTTTTTTTTTGTGTATTTATTTCTTAAGTGGATAGACGTTATGAAAAAAATAGTTTTTTTATTGAGTGTTTATGTTGCTGCTACAATCCAATCAAATTGTTTATTGAAGTATGGACAATTGTTATATATATATTACAATTGTCCATACTTCAATAAACAATTGCCTTATATATATATATATATATATATATATATATATATATATATATATATATATATATATATATATATATATATATATATATATATATATATATATATATATATATATAATTTTGATAGATATTTATACATCTTCCCATTTAATTAATGTCTTAAATAAAAAAAGAAATCTTTTATACTATATGTATGCCTCATGCCAACCTATTAATACTCTTGAAAGGTATTATTTTGTACATGAAATAAGGTTTTTGGAGGGTGGGAATGTGACTAAGGAAATTGCACATGTAATTCAAGTGGTTTGTAGGTTAGTAGGATGAAACTACAAGAGGGGCAAAGGGGGATAAAGGCACAATTAGTTGGTTAAATAATAAACCCAAAAAATTTATTAAATAAGCATTCTTACCTTTCTTTTTTGATCTATAAGCAATTAGGTAATTGTATCACAAGAGTGTATCTTCTTGTAGAAGATTTGCTTGATAATGAACTTGGAAACTATCAAGAACAAGAAAATTACTAATAGGCCAAGATCTTGAAACAATACTCAGAATTGATTCATATTGATTGCTTGAAATAATTACAAACCCAAACCATGTTTAAATAAGCCTCAACTTAGAAATTAGAGTTTACATGCAATATTTGAATAAAACTAAAATCTAAAAAAAATGCCTATTTTTAAAAACTCTTGAAATAGCTAAAAAATCTCCTGAAATATTCTAAACACTATAATTAGACTATGGAATGAAATTTAATTGAAGTTGATGTCTGTTTATAAAACATATAATTTCTAAAAATAGAAAAAAAATTAAAAAAATAATTAAATCATAATTTTGTACCCTCAGATGATCACGTATGGCCTCTAAAAAATATCAAAAACATTGCCAATTTGGTAGAATGTCCTAGGATAGAAAAAACATTTTTGATACAATCATTTTGGTGTGTGGAAGAGCTCAAAATGAGTTATAGGTCAAAAGTTATGGCCTCCGGAAGGTTGACCTATTTTTTTGCATCATTCTCCTCTGGTTCAAAACAACTTAGATCTTGTGAGTTGTCTTGATTAAACTATCTCAATTTACTTCTTCATCATCTTCACCATCTTCTCCATGAAATTCATATAAATCTAAAACATCAAATACTGGAAATATATCAAAATTTTGTGGTAAACTTAACTCATAAGCATTGTCATCGATTTTCCTTATAATTCTACATGGTCCAATTTTCTTGTACTTTAGCTTATTGTATGTGCCTTTTAGAAACATCTCTTTCCTCAAGTAAACCATTACCAACTCTCCTTCAAATATCTTGGATATTCTTCTGACATCTGATGCTACTTTTATATTTCTCATTACTTTCTTACAACTTTCTTCTTACTCTTTCTTGCAACTATTGCATATGCTCTACAAATGCTTTTACATCATCACTAATTTGATCTGAAGTTGGCAATTGCACCAAATATAAAATACCCATAGAATTTATCTCATAAACAATTTGGAAAAGTGACTTTCTTGTTGATCTATTCACTAAACCATTATATGTAAACTCATCTTGTGGTAAATCCAAGTCGCATTACTTTCGTTTCTCTCCCACTATGCATCTCAATAAATTTTCCAAGCTCCTATTCACAACATCTGTTTGTCCATATGTTTTTGGGTGATATGCACTACTAAATTATAGCTTAGTACCCATCTTCTTCCACAAATTCCTCTAAAAATGACTTATAAATTTGATGTCCCTATCTGAAGTAATAGTTTTTGGGATACCATGTAATTTCATAATATCCATAAAAAGTAATTTTGAAACTCTAGTGGCATCATTGGTTTTATTACATGCAATGAAATGAACCATTTTATAAAATCTGTCTACAATAACAAAAATTGAATCCTTACCTCTTTGTGTGTTTGGCAATCCCAACACAAAGTCCATACTCAAATCTATCCATGACCCTCTTGGAACTGGTAATAGCATGTATAGTCCAGTATTTTGTGTATGTCCTTTAACCACCTGACATATTCTACACTTTGAAACATACCTTGTCACATCTCTCTTCATCTTTGGCCAAACATACTTTTCCTCCACTAAAGTTATTGTCTTCATCTTGCCAAAATATCCAGCCAAACCACCACTATGTAATTCTCTTATTATATTGTCTTGTAGAGATCCAACTGGAATACATAATTGTTTCCTTTTGAAGAGATAACCTTATTGTATAAGATACTCATCATGAATAACATTTTTCCCCCTTGTTAATGGATTCCTACACTACTCAACTACCTTGCTAAAATGTAGATCAATATCATATAATTATTTAATAGCTTCAAATCCAACTACTTCACTCACCATATTAGTTAATAACGCTACCCTCATGTTCAATGCATCAGCTACCTGATTCTATTTTCTTGATTTATGTTTTAACACAAAAGTATACCCCTGCAAGAAAGAAACCCACTTTTCATGTCTACTATTCAACTTCTTTTGTGTATTCACATACTTTAAAGCTTCATGCTTTGTAAGTAGTATAAAATCCTTAAGCACCAGATAATGCCTCCAATATCTTAATGCATGTATAATTGCATAAATTTCAACATCATAAATAGAATAATTTTTTCTTACCTCATTTAATTTCTCCTTAAAATATACCATTGGCTTTCCTTCTTGACTCATCACAACACTAATTCCCACAAATGAAGCATCACAATCAACCTCAAACACTTTGTTGAAATATGTTAATGTTAAAATTGGTCTTTCTATAATCTTCTTCTTCAAAATTTCAAATATTTCTATGGCTACTCTAGTCTATATAAATTCCTTCCCTCTCATGCAATCTGTTATTGGTGCCACAATACTACTAATTTTTTTAATAATTCTTTTATAAAAAGTTACTAAACCATGGAAACTTCTTACCTCTGTAATGCTTTTTGGAATAAGCCACTCAATAGTTTCTTTTATCTTTTTCTCATCCATTTTCACACAATCTATTGAAACTACAAATCTCAAAAATTACAAACTGTTCTGCATAAACCTACATTTCTTCAAATTTGCATACAACTTATCCTTTCTTAACAAATGCATTATCATTTTTAAATGATATAAGTGTTCTTCTTTAGTCTTAATAAATACCAAAATAAACAACCACAAACTTACCAATATATTCTCATATCACTATATTCATCACCCTCATAAATGTTCTAGGTTCATTAGATAACCCGAATGGCATCACCATCCACTCATATAAGCCATCCCTAGCCTTGATTGCATTTTTCCACTCATCTCCTTCATGAATTCAAATATGATAATAGACATTTCTTAGATCAATGTTGTTAAAATATTTTGCTCATGTAAGCACATCTATCATATCATCTAAACGAGGTATAGGAAACCTATACCTTATTGTAATTTTATTAATTACTCTACTATCCACACACATTCTCCATCCTCCATCTTTCATTAGAGTTAGCAATGATAGTGTTTCACATGGAATCATACTTTCCTTTATCACTTTATTCTTTAGTAATTTAGTAACCTATTTATTTAATTTTTCATGTTCTTTTAGACTCATCTTATAAGCTGCTTGATTTGGTAGAGCTGATCCTGAAATCAAATCAATGCAATGTTGAATATCTCTCTTCAATGGTAAACCATCTAGTAACACATTAGGAATAACATCGACATATTCCTTCAACACTCTTGCTACTTTTATTGGTATTTTCACCATTTATATTTCTTCATTATTTACTATTAGTGCATAACAACACCCTGCTACCTTCATATCTTAGATAAATTATTTAGTACAAAGCATGCTTTCTATCTTCTCTTCCTCTTTAAGAGGTAACAAAACTACCTTTTTACCACATTTTCAAAAAAGGTATGTGTTATTTTCTCCATCATGAACTACTATCCTATCAAATTGACATGATCTCAACAATAACACATGACATGCATCCATCATAATAACATCACACCATATTTCATCATTATAAGTTTTTCTTATAGAAAAATTGATTAAACACCTTTTATCTATTGTAACCTCATTCCCTTTCTTAAACCATGTAATCCGATAAGGTTTAGGATGATTTTCACATTCTATATTTAGTTTTTCAATCATTTCTTTAGAAACCATATTTTTATAACTACCACCATCTATAATTACTTTGCATACCTTTCCACCTGAAGTACATCTTATTCAAAAAATATTTGATCACAGCCATGCATCACCACCTTATTTATTCTACACTTGATCTTTCCTTAGAGAAATCATGGCTCTTCTTATTATGAGATTCTCTCCAACATCAACTGGTGAAACTTCAGTATTCTACTCTTCTATTTCAGCCTCAACTAGATTTACTCTTGGATGATCTTCTTGCCTCCTTTCTTGATCTTGATAGTGTGGACACTCAAACACTCTATGCCCTTCTTCTCCACATATATAAAATACATAATATCTACACTGATTTAGAAACCATCCTCTAGCACCTCCATAACCTCATCCTCTCTGAAATCCTCTTACTCTTTGTTGGTATTGAAACCCTTGCCTATTATCATCTTGTCTTTATGGCACCATGTGATGATTCACCTTTATAGGCATTAAAGCCATATCTATTGGTATTAAACCCATCTCATCCCCTTATTGGAGGGGATCCACCTCTTTTTGGAGCAGTATATGTCCTTTTAAATTTTTATCTATTTTGTTTTTCTTTTGTCTTCAAAGCTAATTGCTAAGCCTCCTCGATGTTAAGTATTCTATGCATGTTTAATTCATCTTGAATAGAAAATTTCAAACCATTTACATACCTTGTATCCATTTTATCTTCCGTTTCATCATGCTCCACTCATATGAAAAGCTTATAAAATTTATTTGTAAACTCTTGTATACTGTGATATTTTTGCCTCAAATCTTGAAATCTTCTATTTAGGGTTTGTGCATAATCCATAAGAAAAAATTTCTCCCTCAACTTCGTCTCCATATTTTTACATAAATTAATTTTCTCTTTACCTTTTCTATATCTCTCTTTTTGTATGTGATCCCACCAAATCATTACATGACCTTTCAATTTTTTGCATGCAAATTTTACCTTCTTATCTTCTCTCAAAGTCTTCCACTTGAAGAACTTCTCCATGTTATTTATCCAATCTATCAACTCCTATGGTTTTAAACTACCTCCATAATCTATAACATCAACCTTGAATCCTTCATTTCTTCCTTCTAAATCCCAGACCATCCTCTCTTTCATCGATGGTAGCTGCTCTTACTATTTTTCTTCTTACTAAATTTCTTCATCATGATCTATGTCTTCCTCATCACCACCTTGTCTCCTTTGATGATTGGTGATAACCTCTATTAATTGTTGAACTTACCTCTACAAATCTTGTATAGTCTGATTCATTTGTGTAACACGTCCTCGTCCACCCACCAATCTTTACTCCTCCAAGATTTGAATTTGCTCTGATACCAAATAATGAACTTGAAAACTATCAAGAACAACAAAATTATCAATAAGTCAAGATCTTGAATAAATACTCAAAATTGATTCATATTGATTGCTTTAAATAATTACAAACCCAAACCATGCTTAAATAAGCCTCAACTCAGAAATTAAAGTTTACATACAATATTAAAAAAGAACTAAAATCTTAAAAAAGGCCTATTTTTAAAAACTCCCTAAATAGTCCAAAAATATTTTAAAATGTCCTAAACACTATAATTAGACTATGGGATGAAATTCAACTGAAGTTGATGTCCGGTTCTAAAATATATAATTTCTAAAAATAAAAAAACTCAAAAAAATAATTAAATCACAATTTCGGACCCTCAGACGATCATGTATGGCCTCCAAATAATATTGAAAATATTTTGAGGTCGGTAGAACATTATAAAACAACAACAAACTTTTTGATATGGTCATTTTGGCATGTGGAATAAATCAAACTGAGTTACGGGTCAAAAGTTATGGCCTCTGAAAGGTTGACCTATTTTTTTTGCATCACTTGAGAAGACAATATTCATAGTTTGTGATACTTTTTACATATGCTTGATAGGCCACATCATGTGAAACAATTATATTATAAATAATTGTTGAAGGAAATTTCCTCATTTGAATTAAATCATTTTATATTGTTATGACTATGCAAGTTAGGGTGAATGCAATAGTATTGATGACATACTTTTATTGTTAATATTATCTTTATTGATATGATAATGCTTGAATAATATGGAGTATTCTTATGAAGAAAACCTTGCCAATTTTATGTTGATTAGAATTTTATATTGGTTATAGTGTAAGTCTATCAATGAAAAATATTAGTATGGATTCAAGGATTATAACTTATGGATGTCAAAACCTTGTTTGAACAAATGTTATCCAATTAAGGAGCATATTTGATTTCTTTAATCATATATATATATCCTTCCCTTACCACAATGAATTATGGGTGGTCTCATATAATTGTAGAGCTAAATGTGAACTAAGAGTTGTATTTTACGAATTAACCCATGAATAGACATAAAAATCTTCTCCTTTTATGGTATAAATGTAATCTGTACTTGTAATCAAAGTTTACTTAGAATGAAATATACATTCTAAAATTACTTGAAACTCATTCCCATGGTTAAATTAAGTTAACTCCATACTTGAAATATTTTATTTATTATGTTGAAAGAGTTTGTGTGTTGGGATTTCGATAGGGACTTTAACTTGCATAAGCTAGATTTAAACCATCCTTGTAAAACAATTTTTTTTTGTTAATATACCTTCATTTCTTATTATATTATTTCTCTTATGTGTTTATTTATAATCATCATAGCCTTAAATTATAGGTCCACCTTCTCTTATGCAAGTTTATCAAACAAGAATGATTTTGTATTCTTATGTCTTTTATTGCATAAAGCTTGTCAAGCAATTGTAATTTATTCTTTATTATAAACATAGAATAAACATTCATATGTTTGATATATGACTAATCTTCTTAAAGCCATCCAATTTAGACCTAAAGGGAGGAATCAATTTATTTTAGTAACATAAAATGTAAGCGGTCCCTATTCTTCTTCAAAAATCTTTGTGATTAGTTTAATAACCTTCTTGGTTAATGGAAATATTCTCCCTAAGAGGTAATTTGAGGAGGTTATATGTGAATGAGATATTAACTTAGTAAAGAAAAAAAATGACCATGTTATGAATGTATATAAACATTACCTTCATTATAATTAATTTAAATCAAAAGGTTAGATGTGCACTACTTATTCTACTTCTATAATTTATTAAAAGGAAGGGTGTGGTTATCTACCCTCTTATATTTGTGATTCTTTGGAGTAGCCAAAGATCCTATTGGGATTAAATAATAATTTAAGTGAACCAAAAAAAATTGTACATCCAAATATTGATATTATACCTTCCCTAAGAATATTCTAACATTGAAGAAGGAAATTGTTTGATGTTGAATTTAATATTTTATTTCCAAATGAAAAAGTGTCATCAATGATCAATTAAGTTCTGTATACCTTGATTGTTTATTGAATTTAACAACTAAGATATAATATATAGGTGTAGAAACCAAGATTTAGTAGATGAAATTTTTTTTTTTTACCATGTACACATTAACACATACTCTTTTCTAAGATTATTAGGTCTATTGGATTAAGCTGATAATATTTGAAAACACCTTATTTTATTGTGGAAGAACATAAGGAATTTTAATATTATGATTATATTATGAGCTAGTGGATAATTAGTGTTGGTAGGAAATTTTAAAAGGGGAATAGAATATTTAGGCTAATCCTAATGATTGACACTCTTTAGCAACCAAAAATTGAATTCAGAATCATACCAATTGATTGTTATTTAGCTAACTATAAATTATTGATAGATTATACTAAATATGAAATAATATAGTCTTCTTCTTGATAAATATATTTATTTTGGTCGAGGATGGTTACTCAATGAGCATGACTAGAAGCATACATTGCATATGTCCTTGTTCAAGGACTTTTACTTGATAACCAATGCTTATATTCTTATTAATATGCTATTATGAGCTAGTGGATAATTAGTGTTGGTAGGAAATTTTAAAAGGGGAATAGAATATTTAGGCTAATCCTAATGATTGACACTCTTTAGCAACCAACAATTGAATTCAGAATCATACCAATTGATTGTTATTTAGCTAACTATAAATGATTGATAGATTATACTAAATATGAAATAATATAGTCTTCTTCTTGCTAAGTATATTTATTTTGGTCGAGGATGGTTACTCAATGAGCATGACTAGAAACATACATTTCATATGTCCTTGTTCAAGGACTTTTACTTGATAACCAATGCTTATATTCTTATTAATATGCTATTATGAAGAGAATGTAATATCTTGAGGTTATTGTAATTGAACTTTGGTCCATATATGGACCAATTCAAGACCCTATGTTATATTCATGATGAGATAAAATTATCATGATACCTTAATACTCTACATAAGAATTATGTTCTCTCTTCGACACAAGTAAATATAAAATAAAAACTTAGTCAAGAATTGTGGATTCTTATGGTTGAGTGTAGTATTGAGGATTGTCACCTTGAGGTGTTAACCATTCCATGTGGTTTATGAATTTAAAAAAAGGTTAACTATTGATGAAATTAGCCTTAATGGAACTTAATATTTGCATTTCTTGAATGAATCCATATCATCAATAGATTTGACTATCGATTATTCACCTTTTTTTGGTCATGGCCAAAGCTCAAATAAATAAATAAAATAAAATAATGTGTCTTATTCCTTGAGAGGGTGTTAAGTAGTCATAACATATATTATTTTTAGTAAGCAAACTATAATCTTGCTAAGGGGATTCATTCATGGTTATCATCATCTTTGGAGATGATTATTAATAGTGTAAATACATTTTAAAATAGAAACCAAAAAAAGAAGTTGTGGTTTTGTTATGTGTGGTGTGGAGTGCACTAAAAATTATGTATTAACATGATCATGTTATGTGATAATGCAATCACATTATGTGTTAACGAGATCACGTTATGTATTAACACAATTGCATTATTGATGCGATCACATTATGTATTAATAAGATCACATTATGTGTTAATGTGATCACATTATTAACGTGATCGCTTTACTAACATGATCACATTATTAATGAGATCATGTTACTAATGTGATCGCATAATTTGAATTTTAATTCCAACATCAAGCCTTTTGGATCGAGAATGGCTTGGATCCTCGAGCCAAAAGATTAGACCTATCAATCTACAACCAAGTCTGAGAATTATTGATAAAAAGCAACAAAATTCAACTTTGATCACCAAATACACTATGAATTTCAATGGTAAAATTCAAAAACTTAATACAATAATGATGAGCATGGTCTCCTCTTTCAAAAAATATGAATTTTATAATTTTTGGACTGATTTAAGGTTTCAAACTATGTTGATTTCTAATTATATATTTTTAGGCCAATACATACTATAAATATACATACCTATACATGTTCATGTAATTTTTTTTTCATTGATCCAAGCGGAAAATAAGTTATATGGTCACAAACTAGGTCAAATTCTACACACATTTTTAAAAACCTAATTTTCATTTTTTTAGGTAGTTAGGTCTGCCGCACGACCAACTATTTATTTTTTTATCCATTTTTAGGATCTATTTACTTGAAAAAATCATAAAAAAAAGTATTCATTGAAAAATTATTTAAAAATATAGGTCACAAACTAGAATATCTTATCTAAATGTTCACCAAAGGGTTTCAAACAATATTAAATGTTGCTAAAAAAATGGCGCACTGCACGACCATCTATCTACTTTATTTTCTTTAAAAAATGGTGTTCTTCTTTAAATTTTAGATGTTTGAACTAGTTATAATTAACTATTTTTTTTTTTTTTAATTATTATTGTTTTGGAAACTAGACTTGAAGTGTTACATTTAATGTTTTTACAACTTATTCAAATTTTTAGTGTAGATATCTCAAATTATCTATAGAAATTTAGATTTTTAAAATTTTAATAAAATCATGTCCATGGGTAGGCCCCTTTTTGTCCCCAAACTTTATGCACTTACCCTGTACTATGTTGTAATATAAGATGCATTTTTAAAAATAAAAATAATAAATAGAAGAACACTGATGTTCTAAACCCTTCAATATGACCCATCTTTGTCCTTCACGAATTGCTTACTCCCCAATGGAATGGATCATTAGGGACAGAAGGAGATTCTCAGAAGTAAGTAGCATTGAAAGATGTTACAAAAATATTATTTCCATACCAATTTCTTTGCAATTTCATTTGAATGTATTTGTTTTCATCTACTAAATCCATTATACCTTATTACTAATTCATTAGTTCTTTGTTTCTCTTTGCATCTTTTCTTATATCAGACAAAGAAAAAGGCCTCAATTTACATTTTACAAGTTTAATGGATAAAAGTAGCATTTCTTGAAAAATTGTGCTACAAGAATTTATGAAAGATGCAAGGACCAACAAAAATGAAGATGAATAAGAGTATGCTTTCAAAATCCAATGAGTTTAGTGTAATAAGTCATACAATGAGGATTTGATAGAAAAGCAAAATAGGGTGTGATGAAAGAGATTAGAGCTACCTGTCTAGGAGATATGTATTATAACTCAGTGAAATAGGGGATGGCAAGACCAGATGTGGTAACAACATCAATAATGAGGATAAACAAAGTACAAAAAAATTCTAATAATTTGCATGCTTTTAAAAAAGAGTATTTGGAATTTCTAGGCCATAAGTTCACTCACTTCAATGTGTCACCCTTTTATGTCAACACGTATGTGAAAAATGAACACTATTTTTAGGGTAAATTAAGTATGGACCTTTTTATAAGATAATTTTGGTAGGAAAATAATGTACTCTGTGTACACTAACATATAAGACATGAAGAGGATGGCCATCAAAAGGAAATAGAAAGTAAATGGTAAGACTCCAATAATAATTATGTGGCACACTTGTTCAGATTGATTATAAATCCCTACAGTTCACTAGGAACTTATGTTTTTGGGTACCAATACCATGTGCTCTAGTTTATGGTGCACATACATGTCATCTTATTCTAAGGGGATGTGATAGTAGCTTGATGCATTGAAGTAGCTCTGTGACTTTAGATAGCTTGTGTTCAAACTTGACAAAATGAACTAGATTCATTACTTTAAAAAGTTTGTGTTTAAACCTGATACCACTCAAGTTACAACCTTCAATGGTTATGTACTTCAATGCCACCAAGGGTTCCCTCTCTAGTATTCATTGTTAGTACAATAGATGAAGGATAGTGTAATTTGATTTGTTCTTAATATGGAGTAGAAATTGTTTTCACTTTATTTTAGCTTTAGAGACTACATCCCTTTATCATGCATGGAAGGAGCATGCCTCTTTGACGATTCTTTAAATCTCACATTTAGGGTTTTTCAAATGAAGTGAGAATTTATGATTTATTCATAAAACCTATAGTTCCTTACAACTTTATAGATTTGGAGATCTAGTCTTGGACATAGGGATCAAGTTCATCTTGAGACAAACCAAACCATTATGCTTTAGTGGATTATCCAGTGATAGTATACTATACCTGAGAGTATCACATAGGCATAATTTTTGGACTCGGTCTCTCTATCTTGAGAATGTATGTGAGATGGTGGATACTGCTTCTGGGATAACATGCTAGACCAAATTTTCCAAACTATTCAAAAATCCACACCTACTGTTCAATATCCTCCTTCAAGAAAACACTTTAGGGGCTTGATATTGATACTTGAGGAAGCACTTTAGAAGTAGAGGAACAACATGCTAGACCAATTTTCTCAAATTTTTTGACGAGTCACACACTCTATTCAATCTCCTCCAAAAAAAAAAATTGGATATGTACATGAAAAATTTGGCATTCCTCATTTTGAAGGAAAATTAATCTAACTGCACTAGAAAATGAATCAATTAACATATTCATATTTTTGTGAATAATTTCTCTAGTAATGAAAAGATAACATTTGAATTTTTGAAAGTTGCTTTACATATCAAAAACAAATAAAGAGGGCACCCATCATACCTTAATAAATAAAAATGAAAAAAACATAATAACCAAAATGAATGAGGGTGAATACTTTTGGGGGGAGGGCTCCAAAGGGTTAAAATTCACATTAAAAAGGTGGGAGATGGTTCTCCCAAAATTTGAAGTTTTTTCAAGAAAATTTGGGACCCCTTTGAAACTTCCCCTTTTGTGTCAATCTATCAAGTGAGATCAACATCCATGGAATTAACCTCCTTAGGAAATCCAATGAAGCTCGGCTCTCATTTGATGAAGAGGGAAAATGGAATCTATCATGGGAAAACAATATGCCCATATTCCCTTTTCTTAGGATTATTGGGCAAATTGTGAAGATGTAATCGAACTCAAATGTAAAGACATGTTGAATTAACTTGGGAGGGGTCACTACGTTAAAATATTTTAAGGTCTATCTTCATCTTTCTAAAAATGAACCTATCGAGTCTCCCACTTTTTTCAATGGGCATATTTTTATCAACCGTCTCACTAAAATTGATTGATCTTATGTAGATAAAACTTCAATTGAAGCAAGGATGAAACATGTGTTAGCTCACACTTAACAATGGAAAAAATAGAGGATTCTAAATTTTGGATGACTGTTAGTTATTCTTATTCTAAAGGAGATTCTTGCTACCAAGAACTACCTCCAAAAATAAATCCAGTTCAAGGAAAATCCATTCACAAAAAGTGTTAAAATCTAGCAATACAAGTAATGTAGGAGGCAATGGTGGAAATGATGTTGAGGATCCAAAGAAGTGAAATGCACTAAACCCACCTTGCAATTATGACACTGTGAAGAGGATAAGAAATATCCCTCCCTAAGGGTGTCAATAAAAGGGATATGGCTCCCCCAAGAGTCAATCAAGCATCAAGTAACCTTGCTAGTTCTCCCTGTACTTTGATGTATTCAAATTCCTCTTTAATAATTATGTATAAAAAATCATTTCTCTTGCTAGTAATATGATAAACCCTTATTAAAAATCCTATGAGTATGAGTGTCTCTTAGCTGATATACTACCCAATGTGAATATCCCTTTGCCCTTGAAATCTCCTACCTGAATTCTCCCTAATTTCATTCTAGTAATTAGAGTAACTGTCATTTTTTATCATATATTTTACTAAGATTATGTATGATCTTAATAATGATATATATTACCAGCAACATTTGTTTATGTGAATTCTAGAAAAATTATTTCTAATCTTAAGAATAACATACATTACATGCTTAAAAAAGTCATAAATTCTACTATGTAATTAACTATAATATTAAAATTAAAATATAATACTATCTAATTTTTTTACTCATATAATGATAATTATGAAAATACTACTACATTACCAGATACAATTATTAAAATACATAGCCCCAATACTTACCCCATGATCAACAAGAAGGATGATAAGAAGCATTCCTAGAAGAGATTTGAAAGAAATATCAATAGTATTAAATGTCTCATAGTTGTTTTGATTCTCCTTTGGATAAGTCACCATCCCAATCATAGTTATGTCATACTGAAGAATCCCAAAATTACCTATAGCACTGTCATATGTGCCATTCATAGACTCCAGTGAATTAAGCCCTAGGCTATTATTATCCACTACAAATTTCATCATTATAGAGGCAACCATGATAGAAAAACATATATACAAAATCACTGTAGCGGCCTTCCCAAGAATCCTCCACTCTAAAATTGTAACCCTAAAATCTAAATGAAACCCTAGAGATGGAGATTAAAATATTATAGATTAAATTATGAAAGTGACCTAAATTGCACATTTAAAGAAAATCATGTTACCTCAATCAATTCAACTTTAAGAAAAAGAGCATTAGTCCTTACAAAAAAGGGATTATATTCATCTAGATCATGAGATAAATTTTTTGTACTACCCCTCCAAAAACAAGCACTATAGCTCCCTCAAGCTTGACTTCACCATGGGATATATCTCTAAGATTCTACAAACTATGAGATAATCGAATGAGGTAGGCTCAAAATTTCCACTGTATAATCACTACCACATCCATGGGATCCATCACTTATATTCCATATTTATTCTCAAATAACACCTTTTGAAATGATTTGTCCCTAAGAGTAGCATAGTCTTCAACTATGGGGATTTATCATGCGACATTTATATGCTACCTCTATATTACATCTTTTATAGTGGTGTAGGGGAGTTTCAAAACCTATTCAGGTCTTCCATGCCCACTTCAAGTGCCTACAAAAAAATCCCTAATTTTTTCACCCAAAAAAAGAGTGCTATTTTTTGGCTCCCAAAAGTCAACTTTTTATTATAAAAAATTGAGTGAGTGAAATAATTAGAGACAAAATTATAGTTAGAGACAAAATTATAATGATTATCTCAAATTATATTCTAAAAAGACCCCCTTGTAGTAGTGAGACTTTTAAGACTGTATGTTTCACATTATTCTATAAACAAGTTTCCTTATGAAAGAGCACTAGCAACATGAAGTTCTCTAGCTAAAAGAAGAGGTGTCAGTAATACAGTGACCAATATAGATGATGTAGATACTGCGACTGAATATGGCACCGATATGGTAGATGCAAATATCACTTATGATGAGCAAGTTTCTCAAGGATTGTTTCAACTACCTAAGTATTGGTTTGATATGTATAATCATTACTATTTACTAGAAATATTTCATATTTTTTTTGCTTTTGTAAAATATTTAAAATATTAAGTTTAGTACAAATATTGATAGCATTATGATTACCTTAATAGATGTTTTTATCACTATTTCAAATTGTTAAATCTATTTCATACATGGAAACTACTTGCAAGTTTCTTAAACTCTCTATGGATTGAAACTTAATTAGAATTGATGTCTTTAGTTTCACATAAAAATTTTGAAACACTTTGAGACTGTAAATAATGCAGCAATACTTATTTAACAAATAATTAAAATTTAGCATTTCATTTTTTATCCTATCATAATTCTATGTATATAGTCCATTTGCACTAAAAGACTCCCTGGTTGCATTGATGCAGGTTGATGACAGTAGGACCACTAGTGCCACTCATCTCATGATATATACCTTGAATATGATAAAAAAATGTATTCATATCATATTCTAGACTCTAAACAAAGAAACCACAATCATGATGATAAAATTTTAAAGACTAATCTACTCAGCCATGCCATATAAATATGGAGACAATCAACTATTAATATGATCTTAGAAATGGAAACAAAGATATAATATTATTACTAGATGAAAACATATTATAATCATATAGACTTCATAATTGTAAAGAAAGGACTGTGGTCTATTTTATTTAGTTCATAAAATTAATAATCACTAGAATATTAACTAAATACTACTCTACTATATCTCCACTAAATATTTAAGATTGACCATAATACATTTAAAATCTTAAAATTAAATAGAAATATATCATGATTATACCAATAAATATTGTATTTTTAATGTCTATCATATTAAAGGATGCAAAACACAACATTATAACTGAGTATTCCTTAATGTAAATTGAGATACATATTCCAACCAAAAATGCATTGAAGCTTAAAATATACACTGCAGTCTACTTCATCTATTTCATAAAATCAATATTCACCCAAGTATATATTTAATATTACACTACTATATCTTCATAGAAGATTTCATCTTGACCAAAACACATTTAAAATCTTAAAATTACAAACAAAGAATATTTCAAACATAATAAAGTGTAATAGATATCATTGACATGTAAAATCTATTGAATAAAACAAGCATTTTCAAACATAGTAAAGTGTTTTTGAAACAAACAAGATAAAAGCCATTGTCATTTGAAACATTATAAACTTTTTGAAACAAACTAACTTTTTTATCAAATAGACTCTCCACCCACTTGTTGTGTGACTGCCCTCCATTAAAACCCAACTCTCTTAACCTACTTGTGTGCCCTCCTTGATAAATTCTTCCTTAAGAAGAACTTATGTAACAAAATTGATATTTGTAATATTTTCTCTTTCCTTCTTCATTGCATCGTTTGCTGAAAGTAGACTTAGATTTGCATATGTTTTTTGATTCAATAAAATATATGGATCCATCCCGTGCTCTTTAATAATTTTCTTCAAAGTGTTATTTTGTTTATTTAACATAAGAAGCTTTTCCTTAAATGTAATACATGAAGTTATACTTTTACAAGAGTTTTTCAAATTCACATTAAGAAGTTGTGCTTCTTTCTTCAAAATTTCATAGTTTTCTTATAATTGAAAAATGAAATATAAGACTTAAGTAGATAAAAAATATAATAAAAAGAATACATATACTATAAATGATTAAAACTTACCAAAGCTTTTTCCTTCTCTATTTAGGTAATGACAATAAGGTTTATATCTTGTAATGCCCCACCCTATGATAAAAGGATTTTATAGGATATCATTTTTATCCTCAACTTTTTTGTCTTTACGTGTGTGTGTGTTTAATAATCTACCCTATATTCCTGATTATGGCATAGCAGAAGAGCTAGTGTGATATATATTTTTTATCACGAAAGCGTGTTTAACAACTTGTGGTTTGTGTGGTGTTTTTCTAAGAGGGTCAATGACATGAGTTTAAAACTTTACCTTTGATAAATAAAAAGGTTTTATCTTTTCTCCCACCCTCCAGAATAATCATGGTCATGAGAGACTATATTCTTGATAATTAAGGCCTATTATGTGGAAGACAAAAATATTAGTTCATGATGATCTAACCTTGCCTAACTTCCTCATCTCTAGTTTAAGATTTAATTTGTGGGATTATGTATATGATGAAATAAAATAGTGTTATTCATGATTTGATAATAATCTTACTTAGAAATAATAATAATAATAATAATAATAATAATAATGAAATTTTATTGTTAAATCTTGTGGCGCACACATTTTTATAATTAATTTTGTTATTGTCTTCGGTGGGCACATTTCTTGAGAAGAGGGAGTTTGGGTTAAAAATCAAATAATATTTAAGTGGATTAAAATAATTTATCTCAAGCATAAAAAAAGAAAGGGTAGAGCGCATCTTGAGGGGAGGTTAATTAATTAAAAATATTTTCATTTAAAGGAGATGGGTAAAAACTTAAATGTTATTGCCTCTTTTTTTTCCATGTCTCGGTTAGAATTAAAAAATAATAACAATTTAATTTTTTTAAACCTCCATATGGGTGCAATTATTAGGTTATTGGCTCAAAAAACACTTTTTTTTACAATTATTCCCCTCCCCCCTTCTGATAAGTGTAATAGGGATATAGAGATTTTATTTACAGACAAGAGCAAAGTGCGGATAAAATAATTTAGACCTGGATCTACAAAAGGCAGCCATGACATGAAGGAGGAGGAGTTGTGAAGGAGGATGTCTTTCCTAAGGAAGAAAAGAGGCCAAGTAAGATGATTGGTGAGTTACAGAAGTATTAAAGCATGTTATACTTGTCATTTGCAAAATCCTTATGTTCAAATCATTTTGTTTACCTTGGTAATTTTGTGAGGCCCACATTAATGCATAGGTAATGTTAGTAGTGTTTGAAGTGATGATAAAGGATTACTCTATATATATATATATATATATATATATATATATATATATATATGGGGTTAGTCAATGTAGACTATATGCATTTTACTGCATCATTGATATGATTAATTTTTAAAAAAAAACTTTTAAACGGCTGAGATTAGCCCTGGCTATGTGTAAAATAGTCAACTTATAAAGCCACACTTAGTTCATTATTGACAATTATGGAAAATATATTATTTTAATATATTTTACAAGTGTTGTTATCGTAAGAATTTTATTAAATAATTCTATTGATATTGTTGAATATGAAATATGTAAAATATCTTACCAAATTTATTTACATTATTATATCTAAATAAATAATAGTTACACTGGTAAATAATTACATTATTTTACCAAATATGGAGATAGAAAGTCTATTAAATTTTGATTTTTATTAGAGTGAATAGTTAGGGTAGTGTAAAATGGCCAGTACCCAATGCTTATATAGCTATTTCATTTTATTTTATTTATAAGAGGATGCTGATCTTCTTTTTTAAGAGTTGTGGAGCAGCGGATTGACCAGTGGTGTCTCTTTTAGACATGGATTTGTGTAGGTTAATTAGGACATCTTTATTTTTTCTGATGTGTGAAAGTATTTTCCTTATTTTAGAAGGGCTTTAATATCTTGTGATGTATGTGTCTATATTTATTTAGCTATATGTTAATTCTTTCTTATGGGTAAAAGGTAATTATCATGCTGGAATAATTGATGGATTAATTATAATTTTAGTTGTCATAATTTTATTTATTTAAAAAAAAAGAATCTAGTTAATAATTTGTTTGTGGTAATTTTATTTATCTTTAAATAAAAGAATTTAGTTATTTAATTATATGTTGTGGGTGAATTATATTCCTTGTGTAAATTCTATTCAATTACTTATGAAATTGATTGCTTTTTTAAAGTAGAAATTAATTAATTATTTTATAAAGAGTGGAATTTAAATAATTTAAACCTTCTATAATAAGTTTAAAATTTATGAATTTGTATTAAGAATATAAATTAGACTATTGAATAAATAGATGCATGTATTTATTGATAAGTTTGTCTTTGGGATTAGTTGAACTTGTGAGCCTTAATTTTACTTCAGAATTCTTGTTAATAGTTAGATTTAGGGAAGGTTGAATGAGTTTGACAATCTTCCCACTTGTCTACCTTAGTAATGATTTAAGCATTAGGAGGTTGTCTATGATAGGTATAAAATGTGAGCTATATGTTGATCTCATTTCTGTTGAGATTATTAGGGCTTTACCTATGATTTTGTTGAAAAAGTCTTTGTGCCTATTTTTATTGTTTATATAATTGAATTAAATTGTATAGAGCAATGTAAATGATATAACTTACTTTGGAATACCATGTAGTCATTATGTTGAAATTAGATCATGATGTTGGGTTGTAACATGCTCTTATTACCTTTTAAATATAAATGATCTAAAATAAGAGTAAAATTTATTAATTTGTTTACCTTAAATAGTTTTGATGAGAAGTGTGGCATCAATAGTAAATAATCTAGAGAAAAATAGTATGAGAGAATAGATATTAATGTTCAGTGAATTATTAGGATTAGTGAGAGAAAGGATTGTAATGTTATAGTATTATATGGTTAAAATGTATTCTAAATAGGATGCAATTAATATATGTGGTGAAAATTTAGATAATATGGGCACATATTGAATATATATATAAGGCTTATATATATAATTTATTTAACATATAAATGATGTTTAGTTGGTATTATGAAATGGTAATATAAGAGTAAAGTTATTTATATTTAACAATTGTGTGTGTGTGTGTGTGTTAGGATCTCCAAGAGTTTTAATTTTATTGTTTTGATAAAGACCTAATGGGGTTGTAAGAGGACTTGATTAACTTAAGAAGTTGGATATGGAACAAAACCTATGTTGTCCTATCTCTTTGAGAAACCCTATATTATTTATTAACCAAGAATCTTCACTTAATAATCAATGTCTTTATTCTTGCTTATCAATAATTGAGATCCTTTTTTCAATTAGGCTTGGAAAGAATCCCTTGCAAGGGAATTAGAATGATAAACTTGTCCAAGAGTGTCAAACATATTATTATCTTGATAAGCTTGGACCTCTTAAATTTAATTATAATGATATATTCAATGCCTGATTCTATGGATGAATATAACTTGTATTGAGGTCTATAAACATGCTTGGACTAGTGGATAGGTTGTGCTAGAATAATAATCCTTGAGAAGAAGTATAATATTAAGAATTTAATCTTATTAAATGTGTTGGAATTATATTAGTTGAAAGCCCTATTTGTTTATTGCAAAAAAAATTGGTGGCCTTATAGCTAAAGGTGCAAGATCCATGCATTCATACTTATCTTGGATTAAGTATGATCAAGCTTAGAAAATATTATGAATTATACAATATATCTTCTAATAAATTATCTTACAAAGTATGGGACACAATTTTATTAATGACTCTCTCATCTTTAGACCATGCTACAATGTGATGGTGATAGGTTGAACTTAGTCTCCAATAGAAAACTTATATACCCTTGAGTTATTACTATTTTGTGTTGATATGGACCATGGAATTATAAAATCAATTAATTTCATACAAATACTTATACGGTACTTGTATGAGGACTTGTCACCTTTTTATCATGATGAGATAGATTCATCATTATATTACTCTACATGAAGAGTTATGTAGTCTACCCGACTTTGATAGGAAACAAATCAAAACGAAGTGAGGAAATTGAGTATTCTTTTATTTGGATATTGTACAGAGGATTGAATACTTGAGGTGTTAATATTCCATGTGATTTAGGAAAAGAGGAATGTAAAAATAATTTAAGTGTGGATAAAACCAACCTTAAAAAAAAATTCTTAAGATCCTTCTCATGTCTAAAGTTATTGAACGTATCCATCTTGTTGATGGCTTTGCTACCAATTATTCACCATTTTTTGGTTACAGTAAATGTTCTTGAACTATCCCTTACAACTTAAGAGGTAATAAAGTAACCATGACATTTGTTCTTGACAACAAACAAATTGAAATATTTTTTAAGGGGATTCATTTCCTTGTTATCATATTATTTTTAGATGTATGTGGATATTAATAAAAAAAGTTGGTCATGTTTGTTTTTTATTATGTGGTGAGGACATGTGTTACATATCTCTAGCCCATTCGTTGAAATAGGCCTAGGCTTCTGCATTCAAAATTTTCAACCAATTTATCATAATGCTTAAAACATTGTCATTATAAACATTATTAACTAAAATTAACTTTGATTGAGCATGATTGAATAAAGTGTCAATATTTTAGGGTTAATTTTGAACAAGCAAAAATAAATTCAATCTTTGGGAGTGATTGTGAAAACAAGCATTGATTTCCTTGATCAATGCTTTTGCCCTTATCTCCCATTATTTTAAAGCATTGAATTCATCAATAACACCTTCCTTCAGATTGAAAATTAGATTTTTTGACACTAAATTATCCAATGGAAAATTAGTGATATAATCATCAAATAAGTTCAAATTATTGGTGGAAGGTGGGGTAGAGGGAGAAGAGATAGAAGGTAATTTCATTCCCAGCACATTATAAACTTGAATAAAATCATGTGGATTGAAATCACCACAAGTCGAGGGCCCACTTTCGATCCTAAGATACTCTTCCTCAAAGATCAATATGCTATAAACATGTAAGTTCCTATGCACTAAAAACACCACCAATAGATAAATTTGAGATTTCAAACCCTATAAATTGTAAGGTTCCTCTACTTTGTGCAGGGTGGGAGATATTCTTCCCTCTTATCTGAGCCTGGATGGAAGGTACTTTTATTGCTGGCACATTATAAATTAAAATAAAATCATGTGGATTGAAATCACCATAAGTCGGGGGCCCACTTTTGATCCCAAGATACTCTTCCTCAAGATTAATATGCTACAAACATGTAAGTTCTTGTGCACTAAAAACACCACCAATAGAGAAATTTGAGAATTCAAACCCTAAAAATTATAGGGTTCCTCAGCTTTGTGTAGGGTGGGAGATATTCTTCCCTCTTCTCTGAGTCTGGATGGGTGGCGGGGGTGGTGGCATACTTTTCCTCACAAATGTAGTGTGACTTGAAAGCTAAAAAACTATGGGAAAATGGTAAATTTGAAAATATAAATTAATGCTAATTCAAAATGAAATAGATATTATGTGTAGTTGGGGAGATTTCCTCTTCTACTCTATGTGTTTGAGTCAGAGTGACAGTGGTGGTTTCAACTGTAAAAGAGGAAAGTATGCAGTTAATAAATTATCCAATAGAAAAAAATTCAATTCAAAAAACAAAATTTGTAAGGTAGCAAACACTGAAAGTGTTGTTGGGAAGATTCCTCAATGGCAACGGCTCGAGAGTTCACTAAAAAAAGTAAACAAATTAATAAAATAATAGAAAAATATATTTGCATAAAATAATAGAATAAATAAATAATCATGGAAATTTAGGAGGAGAACCTACAAGAGATGATATCAAAGTTCTTCAGTGTTTGTAAATTTAAAATGAATTAAGCAAAGACTCCGTGGACTCGATATCACTAGAACCCTTAGGGTCATGATGACCTTTCGATGCTACCTATCTTCTTGTGTTGTATGCACACATTCTTATCTATAAAAAGCCAAGAAATTTTATAATTTCAATTTGTAAATAAGTATAAATTAACTGAGCTAATTAATTGGAAGGCTAAACTTACCTCCTGTTCCTTGAGGGACAAAGAATTAACAATCATTTTTGTATGTAGAGCAGTTGGAATTACCTTTTTTATATCATATAAGGCCTCATAATACAAGGCTAGGATAAAATTGGAGAAAGAAATGGTGGAAGTATCATTCAAAAAAGCATAATTTAACCCGGACCTGATCCTGCTAGATATATACATGCACCAGTCATATTTTAACCCTGACATAGAAATAAGAATATAGTAAACAACCCAATAGGGAATGTCCCTTGGTTTTCCTTGTTAAATAATTATGGATTGCAATAAATGCATAACGAGTTTTAGAAACATATTGGATATATTATCCACTTGGATTCCCATTCTAAGATGACTATCTGTAATAAAAATGAAAAACATGCAATTAGGACATTTGACTCACTAACAATAATAATGATTCATGAATTATAAAAAATATATAAATATCAATAATAAAGTCAACACTTACCAGCTAGGTCAATCGCTGAGTTGTAAACTGACTCCAAATATTTTTTATCTTCATTAGATAACAAGGTTTCTTTTGTTAACAAGATTTGCATTGCAGTGTGAAAGGCCTATTAAATTATGGATATCCAAAGGAGAGGTGCCAAAGGATACCAATTTTGTGTTGGCATTCACATGGAATCTAGTCTTGCTATGGTCATAGCAATCCATTAGAGATCATTGCAAGTGTGTGTCAGTGTCATACTGAGGCATGCCAATGAGGCATTAGAAATTGCACGTATCAATCCAATCGACATAATTTTCAGGTTGCTCCACTAATTTGAGGAAGTTCAAACATAATAAATTCTTGAAAATATACTTGAGGATTAAACCTACGTCTATAGATGTTTTAGTAGTTGAATCCATCTAGATGTAGATTTGTTGTTAGTCAAAAGTGGAAGACAAAAAAGTGGGATGAGGAAAAAATTGTGAATAAAGTGTAAAAATGAGGGACAAGGGGGGTATTTATATGTTGACATGGCATAATAGAGGTAGATGGTATATGTGACTAACGATAACCATTCATGTATTGGTGTCTCCTAGATGCATTATTCAAGTAGGTAATACTTGTTGCCATCCAACTGCACCATGCAATCAGGGAGTATATATTTTTGCTAGGTGGAATCATACAACTAGGTAAAACATATGTCATGTGATTACACACTATAATTAGGAGACACCTATTACTACTAAGTGGCACCATGCAACTAGGTGGTAACAAATGTCATGTGGCTACATGGCATAAATAGGTGGAAGTAAACACCACCTAATAGCTTGTTATTACTAGACGGTAATAAATGTCACCCAACTACATAGTAGGACTGAGTGGCATCATGTGCTTCAAAAACATTCAAAAATTGTGTGGTGGTTTATGTTTCCTAATAACATTCTTGAATCAGGTGACAACTTAGGTCACTCGCTATAGTGTGGAGGTGGGCAGTTATACAAAAAACTTAAAAATGAAAAAAACAAACTATATAACCTACAGATTCACCTAGGTTAAAAATCGTATTCACCTAAACAAACTTAAGGGGGTTTTTGATATGGGCTCTTAAAATTTACCCTCCTAGCATCTTCATTCCTGACATCAAGAACACACCCATAGACTTGAGTTGGAAGAAACCCCCAAATGGAGAGTGAGTCTGAATGGGTTCAAATGTATCCAACAAAGCCCTTGAAGACACCCTGGGAACAGCCAAAAAAATCCATCTTAGAGCTTGGGTTTTTCCATGATACATTCTAAATCTAGAAACTTTACAGCCACAACCCTAGCTGAAGACCGATGAGCCTCCACCCAATCCACCACCTCCAAAATGGGGGCTAGTGCCTCCTCCAATGGGGATTGTGGAAGGGAGTGATCAACTGAGAATTTTTTTTAAGGAAAACATGCATTTCTTCCAAATAACCCAATAAAGAGACTAATTTTACTTATAATGCCTTGAACATGGAGACAGGGATAAAAATTGCCCCATCTTTTTTGTAGAATAATGGGAATTCAAAAGGGCCATTATCAACTTTTTCCAAAGCTCTGGCCAAGCCCACCCAACATCCAGAGAGAACAAAGAAAACCACAAACTCTAAAATGCGAGACTTGTCTACGAATAACATACGTAGGTGCTCATAAAAAGAGAGGCTAAGTCTGAATTGACCTTCATTTTAAAGTTATCATGGAGAAGGGATTCCCAAATTACCTTTCACACCACCTTCAACACCTCCTCTGATCTTAACTAAAAAAAAATTCTTGAGACACCATAGGGAGATAGGGTCATTGAAATCCATTTGCCTTGCCTTGTCCTTGCCAAACATCACTAGCTAATGGGCAAACTAAGAACACTGGAACACAGTTTTGAGAACATAGCACTAGAAAAGCTAAGAAATTTTTAGATGAGGGAGAGAAATTAAATCTTCATTTCTAGACTACATAATAAGGCAAGAGTTCTTGATATCAAGTCTGCATGAACCAAACCCAAACATCAATATCCCAAAATCAATAAACTGCTACCCTAAGAATCGATGTGACATTCTAAATCATGCATGTAATACCTAAATCATGAGCTAAAATCAATGGGAGTGATACCATATGTGTCATCCAAAGTGACATTGTAATTGCCCATACATCTAACCTTTAGTTGATCTTGATTGCCATGTTGGTAAGAAAGTCTGCCACATTATTGGCTTCATGAAAGTAATGGGTACTAACCCAAGAATTTAGTGAGATTAGAAGCAGCTAGATAGTCTCCAAGATGTTTTTTAGGTTCTAAGATTTTTCACCCTTCTTCTGTAGAGCCAATATCACAAATTTTGAATCTCATTCAATCTATAGTTTTTCATTACCACAAGAGATGACCAATTCATGTTCGGCCACCAACACCTATGCCTCATCCTCATTATTCATCCCATCAATCAATTTGATAGATGCGAGTCAAATGAGAGAGCCACTACAGTTATTAATCACACAACCTCCTCCTATTGCCCTCATATTACCTCAGGAAGCCCCACCTAAATTTATTTTGAACCATCTAAAGCTTGGGGGTAACCAGGCAATTCCATCTCTCTTTTCTTGCTTGAGACCACTACCAATGACCTATTAACGAGGATTATTATTATATATATGTATATAATATTAATAGTGAAAATAAATTTTTATTTGTCGCAGTGTTGCACTTGTTATGTACAGCTTGAATCAATGATGCAATGTTGTTGATCCTATGACAAGACATTTAGATCACATAGTGTATCTTGTAGCTTCCATTCATCCATGTTAATAATATATTGACTTTAGGAGTGATTACATCATGCTTAAGAACATACATAAACACCATACTTAGACCACAAGAAGAAAGGGCAAAGCCATGCAAAACATGAAAATGGTGAAAGATTCCAAGGTAAGATAAGCAATGATTATGAGGGTAATGACAATGTTTTCCAATGATATTATACACGGAGGGGACCATATCGAACATGAGACCTAGATTTAGGGCATCTTTTAGAATTACATGATCGTCACTCATTGTAAAGGGGTTTTTAACTTCCAAGGTGGCGACATATTTGAATGGGATTTTTTGAATGTGACATAGATCCACATTTGACTAATAAGCATATGACTATTGGCAATCGGAGTGAAACCATTGACAGGTGGAAGAGTAAACTTTTTCAACATGCATATTTATTAAACATTTTATGCTTCAAACAAAATATAGTATTAAATTTAACATGTACAAATACAAAATTATTTACTACCTGTGTAAATTTAAAATATTATGTCGCAGTCATGAGAGCTGATTTAATTGAAAAAAAATTATATTATATATCATTATTCTAATTAGCCAACCTCTATTGCCTTTCTCTAGAAATTCTTCTGTGTTATTATTCCCTTTCAGCTATGAAAAGCTAGGAACTACCATTTTTAATCACGAGACCTGTGAAATTTAATTTTCTTTTAATGAAAAGGTGGTTGTTATTTATTCGATCTATTTTTAGATTCAAGTTCAAGTATAAAAGATGGCTCTGGACCTCTGCCACCTACATGAGCTGCTCGACCACTAGGGCAGTTCCTCTTACACCATAAGAAGGGTTCCACTTGAAGCCCTGCTCTGTGGTCTGCCACCTGTTCCTCCTAGGAGGCATCAAAGTAGAAGTCGGTCCAAAATCAAGGGCCACTTTTATCCTCACCTTCTCTTAGTGGGTCGTTGGAGTTCTCATGGCAAGTCTAATGCTGGTCCTTCACAATAGTCTCCAGTAAACACTGTTGTTCATGCACAATCGACTTATGGTTGAACTATCACTATTCATAATGAACCCCTACATGGTTGGAATGCTCCAGAGATCCCTAACATGGCACCCCCTGCTTGATCAATGCTTTCCAAGGATGATCCTTTGTCTCTACTTCCTGGGGTGGCACCCTATATGTCAAAATCTACTATCTGATTATTTATAGTTTTTTTTTGAATTGTACCTTAACTGGTTGTTTTTTTAATTTCAGAGTTGGAATATTCCTCTAACATAGAGTTTGAGTCGTGATATGTCCAACTACTTTGCTTTATAACCTTATATAATTATATATTTTTTTCTATTAATATAATGTAAAGCATTCCAACAATAAAAATAAATATTATAATCTTTCCAAAACTTTTAATTTTTTTTACCATAATCCCTTGAAAAAATTGATGACCCACTCAAAATTTACCCTTTCATCTAAAATTGTCTTTAAAAAAATCCACTATAAACCAAAAAAAAATTCAAAATATGTTCATACATACGTTAAATTTAAACATTGCTTACAAACATTTTCAAATAAATTTAAAAATCATTGAGATGTTCGTTAGTGCATATAATTTATGTTTAGAGACACCAAAAGATATGTTTCTATTTGTTGGCTAAATTAATTATAATGGTATATAGTCAGATTTTACTTTCATTTCACTAACATAAATACTCGCAGTTGCCCTCAAGATGCAAAGAAAGCTAGAGGAATTGTAATTTTTTTCACAATTATATTAAATAAGTGTGTTATTTTTATTTTTTTTGAATTTATTTCCCTTTTATATATTAGATTTGTCTCATACTTAAAATATTCATTTGTTATTTGTCTGTCTAAACCATATGTATATTATTAATGTACAAAAAATCAATCTAGTAAAACATAGAAACTCTCACATTATATTGTGCTTAGTGATAACTTCAACATAATTATAAAAAATCTAAATTCAAATTAACCAACGATATCATATGCAAAAGAATATACAACTATGAAAACTGCATTCAAAAAATAGAAAGTTATATATATGTCTCTTGTAATCTCTTAAAATCTTTAAAGACTAAAGTTATTCTAAAAGTTTTAAAAGTTTTAAGATTTATTTTTATGGATTGTGAAAGTATAATATCTCTTATAATTATATTATTAGAGATTTGAATGTAATTTTATTTCTATTTAAATAAATAAAAAGATTTTTCCAAGCATTCAGCCCCTGAACTTCGGCAAATGCAACAAATTAGCATCCATGGACGTTGCCAATTCTCCCTGTAAGTTCACCACATGCGTGTCTTGTAAAAACAGAAAATGAAGGTTGAGGAACATATTTCGCATAAAAGGCTGAATAGTGATTGATTTTCGAATATCACGAGTTTGGTTGTCTGTAAATAAGGGAAATCGAGAACCCACAATCTGTCGAATCACTTTTAGATAATCTCTAAATATAAGCAGCTCCAAAAATCTGTAACAACGGTTTTCAATAATCTGTTAAAAATAATTCCTCTTAAAAATAATTCCTCTGTAAGTCCAATGTTATAAATTATTTAACATAAATATATGATTCGGTTGTAATTTTGTTAATTACATATTTATAATAATTGAAAACAAATGTATGTCAATGAAAAAAGAAGCTAAAAAAAATGAAAAGTCCACGAAACAAATGTTTATGCTACTTTTAAAAATATCAAAACTAATATCCAACAATATTGTCGAAGCAGTGATTCCATGAGATCAACATCCGAGATTAAATGGGAGGATAAGCACATACCACCCATTGTTGAAATCAATCATTCTTTGGGTAGCCATTACATCTTCCATTGTGTTTGTTAGAGGCCGATACCACTGAGACAAAATTACTATGCCGATAGATCCCCTTTGTTTGGCCTGGTAATACACAAACAGAATGAAAGTAAATAAGTGTTTTTATTAATATCGGCTGGATACCCTCCTATAGATGACACAAAAACAATAAATGAATTTTAGCTAATTACTAGGTTTTACTGCTCTATAGACATTTATGACCATTGGAAATTGTTAGTGTTTATTCACTTCCAAAGAATTTAATCTTGACACCAACGAGCTAAAAGTCGAAGCTGAAAGAATCCTAACACCAACAAGCTAAGGTAGATAAGCTGAAAGAATCCGAACACCCACAAGCTAACGTAGATAAGCTGAAGGAATACAAACACTCCATACCAACAGGATGCGCAAAGAATCCATCAAAGAAAGTAAGACACCTGTCCTACTGGTAGTGAACCTTGTCCATTTAAGCTCAATAGAATTGAAAACATGTCCTTAGTATATAAGACACCTGTTTTACTGGTAGTGAACCTTTTAATGAACAGAATTGACTGGTGAACATAATACTTAATAAACTACCTTATACTTAATTCTGTAGATCTTGACAGCGGCTGCATGAGATAAGAGTATGTAATGCCCAGCCAGGTATGGCTCCGTTGATGAATTACCAGTGTTACAACAACGTGGTGGGATGGAGCAGTGTTTTGGAGCTATCCAATCCAGCTTCTAGCCCAAAGAGGCTAGTTCAACGTTGTCCAATTCTTTACACGGTCACCAAACTCTCTGAAACACACCTCAGCAAACCTCACAAAATCCTTCCTGCAGCAATTTGATATCATTTCATGATCCATCCTATCTCATAACACATGTATCCCTAAAATTTGTATTAGGGATCCATCACATAATTTAAAATACACTGTTTTTTTAAAGATCCCACACATTATAAAATCCCAGAGCTGCCAAGAAACAAATCCAAACGCTGTCAGCAGTTTTATAATATTTATCATTTGTTATGATAAAAAATATATACAAACTGTATATTTGTCTATGACCTCTGTTTTGTTTTTATATGTTACTCAAATATGGCTGTATTTTTGTCAAAGAAAATAATGATCCTTTGTTCGTCTACTTTTTTATTTCTAGCTGCTCTTAAACGTAGAAATGCGAAAACAGGGATTGATTTTCACAATAAACAAAATGCATTTATAAAACAGTGTTGTTGCACACATGCTATGTTCGTATTTTTTCCTTCTACTCTCCTACCTTGTTTTGCCCTGATTTTCTATATATAGCAAGTAACAAAATACATACACATCTTAGATTTTACTCAGTTCTGAAATCAGTTTTTACTTATTATTACAATTCAAAAAATATATATAATCTAAAGGGTTGTAGTTCAGTCTGTGAGGATAATAGTTGCTTATATCCATTTACCAATGTACAAATCTATCTAAAGATTCAACACTGAAAATTAAAACTCACTTATTTAAATATATAATTACTCAACATTCTAAACAAAATTAATATATATAATATTAATTTAATTATAAATTTTAATAATAAATAAAAACAAACTTCCATATTCATAAAATGAAAACAAATGTAAAAATGGAAATGGCCATTGACAAAGCTTTTCCAGTGAAGATTACACTATGTTTGGACTGATCCAGCCTCCGTATGCATCTTCTAATGACTGAGGTAAATCAAAGTAATGTAATGTCACATACGGTTGAATCCCTGAAATAGCAAAATGGCAATCCAATTTGAAAGATAAAAATAAATTAACAGAAGTAAACAGATCATTTGTAAGAGCTGGGTTGAAAAATAATACCATAATACGGTAATTCGTTAATAAGATAATTGTAAAACTCCACACCTTTGGAATTAATAGCTCCGTTACCATCTGTAAGGATCATGGCCGCAGCACAGCACAATTGGTAAAGGGCAATTACAATAATGGCGTAATAACAGTAACAGAGCACACGGGATTGTAGCAGGAGTTGTTCGTGGCCAGGAGCTGGAGAAGCGGTATGTAGACGAAAATTAGAAACAGGGTTCTGCATTATATTAGAAATAATAGTAATTATATCTTCAGATGCAGTAAAATAGCAAATTATATTATCAGAAACAGAATAATATTTACAATGTTATTATGAGATCACTTCCTACTCCATTTTGGAGAAATTTGAAACAAATAATTTTTCTAAAAAGAAACAATGCTATATATTAACATTGTAGAAGGAAAGTCTATCCTTAGATATTAAGCAAAGATCAAACCTTTCCTATAAGAAAATAGTTAAATATGCTTGATCTTAGTAAGTTTTGAGTGTATGAAAAGCATTATATATTAAGAAAGAAAAAAATTATCTTGATTTCATGATAAGAAGATTATCTAAATATAAAATGATTATTGAATAGAGTCTTGAATTCTAAATTGTACAAACAGTATTGGAATCTATTATATTGATCAGTTTGGATGAACCTGTCCTCAAAATTACAATATATAATATAGTAGTATTGAAGAGTTGAAGAAACAAGTTGACGAAACTCTAATCATTTAGACCTAAGGTAAGATCTTATCTCTAATACTTTTATTTATAAATATAATAATTGAAAAATTATACAAGAAAATGAGATTCTTGAGATCAACTGTGCACAAAAAAATTTGGTTAGTGATTCTAAACGATCCAAAAATCTTGTACACAATTAATCCCAGAAATTTCATTTGCATTCTAATGAACTGTACAAGAATCAGATATCTAATATAAGAAAAGTTTGTGCATCTCAATATTTAGAGGACCTAGCAAAACAAGAACGTTTGGCTGTCATTATTGGAAAAAATTTAATTTCTTACATATGGGCATTTATTGTCAAAAATATTTTGTTTGTTATGTCTATATTTGTATTGTCGTTTAAGAGGATTTGCATTAATGGTTGTTTTCCCTGATGTTAGCTTTATCTTGTATGTGCTATAGCTACACATTAATTTCACATTAATTCATATTTAATTTTACTTCTGTCTTGAGACCAGCATTCTCTAGCAAGAGAAGAGAGGAGTCAAGAGAATACTCTGGGACATATACCAGAAGGTGCATAAATTCTAGAACAGAAGAATATACAGTTCTATGTGTCGTTGTAGCTGTTGTCTTTTATTGATGAATATATTCATATAGCTGAAGCTAGTTTTATATGCAGATCTGGTTTCATAAACAGTTGTAATTGTTCTTTTTCTTTTGCTTTGAATTTTCTGGGTTATTATTTTAAGCTATGTTTTGTCTGTGCAAATTGAATCATCTGTTTTCAAGCATTGAGTTTGTATTTATCTTCCATCCTCCTCTCTTAAAACCATCAGAGCCAAAGGAACCTCTGCCCTTCTATTTCTCTGAGTTCTTTTCCATTCTCTTGAAAGCCATTAATGGCATCCATGTCTGGGGCGTCCCTGTCCAGTTTGCAAACCCCTATTTTCACAAGAAAAAAATATGAGTACTGGGCTTTAACTATGAAAGCATTGTTTCAATCTCAAGACATATGGGAGATAGTTGAAAACGGTTACATGGAATCCGTAGACCACGTAGCATATAACGCCATTACACATGCTGAGAAAGACGCTTTGAAAGAATAGAGGAAGAAGTATGGGAAAAATTTATTCTACATCCATCAAGCAATGCATAAGAGCATACTCCCAAGAGTAGCAGTAGCAAAACAAGCCAAGGAGGCATGGGATACACTATAAATTGCTTACCAAGGTATGGACAAGGTAAATACTGCTAAATTACAGCTCCTTAGAAGAAATTTTGAAAATTTATCAATGAGAAATTCAAATTTGATAGAATATTTATTTACACATTTTATTGGCATAATTAATCAAATCAAATCTCATGGAGGAGCCATAGAGGATAGGAAAATTGTTGAGAAGATGCTTATAAGTCTCCCTTCTAAATTTGACCCTCTAGTTGTGGCTTTGGAGGAAACCAAAGAATTAAGTCAATTTACTATTGATGAGCTTCATGCCTCTCTCATCAACCATGAATATAGACTAAATAGATCAAACATCTCATTGGAAAATGTATTTTCATCTCAGTCATCTATAAGTCATGGAAGAGGACGACAAAAATTCAGTCCTAGAGGTAGAGGGAAAAGTTACCCTAGAGGTGGACGTAGTAGTAGTCCTACAAATGTTGGTGGTGGAGGTCCAAATTAGAATTTCAGTCGCCCAAGTGGCCCGAGGTTTGACAAATCACACATCCAATGTCATTATTGTAAAAAGTTTGGGCATTATGCTTATGAATGCAAGAAAAATAATATGACCAGCACAAGCAAGGTCAAAATCAGTCAAGTAGCACTCTCACAAGCACTATGTTTATTTCATGCACAAGGATTGTTGAAGCGATTCCTAAAAGCTCCTCAGTTGAGTGCAGTGTTGTCCATGAAAGCCCATGTGACATATGGTATTTGGATTCCATTTGTAGTAACCACATGACAAGTAATGTAGATTTGCTTTTTAGCTTGGATGAATCAGTTCAAACTAATGTCATACTTGGTAACAACAACAAGGTCAATATTTTGGGTAAAGGTACAGCTAATATTCTAACCAAAAAGGGGGAGCTGAAAGTTATGCATGATATGTATTATGTTACTAGTATAATACATAACTTAATGAGTATTGGTCAGTTGGTATAAAAAGCCTATAGAGTGTACATGGAAAACAATGGGTGTGTGATTTTGGATAGGTTTCCAAGCAAATTATTGATTTTCAAAGTGCAAATGACTAGCAACTAGATGTTTCCCTTGAGGATAATGTTGGATATGAAGGGAAAAATAACCCAAACTATTCATAAGATAAATAATGTACATTTTGGAACTACCTTTAAGGCAGAAAATACAAAATCAGGAGCTAAAATGAATTCTATAGTTTTAATAAAATTTGAAGCAAGCCAATTCAGCTCTGAAGAAGCAAAAAATAGTGGTGGATAAATTCAAACAACATTTCAATCAGTTGTAAAGGATGAATCTTGGTTGTGACATTTTAGATTTGTGCATTTAAACATTAGAGCGCTGAAGCTACTACATATGAAGAACATGGTGAAAGGTTTGCCATTAATTAAGAAACTGAAAAAAGTTTATGAAGGTTGTATCTTGGGCAAACAATATAGAGAGTCTTTCCTGGTTGGCAAATCAATAAGAGCAAGAGCATCACTTGATATTTTTAATTCGTATATTTGTGGGAAAATCCAAACACCTTCCATAAGAGGCTACACTTTTTTCCTTAATTTTATTGATGACTTTACAAGGAAAACTTGGGTTTACTTCTTAAAACACAAGTTTGATGCATTTGCTTATTTTCAGCAATTCAAGGCACTTGTGGAAAAGAAAAGTGGCTACTACATCAAGGTTTTGAGGATAAATAGAGATGGTGAATATATTTCTAATGATTTTCTAAATACTTTTAGATTATATGACATACACAAGCAATTTACAACCACCTATACACCTCAATAAAATGGTGTGGCAGAGAGGAAGAATTGAACTATTATGGAGATGACACATAGTATGTTGATAGCTCAGCATTTACCTAATGAATATTGGGCTTAGGTAGTGGTAACTTATATTTATATCATGAATAGGTTCCCAACAAAAAGTGTGAAGAACAAAGTCCCTCAAGAGGCTTGAACAAGTAAGAAGCATAGTGTTTCTCATTATAAGGTATTGTGTTGTGTTGAAAATGCACATATTCCAGATGAGTTGAGGAAGAAGTTAGACAATAAAGGACCAAAATGTATATTTGTTGGCTATTCAGAGAATACAAAGGCATATAATTTGTTTAATCCTATGACTAAGAAGGTTATAATCAACCATGATGTTTAGTTTATGGAGGATGAAGCATGGGATAGAAGTGTAGAGAGGAATATAAAATTATAGTTGTTGTTCCTCGTGATGATATGGTGGATGAAGTGTTTCCATCATCAAGTACAACTCAAACAACAACTCCTTCCACTCTTAGGATAGAACCATATGTTGTAGATCAAGCTACAACCCTATTCATGGCAAAGAGATCTTCAAGGTTGCTTCCCACACCAAGAGTACAAAAAACTCCATGGGTAACCAGAGTAGCATCTACATCATTGACATCCTTGGATCAACTCTGACTATCACTCCAAGTAGTTCTACGTCTTCAGATCCAACTCTAGCAAGCATGTTGCCTGAAAGACAAGGAGTTTGAGTGAGTTGTATAATATTGATACACCAAATTCATTTTCAATCTTTTATTTATTTTATCATGTAGATGATCCATTAACATTTGAATAAGCTATGAGTAATGATACATGGGTATAAGCCATGGATGACGAGATTGAGTCCTTTGAAAAGAACCAAACATGTGAGTTGGTTGAGTTGCCTGAAGGCATCGATGTAATAAGTGTAAAGTGGATTTATAAGACTAAACAAGACATTGATGGAAAAGTGCAAAAGAATAAATCAAGGCTAGTTTCAAGGGGCTTCACACAATATCTCAGAATAGATTTCAATGAAACATTTGCTCCTATTACATGATTGGACACAGTTAGGACCATATTGGCTATTGCTGCCCACAATAAGTGGTTTGTCTACCAAATAGATGTGAAGTCAGTATTTCTAAGTAGTTACCTAGAGGAGGAAGTGTATGTTGAAAAACAACAAGGCTATGAGATACTGGTTCATGAAAACAAAGTATATAGGTTGAAGAAGACACTTTATGGATTAAAGTGAGTTCCTAGAGCTTGATATAGCCGTATTGAATCCTATCTCATTCAAAATGGTTTCCAAAGAAGCTATTGTGAGCCAACCTTATACATCAAAGTCAACAAGCAAGGTAACATTTTAATTATTTATTTGTATGTAGATGATCTAATCTTTACCAGTGATCTTAGCATAGATGCTTTCAAAAAAACAATAAAGAGTGAATTTAAAATGACTAATTTGGGGCTTATTAGATATTTTTTGGCATTGAAGTCCATCAATCCAATTCTGGTATATTTATTTTTCAATCCAAATATGCAAATTAAATATTGAAGAGATTCAATATGGTAACGTGCAAGGCAGCCCCAAAATTGGTCATGATGAGGTTGAAGCTAAGTAAGGAGGATGATGGACCATGGGTGGATCCTAAATTGTTTAAGAGGTTGGTTATAAAACTTATGTATTTGATAGCCACAAGGCCTGATATTATGTATGGTGTAAGCCTATTTCAAGGTTTATGAATTCTTCAAAAGACTCTCCTTGGCAGGCTAGTAAGAGAATACTGAAGTATGTGAGCGGTATAAAGGATTTTGGCATATTGTATTACACGTCAGTTGATTTTAATCTTTTTGGATACATGGATAGTGATTGTGGGGGTAGCATAGATGATTGTAAAAACACTTTTGGGTATGCTTTTTGGTACAGGTGTTGTGTCATGGGCTTCAAAGAAAAAAACCATTGTGATTCTTTTTTTAGGTGAAGCTGAGTATGTGGCAGCCACTAGTGCAGCTTGTCAAGCTGTCTGGATGTGAAGGATGTTGAAAGACTTAATGTATGATAAAATATAAGCCACTAAAATATTTTGTGACAATAGTTCAGCGATTGAATTATTCAAAAATCATGTTTTTCGTAAGAGAACTAAGCATATTGATATTAGGTACCATTTTATTAGAGAGCTTGTCAACAACAAAGAAATTTGCATAGATTTTTGCAGTTCTAATGATCAATTTTTTGATATATTTACAAATCCATTGATGAATGAGAAATTAGAATATTTACAAATATTTTTAGGAGTTTTTAATCATATATATATATATATTGGAAGAGAGCTCTAAAATATAGCTTTGAGGATAGATGCTTTGAAGATTGCTCTAAAGATAGATGCTCTAAAGACTGCTCCTAAAATAGATTATCCAAAGACTTCTTCAAAGATAGGTGCTCTGAAGATAGATCCAAAGATAACTTCAAAGATAGATAGCTCTAGAGTAGTTTGATGCAAATTTTTTATGATCCTCAGTAGTTCAAATTAAGGGGGAGTATTGGAAAAATTGTAATTACTTAAAGCTAGGCATTTATTGTCCAAATATATTTTTTGTCCTTTCCATATTTGTATCTTTTTCCAAGAGGATTTGCATTAATGATCTTTTTGGTTGATGTTAGCTTTATCTTGTGTGAGCTATTGCTACACATTAATTTCTAATTAATTTTACTTCTATCTTGAGACCAGCGTTGCCTAGCAAGAGAAGAGAGAAGTCAAGAGAATAGTCTGGAACATATACTAGCTGGTGCAAAAGTTCCAAAATAGAGGAATATATAGTTCTATGTGCAACTTTAGCTATTGTCTTTTGTTGATGAATATATTTATATCACTAAAGCTAGTTTTAGTACAGATCTGGGTTCATAAATAGTGACAGTTGTTCTTTTTCTCTTACTCTAAATTTTCTAGGTTATTTTATGCTTTTTTTTGTTTTTGCAAATTAAATCCTCTTTTTTCAACCATTGAGTTTGTATTTATCGCACATCCTCCTCTATTAAAAACTTAAGCCATGACAATTCCTTTTGCAAGTCTTGAAGGATTAAGGGAGAGGACTCAGTAGTTGTGCACCCTAACTTCATGCATATGAGACATCTAAATCATGTATTGTAGACATGTATAATTGATGTTGATGGATATCTTAGCACGTCTATTTTTTTATTCTAAATTTTTAGCATCTGATGTGGTAGTATGGACACGTGGTTTTGATTTTTGTGAAAGGGGTTCTTACAGTGTTGTTTTAGAGGTCCAACCAACTGATGATGATATCATCACCTATAAAAATTAAAGTGAGATCCAAAATATTAGCATTTAAACTCAACTTAATAGTGTGTATCTAATGCAATGCATGCACCTAGTTTGATGTCACAAGGGATCAACGCCTCACCACCCTACATTCACACCCAATCAACTCACATTGAATGAGCCCATACACGTGTTATTGGACTGACTTTGTCTTGTCTTCATCACCATCACATTTCATGTTCGTTAATGTTGAAGGGAAGAGGAGATGGAGGGTTTGGGAGATGAATTGGAGGGAAGAGAATAAGTGGAGATGAGATGCTTCTTGTTGTTTGCCATCATTGTCTACATGTGAGGTTTTTTATACCTGATTAATGCTATGAGCTAAATTATTTTAAAAAATGATAATATGGCTTCAAAATTTTGTTAAAAAATAAATAATTTTATTTATTTTGGCCAATCTTTCTATGAATTATTAAACTGTAGTTAAATTTAGTATAGTCGAGTTGTGATTCGTTCAAAATGAGTAATTTTGGCTTACAAGTTTTAATGACTATAAGGTTATCTTGTGTAGTAAACCCCACCAAATCTTTAGCTAATAGTACTCAGCCCATGCTATGCATGCAATCAAGTTGAAGTGAATATTTATAATGAAAGCTAAACTATAGTGAATTGATCAAAAAATGAGCAAAAGGAAGGGTAGGGCAGAAAGGAAGGTGAATATTTTTTATTTTATGTCCAGACATTATGACCAAGCTTAAATTTCATCAAAGACATGCACTAAACCAATATATGACATGAAATTTCAAAGGCACAGATCATATCATAGACCAGGCAAATGTCTAAGGATAGTTGGAACAATGTAAATAAGAAATCAAGGTCACTATAAATATTTACTTCCACAAGAAAATAGCATTAGCACATCTTCAAAGAAAGCAAAGAAAATGAAATGAACTTAAGATCCTTCAATCAACCTAGCATAAGCATAAATTGACAACTCTGCATTCAGATATGCACATTTAGAATCCATAAAAAACAATTCATATATGAACATTAAACTAGATAATTGAGGAAGCATCCATGATAAGAATCACATAAAAATATGAGACAAACTTTACAGAAATCTCTTGCTTGCATTAACTGCTCCAAGTTTAGAAAATAGTTTTTTTTCTCTAAAGAGTTTTCACCTTCCCACCCTACATTTAAGATTCAGTGTCTGGGATTGAAGGGGCCCATCCCCATGTTATTTAACACCAACCGGCTTACATCTTTCTCAACATCACTTTGCATGTGTTGTTATTGAAAGGAAGAGTAGATGGAGGGTTTATGTGAATGGTAAGATTTGCCTTCTATGTAAGTGGTATTTGCTTCTCCCATTTCTAAGTGATATATACCTACTCTCTTTGCTTCTAAGTGTTATTTGTCTGATATCTTTGCTTCTAAGTGACATTTGCATGCTCTCTTTGTTTTCACCATTTCTAAGTGTTATTTTCCCCCTCTATTTCCCTACTCTCTTTTCTATTTGTGGAGCTATCTCAATTTGCATTCTTGTTTGCTTGCCATCATTATTTATAGGTGAGTTTGTTATACCTCACTAAGACTATGAGCCAAATGGTTTTAAAAATATGAATATGACTTGGAATGTTCATTAAAAATAAGTTATTATTTTGATATGTGTGAATCTTTCAATGAATTCTCATACTGTATAAATTGTAGTTTATTTAGTGTAGTCAATCTATGAATCACATGGAATGTGTGTGTTTTACTTTATATCTACACCATGCATATTGAAATCAGTGGGTTTTTTTTAGTATTCTAGGATTATTTCTTTTGACCTTATGATAAATTGGTCTCAGAAAAATGAATGGCCATTTAAAGTTAACTTTTGTAAGAGGTCACTATTGTGATTTGGGTTCTATAATTACAATCCTTTATTATTACTAGATAGGTTTACGATGAATAATACTATAACAACAATCAATTGCATGAATATAATTCATATAAATAAGTAATTTATTTATTTATATGAATTACATTCATAAAAATATCATGTTGTCATACAAACCTCTATGTTGGGAGTGTATGCATAGCATGGACTGTGTGTTATTAACTAAAATTTTGAATATACATGTTTGGAGCCCACTTAGTTTTTATTTTTGGAATTTAATTATCACCGATCCATTGGTCCTTCAAAACAACTCTATAGTGACCCCTTGCATGGTAATCATAACCCTTACACTATACAGGCATGCGATTCTTTTCTGGGCTTGTTGAATGCATTGTGAGAATAATTTATTGTTGACTATAAGAAGCAATGAAAGTCACCCTATAATAAAGTGAATGCACTAGTGATAGAATTTTATTGTTGACTATAAGAAGCATTGAACGTCATCCTATAATAAAAGAGTTTGTAAATAATATGCACTACTATAGGGTGACTTTCAATGCTTTTGATAGTGAATGACAAAGCTTCCATCAATAGACTACCTCTGCGCTTCCCCTCAACACAATGCACACTTAGGTCATAATTATTATATGCTCCATATTTCAGCAAATTTGTCATTACTATGAGTTTCTCGTTTACAATTATATGCGGTTTAATAGGTATATGGTTTTTCACTGGTCATTTTTCTATCATTGCTTACTATGGATTTACAAGTGGAATTTTTAAACCTTGCTAAAGGCATGAGCCAAAGTGTCTTATGGTTTGTAGTTAATTATTTCAATTTTGTAGTTAATCTTTTTTTGTGATCAAGTGTAAATAATGTTGTAAGAAGAATGATTTGCATCAATGCAATTCTTGTAGAAATATGTTTTCATTTATTTGTATGCATCTTTTATTTTCGTTAATCATATTTCAACTCAATAAAAACAATGTTATGCCAATGTGAATCATAAAATTATTAGCAAGATCCAAATGTGGGACATTTAAACTTTAGTTAGAAGCATTCATTCCATGTTATGCATGCACTTTGTTCAAGGTGCTAATGCAATAAGCAATTTTTTTAATCATGGCCTTAATATCTAGATTTGCACTGGTTTTCAAGTACAATTAATCATTGGATTTTTTTTGGTAAACTCTTTATTATGAATTTCATTCATGCAAGTGATTGTTGTTACGATATTATTTATGTTATCTATCACACAAGTGAACCTTAAATGATCAGTAAATTTTTTAACCCAGAATTGCTCATTCTGAACAGATCGACTACACTATATTGAACTATGGTTACCACACATTCACAACATTAGTGAGGTAAAAAAACTCATCTATAATCAGTGATGGGTAAAAAAACTCTAAAGATTGATTGTGTTGAAAAATAGCCGTGCAAATTAAAAATTCTCTCCTGAAAACTTTGCTTGATTTACTCTGTAAATTAAGCCCATAAGTGCATGATACCCCTCATGTGTCAATTGAGACAAAGTATATGAATAGTATAACCATTTATTTATTCAACCATGGGGTATCAGATTGTATATTATCACTTAATATGACCCCTTTATTCTCCTCTTTTTCAAAAGGCCCCATAAATAATATCCATGAGTTGATCTCTCCTTGATCTACCTAGGTCTTTATGATAT
Source organism: Torreya grandis (assembly GCA_037957365.1). NCBI lineage: Eukaryota > Viridiplantae > Streptophyta > Pinopsida > Cupressales > Taxaceae > Torreya > Torreya grandis. The sequence continues at coordinate 3,237,968 of JARHVA010000255.1, read as the reverse complement.
CACCTATCTCTCGCCACTGGTAACCTCAATATTCTCTATACATCCTTTAGGGTCATTGTCATCTCTCCCATCACTAACTAAAAGGTACAAGTATCATTGTTCCACCACTATACTAAACTAATGAGAAAATATAAGTTATATCACATCTTAAATAGGTGTTCAACATGGTCTAACATAACTACATCCAAAGGCTCTCACTTTGCTTCATTCAACACTAATACCTATATAGACTACAAATATATTATATTTTATAACTCCCGCATGTATATAAAACCTTACATCACAATAAATAAATTTAAAAAAAAAAAATATTAATTTTTAAAAATATTTAGAATAATACATTTCTCCCTAACCATATAATTCCTCATAAAACTCCACAATTTCTTTTCAAAAAAAGTGAAGTTTTCTCTTACGTCCATAAAATCCCTCCCAAAACCACACTATTTCTTCTAAAAAATGTGAAGTTGCAAACGCAGAAAAAGGACAAAATGCTCCCAATTATTTGGGAAACTTTTGAAATATTATAAACAAAGGAAAAGTGGTAAAACAAAGGTTTAAAAGCACTCATGAAGGGTGCCTAATCAAGTATTTTGGTTAACACTAGAACTTTGGCCCTGTCTATATATCAAAATCTCAGGTCGTTCACCAATGGTATTCTTCTTCTAGAGCACTATTTACAAAGATAAGACATCCCAGTGAGATGGCTTTATTTTCACATTTACTTTTGATTTTTATATTTTAGGAAAAAACAATTAATTATATGTTACTTTTCAATTATCAATATTTTCTACATTTATCAAGTTAGAAGATACATGTTAGTTTACAAAGACGTGTGAACTAATTTTTTAAGATGATGTTATAACATAATTATCAGTGCTACAAGCTACATTACCTTCGTACTTTGAAAATGTTATTGAATTATATATGATGTTTAGAGTTTATATATCATTGTTTTGTATTAAAAATATCATTAATTTCTCGAGATTTGATTATTATTATTATTGAAAATATATTTTTTTTTAAATTTTGAAAGAGAAGCCATATTGTATGATTATATATTGGTACTCTTATTACTATTTAAGTATATATTTGACTTTACATAATATTGGGAATTGAGCTCGATTACTTTCTCGAGATATTATTATTATTATTGAGAAACTATATTATATGATTATATATCAGTACTCTTATACTGTTTTAAGTATATATTTGAGTTTACATAATGTTGGGGATTGAAAGCCCCACAAAGTATCTCACTTCAATTTTTAATGACTTTTAGAAGATATGATTTAGAGGTGATTTGGTTGGTTTGGTTCCAAGATTTGTCATGGTTATGTTTAGATATGATTAGATGTTACATTTTTTTTAGGGATTCAAAATTTTTAAAGTATTTATTATTTGGAGTTAATGTATGTAAATGCATATAAAAAATAAAATTTATGCAATCCATTTAAGGTATATGTTGTTTGTTTCAAGAGATTTAGGGGTATGAATATATGTATATGCACACGTGCACGTGTGTGTGTTTATATGTATGTATGCACATACATCAAAGTAAGAAATTATTTAGATAATTGAATATGACATTTAAGAATTTATTAGTCATTTAATTGTATAATTATAGGGTATCCGTATATTTATCAATTATTGATCTAAATTAAGTATTATTGATACATTTTTTATTTTTTTGTTGTGTGCCCCTTCTTTTGTCTCCTTTTCTCTCTGCTCCTATTTTTGTAGTCTTGTAATGGGTTTCCTAGAAAAATAGACACTATGTTTTGGGGGCCCAAAAACATAGTATGTTTTGGGAGTTGTGTGTGGCATGGATTACTTAAGGTGCACTTAGGTTTTGTGGTTTCATCTTGTTCAATTTTCTACTATTCGATGTCAGGATGCATGCCAATAAGCCTTAATTTGAATTTGAGTCATCAACAAATACACAAGAATCTTAATGTATTTAGGCATCTAGGGATCATCTAAACAAGTATTTAACATTTATTGCTCACAAAAATATTTTGAGCATTTAAAAACAATCTATAAAGATGAAGCAAGCATTTATGGTGCATTTTTTGGGGTAATAGGTTTTATATTAGCAACATATTGCATTGTACTAGTTTTTCAAGTTAATGAATTACTACAATTATTGGAGTGTTATGTACATCATTGAGGGGCCTAATAAATATCAAGAAAGCACAACCATTCCTTAGTGTAATTATGGCTGCAAAAAACATAATTTTCCTTATCATTTTAAGGCATAGTTGGCCAATGATGGCAAGAAGAAGTGCCTTTTCTTAGTGATCAACATGAAATTTTATAAAAATGATCAAGGTTTTTTAGCCCTAGATATCATGAACATTTTCGTCTAAAAAATTTGCATCTAACTAATATGTCCTTGAGCCATAATCACTATATTGTTTTTGCCCAAAAAGAAAACTTGACGATATGGACAAGGCCCTTCATTCACCACAAGTTATCAAGGTTATCATTATTCTGCAACAAAACCATTTATTGTCATACTTTACCGACTATCTCTATCTATGACAATATAAAAAATACAAAATTCTAAACTCTTATTTCATCTTTATTACATTAGTTTTACAAAATTCATTATATGTAATTTATTATTTTTAATTTATTTAAAATCTATTTAATTTTTATGAATATTTTTGTTACAATTTGAGTGAAATCCATACACATACACATACGCATCCTCTCCCTGTTAAATCACTATTGTATTTTGTTGATTTTTTAAATTTCTACTTTATTTTCATTAAAATATTATTGTATTTTGTTAATTTTTTTTGGTTTTGAAATTATAATATTTTTCAATTTAATAATTATAGATATTTTAAAATGACTAATTAAATTGTATAATTTTAAGATATTTGTATATCATTCAAATTAAATATCATTAGTGTTTTTTTCAAGTTGATTTTATTTCTTTTTCTTTCTTTTCCTTTTTTGCTCTTTATTTTCAAGAGTATTGCATAGAGCATCCACAATACTCTAAATATATCGAAAGTGTTAAATATGTTCCTTATATTTTTAGCAGTTCTTTTTAAGGTGCACTCATTTCCTATGGTAAAATATTTTTTTATTCAATGGAGAAAACACTTTTGAAACCATAGTTATGAACCGGATAAGTGAGACTTTTGATTACTGATCCCAAAACTAAAGAGAGGGTTTTGAATGATAGATCCACAACCAAGAGGGTTTGGAGGATCCCATAACCTTTACAAGGAACAACAAGAGGATTTTAAAGGTCTCACAACCATAACAAGCACAACTAGAGGGTTTGAATATTCCCACAACCTTGACAATTCAAACAATAAGAGCGTTTTAAGGATCCCACAACCATAACACCATGAAGTTTTGAAGGTTCCCACAACTTTAATACAAAAAAGTAGGTTACTTCTCAACGAAACACAAATAACAAGCACACTTCAATAGAACCTCCCTAGAACTTCCACTACAGAATAAGAACCTACCAGGAGTAGGTCTTTTGCTAGTCTTCTGCCTCTTAAGAACTTCCGCACATCCTTTTTGCAACTAAGACACAATAAGTGGGCTTGCCCTCCCACTGAGCCAAATAACAACTAAGAAGGAACTATCCAAATCGTCCTCAATAATCTAGCCACAACTTGATACAGAACAAGGTTTTTCAGCCAAAAATAATCAATATAAAGATTCTAGGACAAACCCTAGAAACCATAAAATATAATGGTGAAATCCTCTATCATCCACTCTAATAAAATAAGTTTTGATGTGGTTTCCTATATCCACCACAATCAAAACTAACTGGAAGCTTTGGTTAGTGACCAACAAAACTACCCAAGCCTTACATAAACTTGCCCTGAAGAACCATGCCTTCTCCATCCTAGTGGGAATAAGGTGATCATTTAAGTTGGCCACTAGACACCCCCTTCTACAGTGTCCATGAAGCATATGGTATACCTGAATACAGTTCCGTATAGATCTAGTCTATAGCAAAGTTTCCACACATCCTCTGCAGAACCTGAGCACAACAACTGAGCATACATACACACTCAACCATTCCACAACTCAAAAGAGGGCTCATAAATATCAAACCAAACTCCATATAACATTTTGAGTATTCCTCTATCATCCCCATTAATCTGAAGTCTCAAAACTAGCCAAACAGGGGTTTCAGCAAGGTTTTTGTAGGAACCCACACCCAAAAACCAATCTACAACAATGCATGAGCCCACACATGAAGCCAAAATAGAGGAAACCCCTCTTTTATCCTCACCTATTTTAAGAACAATGGTGTGGATTCTTCTATCCTCCACATGAACAAAAAATATTTTGATGGGGCATGCTCTATCCACCACCACTAACCTCCACTAGAAATAACAGTGATCAACAGTCCCAAAATGTCATTGAAACTTCAAAACATCAACCATGAAGTAAAAAGAGGCCCCTAACCTCACTGAGTAAGGCATCCTGCTAGTCCTTCGTCTTTTCAGACACAACTTTGAATCTAGAGATCTAATGCCAATCTTCAACAAATTTTTTGCTCTAATTTTTATAAACACTGCTTAGAAATTGTCATTCCAACATTTAGAGTACCCCAAACATCTGCGTTGCTTCTTCCCTACCCAATGAGCCATTCAAACTTCTAAGGGATGTCCTTGGTGATGCAAAAGACCCCTAATGCTTTTGAATTTAAACTTTCATGTGCATGATCCCCCTATCATCCATTTTGCTTGCAGCGTATTAAAAACTCCTTCCTCCTTATTTGTTGAGCATAATAAAACCAAGGAAAATGCCACTCAAGAAAATCCATAACACATCCTCCAAATTTGAGACATAGCCATCCTCGTCTTCCTCCTAATTTCGCCCTGAATTTTCTTGCTGATAAACCAAATTCAAAATCCTTCATCCACTTTCTGTAATCATAAATTATTATTTTAGACTAATAAAAATTTTATTTTAAATTTATTTATCTCTAAATTCATATATATATATATATATATAATCATTTTTGCTTTCATGTAAATTTATGAACGCTTTCCAATTCAAACCAATGCCAAATTCCTTCCTTCACTTTCTATCATCATAAATTATTATTTTAGACTAATAATTTTTTTATTTTAAATTTATTTACCTGTAAATTGATAAACATTTTAATTTATTTACATATATATAAAACCATTTTTTTTTGTATAAATTGAAATGAAATGAAATGAATTTTAATAACGTCCACGAGACCAAACAAAGTATGCGACCAAGTGTCAAGACCATTAGAGATTCTTCATATTCCTTTCGAAGTTATCTCGCCTCTTATGAATCTTTACCAACAGCCAGGCCGTGTTGTGTAGCCTCTCTTCCTCAAATAATTCACTAAAACATACCACATTCACATTTTTATCCTGTTGCATATGGATATCTTTGTACGCATCGCACTCCCTAATGAAGTGCCGTTCAATTTCAACCACTCTATCATTGCAAAAAATGCAAGTCCTCTCTTCCCATCTTTCCTTGGGAATCGTCCATCTTCCAGTTTCACACCTAAGATGGTGTGAACCGGTCCTCAATTGTGTCATTAGGATCCTAGCATTACCTTTAAGTTCGGCACTTAGGTATGCTTTATCCCCGTGCTCCCAAGTGGGATTGAACTCTTTGATATAATGCATTTTTTTACGTCCAATCTGATTTGTCCACATGGTAGTCCTGAATTTTTCTAACACAAACTTTTTTATTTCCTCTTTGGAGTTAGGGCACTCATGTAACTTAATGTCCCATTTTCCCAGCCACTTGATGTTTTGCTTCATCCATGTCTTCTTCCTCCGATCTAGCACCTCGTTCACCACCTTTTTGGGCCACCAGTGATTCCCCATGTTTTCAACCTTTTTTATGTAGCTTAGTCCGTGAAATCGCCACAGCTTCCATTAGGAAAGTACCAGCATCCGCCAAGAGGATCTCATATGGAACAATTGCTTTAACTTTAAGACTACTGGTGATAAGATGTTTTTGAATTCTTTCCAACTATCTCCATCTGTGATTTGACATGTTGCTTCCCCAAACCTCACAATCATAGAGGACAACCGGTGTGACCAACAAACCAAAAAGGGTTTTCTTGGTTTTCTAGTCCCAAAGTTCTGCTTTCCTGCATCTGTTCTGGAGAAGGTAAGAAGCTCTCCAACCTCCTTGAATCCTTTTCACCCTACAAGTTTCTCAACTGAATCTATTATGAAAAACAATACCAAGATACTTGTATTCTTCGACGATTTCCAACGGGCTACCTTCGAACATAAAATTAGTTTGATGTTGTTTCCTTTTTAGAGAGAAGATCATGACTTTAGTCTTGCTAATGTTCACTTACATCCATACATCTTGGCAAAATAGCTCTAAAGCATTCAAATGATCCCTCAAACCATGGGCATTTTTTGCTATAAGAATAAGATCATCTGCATATAAAAGTAGCTTTACTACAACACTAGTCAACTGAATTCTACCTCCTTCAGTTTTATTTATTCATTGCTCAAGTTTATCAATGTAAAGGCCAAACAAAGTGGGGGAGAGTGGGCACCCTTGCTTGACCCCTATGTTGCTGCCGAAGCATTCAGACATGCCTTCTCTAGTTCTAATTTTTGCTCTAACACACTCATAGAGTTTGTGGATAACTGCTCTAAATTCATCGGGAACCCCTAGTTCTTCCATCCTTTTTCAGAGTTTGTCTCTAGGTACTATGTCAAATGCTTTTTAAAAATCCATAAAACAACAGTAAGCTTCCCCACCTTGGGTGTTCCAAGATTTTTCAATCAAATGCCTAAGAGTAATATAGTGATCAATGGTAGAGTGCTTTGGTCTAAAACCAGCGTATCCCTCTACTCTTTTCCATTCTTTTTCTACCCAATTGTTTATTCTACATTCGATCAAGCTCCCAAATAACTTTCCAAGAAGAGGGTTGACCATGATAGTACAATAGTTAGAGGGATTATTTATATCCCCACTCTTGAAGAGAGGGATAACGACACTAGTCGTCCACTCCACTGGAAATCCCCATTGCGTGACTTCATTAAAAATTCTTTTGATGTGCGGAGCAAGGTGTTCAACGCCCCACTTTAAGAATTTAGCTTGCAGCTCGTCAATGTCTTGTGCTTTACCATTTGCTAATTTCTTTATATCATGTTGATCTCCTCATCTGAGAAGAGCTCGATTGACGTGCTAACACTGGGAGGGAGAGTTTCCTCATGTTCACGCTCATAAAGCAGCGTTGCATACTCTAACCATTGAGATTATGTGATATTATTTTCTATATGTTTCTTCTCTTGTTGTAGCTCCCTCCAAAATCATTTGGGATTGTGCTTACCTAACTCTATTAGCTCCTTCCTTCTTAGTATAACAATTTTTTCTTTCTTGGCTTTTAACAATTTCGCATATTTTTTCTTGTTTTCTTTGTTTGGCTCGCTCTCTTTGTATGATCTTTTTGCTGCTTTGCACTCTTCATCATACCAGGGGTTAGCCGGGAACGTGTTAGAGACTCCTTTCCGAGGCTTGGATTTCTTGCAAACATTTAGAGCCTTTTGGATCAAAGGGACCAACAAACTGCTGTCAATGTGATTCCTCGTGATAATGTTTTCCTTAAGCCCAACTTTGTTTTTGGTCATCTCAATGCGCTGCCCAAGGGCAGCGGTAAAGAGTTCCTAATTTTTTTATTCAAAATGATTTTACCATGTGGATTAGCTGTCCTAAGCTTGTGTTGAGCTTTCCTTTCACTTTTCTTGTTTGTGAGAAAGCCAAACTTAACCAAGAGGGGCATATGGTCAGATTTCATCTCCATAGGGCATTCCCCTATAACAAACTCCAGCAACCTAGCAGTCAAATTTTTAGAGAAGATGACATAATCAACCACACTTTGACCATTGTAGGTTTTGCATGTAATACCTCCAAATCTTGGCCAAGCTCTTGTCCTGTTACATATAACCATGTCATACAAACTACAAAGTCCCAAAAGTTCGGCACTGAAGTGTGTCACACTGCCTTTTCCATCTTGTGACGTTCTTTTCCAAAGTTGGTCCCCACTCTCTTTTAGCCATAAGGGATTGCTATCCTCTCTATCTTCTCCTTCCATTTGAAGAGATTGATTGTTGGCCATTCTAGCATTGAAGTCTCCTATTAAAACAATTTTCCCTGATGTGCTAAAATAAGAGATATATTTCTTTAATACTGCATACGGGTCTTCCCTATCCAAGTTTCTCTTTTTGTAGAATGTTGACCCTTTTGGGGCAAAGTAACAAGTAGCCAACCTAATTATGTCCTTATTGTCTGTTATTTTTAGCCAAATGTATTGTTTATTGGGATCCTCTTTTTCTATTTTCACTGTTTCAGCCCACACTTCTTTTATTAGCATGGTGACCCCCCCCATGACCCTTTCTTGTCTCTATCCCTTCGTTCCATACTGAGATTTTTTTGTACCCTACAAAGTCTGGGACTTTGCATCCATCATGCTCATGTGTTTCGGTTAAAATAATAATGTCTTTCCCTTCTGCTATGGGCCCCAACCCCGGTCCTCTTCTCCAAGGGTATCCTTTGCAATTCCAACTTATCATATGCAGAGATTCTCGTGGGGCCCCGAATTCCTATTTTTTGTGGAAAGAACGCTCGCTGATTTGAGCTTTTTCATTTTTCAGCCATGCCCATTTTCCATCCTCTCTTATTTTTTTCACTTTTTCCTACTCCTTTCTTCGTTCTTCTTATTGTGCGAATGTTAAGTCCTCATCAAGGAAAATGTGGGTGCCTCTGAGTAGCCCCCTATTCCTTAAGATTGTGTTCTTATCCTCTATGTTTTTCAAGATAACTCTTACATGCCTATTCCTTCTTTCTTCTGTTTTCTTTCCAATCATGTTTCCCTGCTTGATAACACCCGTCCATTTCAATTCTTCTTTTAAAAAATCTCTTGCTAAGATGTCAGTGCTTTCTTTCTCGCCAAAATCCCTCAAACCTTTGATGATAATATTAACCTCCTTGTCATGTTTGTCTTTTTCTTCTTTTATGTGTCTCTTGATTTGTTTCTCGATGGTTTCTTTTTGCTCATGAATTGGTTCTCTGACACCCTGAGCTTTTTCTTCTTCTAATTGATCTCTCAACGTATTTTCCCTTAGTTCCATGCTTGCCATCGCTGTTTGGATCTTTTCTAGCTGTGAAATGTCACTTTTTATCCCTGTTTCTGATATGCTTTTTGTTGATTTTATTTTCTCTAGCTCCAGTTTTAGATAGGCCAGCACCCGCTGACCCCTTATCATGTTGCTTTGCAGAGTTAAAACTTGATCTTTGAGCAAACTTGTTTTCTCTTTCAAGGTTCGAGCTGGTTTCCAAAATTTCTTTAATTTTAGTGCTTTCATGTCATCCTTTCTCTTCTATCTTCTCCAGTGTTTGTTTGAAGTTCATACGCTCATTAACGTACAGTTCTGATGACCACATCAGCGGTGTAGTTGTAGTGCTGTACAGTGCTGCATGGTCTTGTGATCCAACTTCCTTTCCATATTTGCTTATTAGAACAGTTTCTGTTTTGTCTCTGTTTGCTTCCAGTTCTTTGTGGCATAGATGATTCTCAATCTCTTTCCTACTGTCTTCGCTTAGACCTGTAGGTTCTCCTTTCGAGCGATTCATTTTGATCACGGTGTTCGCAGTGTTTCCATCTATCTTAGGTAAAATCTTAATAAGTTTTTTACTATGTTTTTGCCACTGTTTACAGATTTGTCTGCGTCTTATTATCCCCTTGTATTGCTTTGCATTCACAAATATTAATTTTCCCTCCATTTTGATAGCGTTATCATGAGGGTGTAATAATGAGAAAGGGTCCCCTGTTTCCTTTATACTATGTCCATGAGTGCTTGGATCATTAGGTATGTTTGTTAACTGGAGAGTTTGGTTTCAAGGAGTGCTTAATCTTTCCTGGTAAAGTACTCTAACCACCGACCCCGTTAACTGCTCTTGGGGGCCACCTGAATCCCCTGTATGAAATGTGGGAAGCTTCAAAGGTCCAAGCATTTGCAAATTTTTGACACTTGCTGAAAACCGTGTTTTCTCGACCATATAACCCCTGTGTGACCCGCTGAGGGTTATCTTTTAACTGCTTCCTTTTGTTTACCATAGCTTGCTTTGTTTTGTAATACCTGATGAGGGGGGGAGGGCAGGCGGGTCGAGCGCGGAAGGAAGACGGAGAAGAAATTAAAAAGAGGCTTTGGGAGTGGCAGATGGAGAAAGACAGGAAAAAAAATTGCTCGGGTGACTAAATTCGCCGCCGCTGCAAATCAGGGGCGGCAAAAAGTGCCGACAAAGCAAAAAAATAAAATAAAATAAAAATTTTACTCAAGCGGCTAAATTCGCTGTCGTTGCATATCAAGGGCGGCAAAAAGCACTGACAAAGCAGAATTTTTTTTGTTCGGGCGGTTAAATTCGCCGCCGCTACATATCAGGGGCGGCAAAAAGTGCCGACAAATTAAAAAAAAATGGTGCTCAAGCAGCGAAATTCGCCGACAAAGCATAAAACAATAGCGATTTCAATTTTGTTGAAGGGTTTTTCAGTTTGTTTCTACTGTGTCCCTGTGTTGCCCTAAATTATCGTGGTAGAGTTCTGTGACTGCTGCAGTGAACTGCTGCCTTCGAGAGTGTGCTTCATATAGTAAGATAGTTCAACGGAATAAAACATCATGGAGTAATACTCAACTATAAAAAATAATATTACTTATGCATATCCATGGAAACTTCCTCACCGATTCTCATCTTTATTGTTATTTGGCTAATATTTTAAAATTTTACTTTTATCTTTATTACTGTTGGAGGGCACGGGGGTTGAGAACATTTTTCAATTTAATATTTATAAACATTTACAAAATAGTTTTTATTTATTTATTATTAATTAAATTATTATAATGTATACTTTTTAAGGGATCATGTGTTTGTTTATTATTTATTTAAATTACATTTTATTAATATATTTTACAAATAAACTTTTTTTTTTCTGAAATATAAGAACATCAATAAAAGTCTTGTTTAAATTTATTTTTCTATAAATAAATGAATATTGTAATTATAAAATAATTATTTTATTAATATTTATAAAATAAAATATTACAGCGTTCATTTAACGTAATATTTTTTTGAATCAAAACACATCAATCAACAAATTATTATAACAATACTTAAATTTTTAATGTAAAATTTTAAAATATTCTCTAATTTAATATTAAAGAATATTTTATTTACTTATTTTAGATAAAATTTTATAATTTTCATTTAACGTAATGATTTTCTGAATCAAAACACATCAATCAACATATTATTATAACAATACTTCAATTTTTAATCTAAAATGTTAGAATATTACCTAATTTAATATTAAAGAATATTTTATTTTGATTGGATAATTCTTTTTTGAAATTATAAATTTATATATATATATATAATAAAATAAAATGAAAGTCACTGTCAACTTTTCATATTCAATAGCAGTTGTGTGATAGTTGTTTACTTCATTTAAAATTTTAAAAAATATTGATATTATATTTATTATATATATATTTTCTAAAATAATATCATGTCAACTTTTCATATCTTGAAATAATATTAAAAAAGAAAATATCTTATTATTAAATTCATGACAAAAATATATATGTATATATTTTTTAATTAATTTATATAAAATAATAATATTTTTTCATTTTTCCTACAAAAACTATTTCATTGCTTTTCTACTTTTCAAACAATAATTTTTATGTTTTATCTTTTATATTGCTAAATAAATATTGACAAAGAAATATAAAACAAAAAATCAATCTAATAATTATAATTTTTTAGAAAATTATTTTAATTAAAACTTGTATATATATTAATTTTTCTATTTAATTATTTAAGAAAGATAATCTTTTTTATTTTTTATTTTTATATTGCTAAATAAACACTCAAACAAATATGAAAAAAAAATCATTATAATTATTATATTTTTTATAAAATAAAATAATTGAACCTTATATATATTAAAATATTTTTTGACTTTTATATATATATATATATAAACACAATACGTTACAGAAAAAGAAAATAGAAAAAGTAACAATTTTTTTTTTTTCAATGCTGTCGACTTTAAAACAAAAAGATGAAACCGATGTGGCCCTCAATTAACCGTAATGGTCGCTTCGCTTATGGATTGTAATTTTTCATTGTGTAGGACTAAATCTGGTTTTGGCAACAACATCTTCTTTAGCCAGGTTGCAGATCGTTTGGGATGCCTCTTTAATTTATCTTGAAAATCCACATAATGAACTCCAAAGCGTCCTCTGTATCCCATTATGTATTCAAAATCGTCTAACAGCGTCCACACGAAAAAGCCCTTCGTATTTGATCCGTTCCTTCACATAACAAACCAGATTTCATTCCGATAATGGTCATGCTGTATATAAAAATAGTGAATACACTTTCTGTTTAACAATCAATAAATGTTAAATTGTATTTCTAAGAATAGTAAGAACTTTGACCTGATCGCTGCAAGCATGTATTGAAGGTAATCGCGATAATAATCTATTCTGTCCGTGTCGTTCAAAACCTCTGCCATGGGAATTGATTCATCGTTTAAGTCGGGATACCCTGAAATTAGATCAGCACACAACATTTATAAATATGGAGATCGTACATTTCTTCTCCGGTTTTAGTAAAAGAAAAACACTGACTGACCGGACTCTGTCACTATAACAGCGGGATTGTCGTAGCGTTGCTTAATGAACTCCAGCAATTCTTGAAACCCGCTCGGTACAGATACGTACCAGGGAACTTTTGACTGGTAAATTGCAAATTCATCAATCAGTAAGATTTCGTCATAGCGTCTAGTCTTAATCTTAGAAGAAAATGGAATGCCCTAATTACTCTATGCCCTAGGCTAGAATGAAGGATTCTTGGTGGGCTTACCAATCTGCCAATAGGAATAACATCTCGTTCCACTGTTACAAAACCAATAATTATATCCAAAATTTAGAGGAAAAAAATAAGAATACAATTATTATTTTTAAAGTTTTAAGATTTATTTGTATGGATTGTGAAAACATAAAATCTTGTTAATTCTAGATTATACTTTTATCTCCATATAAGAAAACATAAGGATTTTTTCAAGCAATCAGATCCTGAAACTTCTGCAAATCCAACAGATTAGCATGCATGGACGTTGCCAATTATACCTGTAAGTTCAGCACATGCTTCTCTTGTAAAAGTAAAGAATGAAGGCTGAGGAACATATTTTGCATAAAAGGTTGAATAGTGATTAAGGCCTATAAAATCAAATGATTGTCGAATATCGTGAATTTGGTTGTCTGTAAATAAGGGCAAGCGAGAACCCACGATCTGTCGCATTACTTTTGGATAATCTCCAAATATAAGCGGTTCCAAGAACCTGTGACAGCAGTTTTCAAGGATCTGTTAAAACAATAATTCTCCTTTGGCTCCCAATGCTATAAATTACTCAACATAAATACATAATTGAGTTGTAATTTTGTTAATCACGCATTTATAAGAATCGTGAGACAAAAGCATGACAATGGAGAAAGAGGCAAGAGAGTGATGAGTCCATAGAAAAAATATTTAAAATAATTTTATAAAAAATCAAACAGATAAACATTGATAAGCATAACAAACAGATTCCATATGATTAACATCTTTAAAATCCTACGGGGGAAAAAAAATTCCAACGATTAAATGGGAGGATAAGTACATACCACCCAATGTTGAAATCGATCATTCTGTGGGTAGCCATTACATCTTGTGTTCTATTTGTCAGAGATCGAAACCACTGAGACAAAATTACTATGCCAATAGACCCCTTTTGCTTGGCCTGGTAATACACAAACAGGATGAAAGTAAAGCAGTGCTTTCATTAATATCAGCTGGATACCCATCTATAGATGATGCAAAAAGAACAAATGACTTTTAGCTACTTGCTAGGTTCTCCTGCTTTAGTGACATCTATGACCATTGGAAATTGCTCTTGTTTAACCACTTCCAAAAAATTTCATCTCGACTCTAAGAAGCTAAGGTAGGATAAGCTGAAAGAATTTGAACACTAACAAGCTAAGGTAGATAAGAACATAAGCCGAAGGAATCCGAACACTCTATACCAACAGGATGCCCAAAGCCTACATCAAAGAAAGTACTACCTCACTATCATACAATAAACATGAGAATCTAATCTCAATTGAATTGAAAACCTGTCATTAGTATAGAAGACACCTTTTTTAACCACTAGAACACAGGTGGTGAACTTTTTAAATGAACAAAATTAACTGGTGAACATAATACTTAAAAACATACCTGATACTTAGTTCTGTAGAGCTTGACAGCGGCTGCATGAGATAAGAGCATGTAATGCCCAACCAGGTATGGCTCCGTTGATGAATTACCCGTGTTACAACGACCTGGTGGGATGGAGCAGTGTTTTGGAGCTATCCAACCCACCTCGTAGCCTAAAGAGGCTAATGCATTGGGCTCGTTCACGGTTGTCCAATTCTTTACACGGTCACCAAACTCTCTGAAACACAGCTCAGCAAACCTCACAAAATCCTCCCTGCAATTTGATATCATTTCATTATCCATCATATCTCCTAACACGTATATCCCTAAATTTTGTATAAGGAATCCATCACATATTTTTAAATACAATGTTTTTTAAAGATCCCGCACAATATAGAATCCCAGTTCTGGCAAGAAACAAATCTAAACGCTGTTACCAATTTTATGCTATAACTTTTGTTATGATAAAAATTAATTATAAATTGTATGTTTGTTTGGATCCAAAATAGTTAAGCGTATGACCTCTGTTTTGTTTTTAAATGTACTCTGTTTTATTCAAAATACTGCTAATTCTATCCTTTGTTCTTTTACTTTTGTATTTCTAGCTGCTCTTTAATGTAGAAATTCACAAACAGAAACTGATCTTCACAACACATAAAATAGAAATTGTATCTCTAAAACAATGCTGATACATATATACTATGTTTGTCTATGTTTTTTTTCTGGTGTTCTATTCTCCAACTCTGTTCTGCCCTGTTCTTCTACATACAGAGAATGACAAAATACATACATATCCAATTCTGAAATCAGTTCTATTACAACTGGAACTCAAAAAATACGTAATTCTAATTAATTCGATTACTTCAAAGACTTTCTAGAAAATTCTAACATGTATAAACTAATTTATATAGTGTTGCTGAGACCATTAAATATTATGTATTGAGAGGATAATTATCATAGTCAAATAAATTAAAAATAGATTATTTTTATTAACACCATACGCTACTACACTCCACCAGGACTCTTAAGGCCAATATAGATTACATCAGTCTATGTAATTAATTTAATCATATATTCTACTAATATATATAAATAAACTTACATATTAAAAAAGTGGAAACCAATGTTAAAACGGAAATGGCCATTGACAACGTTTTTCCAGTTTTACGAGTTTGAAATGCCATTAGATGGTCATGTTTTTGGTAACAGAAACGAAGCCTTAAAAACATTAATAAGAAGAATTTGTAGCAGTACAATTGTGGGTGAAGATTACACTATATTTGGACTAATCCAGCCTCCGTATGCGTCTTCTAGTGACTGAGGTAAATCAAAGTGATGTAATGTCACATACGGTTGAATCCCTGAAATAACAAAACGGCAATCCAATTTGAAAGATAAAATAAATTAACAAATAATTACCAGTAGTAAACAGATCATGTGTAAGAGCTGGGTTGGAAATAATACCATAATCAAGTAATTCATTAATAAGATTATTGTAATACTCCACACCTTTGGAATTAATAGCTCCATGACCATCTGTGGGGATCATGGCCGCAACACGGCATGATTAAGAATAATCAAATTTGCTAAAGAGCAATTAAAATAATGGCATAATTACATTAACAGAAGACAGATGGGACCGTACCAGGAATTATTCGTGGCCAGGAGATGGAGAAGCGGTATGCATCCAACCCCATTTCATACATTAATTTAACGTCTTCCTGTAAACACCATTGGAAAAATTACAAACAGGGCTCTGCACAAAATTAAAAATAATAATTTCACCAGCATAGCCACATATGTTAGTAAAATAGCAAATTATATCCGATGCCTCGTAATATTCACAATTTTATCATCAGGTCACATCCTACTCAGTTTTGAAGAAAAAATAAGAAGAAAGAAATGAAAGGGAGAGACAGGATAAACAAAGAGAACACACAGAGCTACTGCTCTTTACACTTTACATAGATGAAGAAAGAAAACAGAGCATTTCATTTTTTTAAATCTGCAAATTCACAGTGCTTTCCATTCTACAATATTATTGAACACAACATATTAAAAAAAACTACAGAAGAATACTAACCCCCTGAAGGCACACTGGTTTTTACACACAAAAATACATATTTTTTGGTTAAACAGTGCTACTGCTCTTCATACATAAAACAGGAAAAAGACAAAGCACAACTACTACTATTTACTACGCCCAGCACACAAGTAAAACAGCACTGCAACAACTTGACTTGACAGCATTTTTTGGTTTGACAAAATCCAGCCTTTTTCCATACGCTGGAGAAGGTAGACCATACTTGCAGGACAGCATCCTGCAGAAAACATTAATGAAACAGGACAGAGGCAGGGGAAAACAGAAAGTAGTCAAAGCAAGAGTTATCTTCATTAAATGAAGCCGTGGTTGGGATTACTATTCCAACAAGACGCAAAGAATCCTCCAATGCAGAGCACTGTGAAAGGAAAGCCAGACATTAAATGAGTTTGATCCTTGTAAACTATGAGCGTTTGGAAAGCATTTTATAAATACTTAAAGATGTAAAAAATTTGCTCCAAGATCTCATATTAAGAAGAGCATCTAAATACAACATGATCATCCATTTCAGAGCCTCGAGGAATTTAGAGATTTCTCTCTATTAAGAAATGGTGTGAAGAAACTCTAAATTATGTCAATAGAACCTTCAAATCCAAAAACAACTGAAAACTATTTTAACGAAGAGGTTGGATAAGCCCATCCTCAAAATAAAGGTATGTACTGCAGTAATATTGAAGATTTAAAGAAAGATGTTTCAGAAGCTCTAATCATATAGACTTGCCTCCGATACGTCTATTTATCTTTTAGATCAATTAAAAAAAATGATCTAGAAAAAGTCTGTCCATTTTCATATTTAAAAGACCTAGCAGAACAGAAACCTTTGACACACAACATCCCTTCAAATGAAAAGTTTATTATAGATTTATAGACTGGATTTATTTATTAAAAAAATAAAAAAAACAATCCAGCCAGGAAGGAAAAATCATAACAAATTTCATATCCAAGAAAGATAGACCTTATATGTATGATATTCATCGACAGCAACATCTCCCGTGCTCCCATCGACCATATTTCCTGTCATTTTCCAGTGTCAGTATAAGTACATTAAATGAAAATTTAATTCAGGAGCAACAATAAATGCAAGGGACCTGCATGCGTAAAGGTGTCCCAGATGCTTGGCCCTTTCCCGTCCTCCGAAGCTCCACCTTCGTACTGCAAAACCGGTGTCAAATCAGACTAGAAAGGTGAAAATATCTTATGAAGGAGGGTTATTTTCATCCAAGAGAGCTCCGATCTTATTAAATTACTCACTTTTTCCTTATCATTCTGTTAAAAAAATTCCAATGACATCTCAATCAAAAAAATAAATATAAAAAATTATACTCTTTTTCACCTCTAACACACCTGATAAGCAGAGGAGCTCGCTCCGAAAACAAAGTTGGTGGGGAAGTCATTTCTATGGAGGCCTGCGTGCATTCCCGAACAGAAGCATTCCTGCCAAACCAGGACAAAGATAAAAATATAGCATAAGTTGGACAGAGATTGCTGGTTGGGGTTTGTTTATTTTCGAGAAAAAAATGAGACCACCCGAGTATCAGAGATTTAAGTTGGGGAAATGAGTGATGTTGGTGGAATGAATGTGGATTAGATATTTGAAAATCCAACATTAATTTTGATGGTGTATTTAACAAAGATCTTATATATGGTTATTAGATGTAATTATATTAATTTTTTATTTTAAATTTATAATTAATTAATATATGTATGTTAAATAAATTTATGTAAAAAATATCAAGAAATATTATTTTTAGGTATTTTATTCTGTTTATTTTAACAAATTTGAAATCTTATAAACACTTCAAGAATTATATCTCTCAACAATATATATATATATATATAATTAATAATATTTATTATTTTATTATAAAATATATATTATATATAATATTATTATAATTGTATATTATAATATATAGATAAGCATTTATTAAAATATTTATTTATTTATTAATTATATGTGGTGATGATATATATTATTAAATATATTAAATTATATAATAGAATAATATTGTAGTATTTATTATATTATTATATTATATATAATATTTATATTAATAATAACATATTATATTGTATAATATTTTTATATAGAATATTCATAATAATTATTTTTTTATTTTGATAAAGTATGGTTTTTTGAAGAAAAAGAATGTAAATCGACAATCATATGTTATTCGAAACTGAGCTTGTCTCATCTTTTATGCATGAAGCATTAAGCCACAATGTTTTGATATTTATTTTAATAATCTTTCCAAAACATATTTTCCTTGACTTGTATTCCCTTAAATTTTATGTTTTTTTTTTCAATAGAGATAAATGAGATGCTTATAGAGACATTCCAATTGTAACCACTTTTTCTTCCAAGGGCCCGAGTATAGCATTTTTTTTATGTATTTAACCTTAATGTAATTGCTCCAGGTGTTAATATATGGGTAACATGGACAAACAAAATCTACAAGATAGACTTTGGGATAAGTGTTATCCGTTTGTCACCGTAGATAAACACATTTGTCTTCCCGTTGATAACATGTTTGTCGAATCTAATATTATATTATATTATTATATTATATTGTATGGCCTTTTCATTTCTTGTAGGGGTCTGAGAATGGCATTTTCGTATGTTCTTAATCCTAATTTAATTGCTCTAGGTATCAATATATTAAAACATAGATGAATGGAAGCTACAAGATAGACTCTGGGATGCCAAAACACTGATTCAAACCGCATATCAGATGTGGCATTGTTTCACAATCAAATCAATAGAAAGTATGTAATATTTTAGTTTAGTAAAGCGAGGGGGTGTTAATTAGTATGATCATTGACCCCATCTAAGCTTTTTTTATGAAGGGTTAAGCAATAATACTTTTTCTTCTCCATTAACAATGTCAGATAATGAAGAGTTGTGGTTGCGTATAATGTATATAGGTGGCAAGACTAGCGAAAAAGGTGAAGGTTGTGAATCCGTTAGTAAATAGAGTTAATCCAGTAAAAAAAGTATATTCAAGTGTTGATTGAGGATGGTCATGAGTTTTGGTTCATGAGATTTATTAAATACCACAAAGCTATCAACAACCTATTAAAAGCTCTCAACATTATTCTACCATTGTTGCTCCTCTTGGGGCTTAGAATGGGTTTAAGCATTAATCAAGAAAGTGTTTGAGATCTAAAATTTATGCCAAAAGGGATGTAATTGTTTTCTTTGGTAAAGTGGGATTTTTTAGAGTGAGAGTGTAAATTGTCTGTCATACCTCACTCAAAACCCATGCTTGTTGACCCCGTCTTACCTTTTGTGCAAGAAATGTTAAGCAACAATAATCTTATGGTGCATTGGGTAGTGACGGCAAAGTGAGGGGAAATGATACATAATTTCATGTGATAGACTCAAAGAAACCTAAGAAGATACACATGCAAAATTTAGTGACATGTTGAACATGTCCATGTAATATGGAGCTTATACCAAACTATTTTAGCTACTCACTAATTGCTTGAAACATGTGTCACCTTAATATAAATATCTTAACAATTCAATAGAAACATCACAAAGTGGGGGGTCGATATTTGTTTTTTGCATTGGGATTAAGTCCATGACGTTTATTTATTTGATCCTTGCATACTATATAACTCAAATGAGTTGTTTTATTTTCTTGTTCACTCCCCATGGATGTCGGCAATGATAAACAAGAAAAAAATAAATGCTAAATAGTTGCAAATGTTATCTATAGTCTAATATTTTGCATGTGAAAATAATATATTGCATAAAGATGTAATTATTTTAAAGTGAAAAATAACATTAATGAACCACATGTCAATATAGATTAGTCTAAAACTATTAGATAAAAGCTTTGACTGCTTAAATTATTTAAAACCTAATTAGATAAATCTAAAACCAATTAGATGAAAAATGAAAAAGACTACTTCAATGAAAGACACGTCTTATATAATGTAATAGATCAATCTAAGATGCCATATGAAAATAAATATGGATACAAATATTTTCAATCTTTTACCATTCTCATTCTCAGTAACACTAACAACCCTTATATTTGTAACAATAATATGATAGGACCACAAGCGCTACCAATTTTAGGTAGTTTGAGATGCAATTGGTTATAAATCCACACTAATCTCTGTATACTCTCTACAAGCACTTTTGTGGTATGACGTATCTCAAATTAGGCACCACCCTAATTTTTATAGCTTCTTCTATGAATGTTGTAACTATCATACTGAAGAACGTAAGTTACATTGAAAAGGATGTAAAATTTCAATTTTGGTAAGAGGAGTTTTGTAAAGTGAAGGAGTGTAAATCAAAAATTATATAGGTCACTTGAAACCCATGACCGTTGACCCTATCTCACCTCTGGTGCGGGTAAGTGCACGGATTTGGGGGATAATTCTATGGACATTTAACCTAGCATGTACGCATTATAACCATAATGCATATGCATTATGGCCATAATGCATATGCCATATTTAAATTTAGGCTTAGTATTTTTAAGCTGTAACACACATGTGTTATGTAGTCCACATAACATATACACATTGTTACCACTAAATAGCATGTATGTGTTATTACCACTAAGCTTAGTGGCAATAACGCATATGTGCCAATTTTAGTTTCAATAACATGTACATGTTTTTAAAACTTTAAACAAAAGATAAAAAGGCCCAACCTGCAGGCTTAATCATTTTATTGTCATTTTCCTAGTGAGAAGTGTTGTCATTAAGTTCAAGGTTGATGTCAAAGTGCATCTGGTAAAGATGCATGGTGAGTGGTCTATGAGATATGTACCATGTGATGAGATAGAATTTGAAGTCAACCTAATGATTCTTCTAAAGTTGATGTCAAGATTCAGGTCAAGGTAAACATATTTTGAGTACTAGTCTTTGAGTAAAAGGTACCTTGAGAAGCCTAGTCATAACAAGCATAGTCATATCATGAGCATGTACATGATGAGTATGAAGCGGTATGTTCAAAGTTATGATATTTTCTAAGGAGCATGAAATACATGTGATCAAGGTGTAGAATCATCAAGGAGTTTTTCAAGTTCAGTTGTCAAGTTTCAAGTGCTTGAGAAGCCTAGTCATGACATTGATCATTGCATGAAGAGACCTTATGAAAAGGTGTGAGCTTGGTGGCCTAGTAAGATGGATGCACATAAGTGTAAGAGATATTATGAGGTTTTTTGAACATGAATATGAGGAATTGGAGAACTCATGAGAATCTCAGAGTGAGCCTATAAGGGTAAGACCTACAGATCTAGCATGCAACTAGATTAGTTCTAGATCTTGTCTAACTTAATGAGGTGTCATGAGGTATTGTCAAAGCATATGAAGAAAGCATGTTAGTGGTTGAGCATGGAAATAGGTTATATGACATGTACATATGAGGTGTTGACATCTTGTAAAATGGCTAGAAGTTTAGTTTCAAGGCCTAATATGACTTGCAGGTCAAGGTTTAGAGAGCAAAGAGAGAGATGGTGACCAGATGGGGTATCATGATAGGTTTCCAAGGTAAGTGTGAGTATGTGAGAATTGATAGAAGTATATCATGTTGTCCCAAGTTTATTCACCAAGTCTAAGGTCAAATTTTGAATAAAATACATGAAAAGTGGTTTTGAGGCTTCTCGAGTGCACATAATGAAGTGTTTTCAACCCAAGAAGAACTTTCAAGTGTTCATTGGCATGTGTAACCTCTAGATAGGAATATAAGATATTCATGGTAGATGGGGAAGGTTCCTAGATCAAATTTTCAAGCATTGATTTATAAAATGAGGGGCTAAGCTTTATCAATGATCGTTAAGACTGGAAGATGGTTTAAACCCTCAAAGAACCCTTATAGTGACTCGATATAAAAGATCTTGTTCTAAAGTGATCAGAATGTATTGAAACCACTATTTAAGTGATTTGAAGTTTTATTCAACTCTTTGAGGCACATCCAAGTGTAATTTGTTTATCAGGTGAGTAAGTGGACCCTATAGGAAAAACTTTATTATTGGAGATTTGTTGTATTAGTTAGAGTTGACCAAGTCAAAGTTGTTAAATGGATGGAGGTTGAAGCTTGAGACTTTTATTTAATGTCCATGGTGGTTTATGAGTAGGTTATATCCCTCAAGTATGCTAAACTGATCATATAAGTTGACCTAGTGCTAAAAGGCCTAATGGTGCAAACAATGAGAAACCTAGGAAAAAATGAGAATGTGATTAGGGATGTGTTATCATGGATTAAGGGTTAATACAAGTATATGGATAATTTGATCAATACTTTTAAGACATGTTCACATTAGATAGATTTTTTAGAGGTAAGTGGATTTGAGGAAAATTTTGTTCATAAGTTGACCTGTCTAGTGCAAATGAGACAATGAAGGTGCAAGTTCATGAGATTGGTCTACAAGACCAATATTGTCATTTGACCATATTATCTATCTATTTTATAATGGTCTAATGGTCTCATAAGAACATCAAAATGCATTGGAAGACTCTAAAAGTGATCATATAGGTGTTATAGGTCATTATCACCATAGGGTTCACTTTAAGAGGCCTTGACCGAAACCCCCTTAGGTTTGTTTAGGTAAATCAAATTTGCTCCATTAGTGAATCAGAGTGTGCAAAGCATGTGAAAAATTGCCATTTGTTTTCTGGTGGTGTCATAACAATGAGAAGTTTAGGATGGCATTCCACTCTCAGGCATCATAATATTACCAAGTGTCGTTATTCTATTGGGTGTTAGTATGTTATCAGACATCAAACAGTGTCATGAAATAACATATTATCATGTGACAACATGCTACCACATGACACCATGCTACCATGTGACACCATGCTGTCATGTGACACAATGTTGTCGTAAGACATCATTATGTTGTGTGATACTATACTATCGTGAAACATCATTTTGTTGCATGACACCATGTTATTGTGTGACACCATGCTATCATGTGATACCATGCTATCATGCAACACCATATTGTCACATGACATTGTGATATCATACGTTACCATGTTATCATGTGGTGCCATGTTGTCATGCAATAGTAGTGTTGTCGTCTAATGGTATGGTGTCACACAGTGTCATGCTATCATGCAACTCACTTTTTTCATGTAGAATGATGCTATTGAACTTATACAACATGATGATATTATCGTGCGGTATGATGTTGTTGCAAGTCCTTGGTGATGCTAGTCGGTTGCTTTGGTTCCTCACCTTGCTTATATATAACGCTACAACAACCTCATTTAACACTTTGCTTAAACTTTTTCTCATCCTACTAGCTTCCACCTCAACCTTCTTGCTTCTAACTCAACCTACCTACTTCCACTTACCTGCTTCCAATGGCTTCCACATCCATGGAATAGGGGGATCCAGAACTATGTTTTTAAAAATATTTTGTGTCCATATTTCTTTTGAATATTGTATGAGCCCAGATCCTTTATTGAGTGGATTAATCAATGCCAGCTTAGAGGCCTAGTGTAGATGCCACAATACAATATGGCTATTAACAATAACCTACTATGATTTCTAGTTGAGTGTTTTAACCATAACAAGAGTCATTTTTACGTCTAGTTTAACAAGAAAACCATATCCTTCGGCACCTCTCCATTAGATATCTAAAATTTAATAGGGCTTTCACTTTGTAATGCAAGTCTTGTTAGCACCAAGGTTATGTTATCTGACGATGATAAAAATTACTTGGAGTCAATCTACAAAATGTCCATTGACCTTGTCGATAAGTGTTGAATTTATTAATGAAATTGACATTTCTTAATTATACTTGAATCATTTATTATAAATAGTTTGGTATCCTAATTTAATTGCATGTTTTACTTCTATTTTCATTACATCTAGTCAAAATCAAAGGGGGATCCTTGTATTAAATATCACCAATCCATTTCTCAAATTTATTGTCCATTTTTTTCAAGCAAGAATTGTGTTTCAAAGAAGACCATTAGACATTCCCTTTTGGGTTATTTACTATATTATTCGTTCTCTCTCAGGTGTTATTTGTTACTGGTGCACCATTGATTAGGTCAGAATTGAGTTTTGATTTCTCGAAGGACACTTTCACAATTTCCTCTTCTAACTACATTCTAACCTTGTACTTTGAGGCCTTATATGAAATCTAAAATATTGCTATTCCCACTGCCCCTCATCCAAAAATGAAAGCTAATGCTTTGTCTCTTGAGGAATAGGAGGTAAATTTAGTTTTCCCAAGTCTCATATTTTTACTTTATATATATATATATATATATATATATATATATATATATATATATATATATATATATATATATATATATATAAATTTTAACATTTTTTATCTTATTGTTTGTTGTAGGTGAGAGTGCATGTCTATGACACAAGAAAATTGATTTCAAGTAAAGGTCAGCATGCTCTAGAGGGATACGGTGATACCGTCCACAGAGTCTTCCTTTAATTCCTTTCGAATTACAAAACACCCAAGAACTTATTCTATTTTGTCTCTGCTTCCAGGTTTCCCAAATTTCCTTTAATGTCTTTTTCTTATTTTATTAAATGGAAAAAAATAATATTCATATTGTTTTGCTTTTTTTATAGTTAACTCTCGTATCATTATTGTTGAGGATTATTCCACACAACACCATCAATGTTTGCCATTACAACTTTATTTTTGATTTGAAGTTTGTTAGAATTTTTTAGTTAATTAACTACATAAATTACTCTTTTTACATCCACTTCTGAAACCACCAATGTCTCTCCCACAAATGCATTGAGATGGCAAGAGCCAACTTCCACAAGGACACCAAGAGGGGAAGAGATAACTCTGGTAAGGACAATCAGAATGGATGTAGTCACCCCTACAGGTAATAACATTAATAGATTTAATTTGAATTTGTTTTGATTTTATGTTTATATTTAACATGAATAAATATTTTTTTACAATCTACCCAACATATGTTGGGAGACCTCAAAGTATGCCACCACCCCCACCACCCATCCAAATTCAGAGAAGAGGGAAGAACATCTCCCTCCCTACACAAAATCGAGACACACTACAAATTTTTGATTTCTTGAATTTCTTTGTTGGTGGCCTTTTGAATGCAGATGGTCTTACATGTTTGTATCAGATTGATCTAGATGAGAAGTTTCTTGGAATTGAAATTAGACCCCCAACTATTGGTGGATTCAACCCACATCAATTTATTCAAGTTCCTAATGTGCATTCACAAGATCCTCCTATGACTCCCTCTTCCTCAACTAGCTCTTCCCTGCCCCACACAGATAATGTAAATGCTTCTGAGGATTCCCTTAGTAGTTTTTCATTGGACAATCTAGTTTCAAAGAATTTACTTGCAAAGTTGAAGGATGGTGTTATTGGTGAATTTAATGATTTAAAAAAATGAGAGATAAGAGCAAAAGCCCTTATCAAATAAATCAATGCCCGTTATCATAACCACTCTCAAAGAGTGAATTTGTTTTCTCTTATTCAAAATGAACCCTCAAAGATTGACGCTTTGTTCTAACAAGTACAATCTAGATTGATCTCTGTGGACAATGTTTATAATGATAGGATTTTAGATATTATGATAAACAAGTTGGAAAATTTAAATGGAGAAACCCAAACATATTTCAATAAATGAGCTAAAGATATCAAGCTTGTTACCATTGCCCAAGCAGAGAAGGATAAAGCAGTTGTAAGTTTTCTTTATCTGTAATGTGTATTTTGATTATTATAATGTCTTTATATGTGCTTGACACATCTATTATTTTTTTTGTAAGCAAAATATGAAAATTTGAAGCAAAAAACACATCTTCTTAATGTGCATTTGAAAAACACCTGTAAAAGTATCTCCTCAACAATTGCATTGAAGGAAAAGTGGGTTCTGTTAAATAAACATAACAACACATTGAAGAGGATAATTAAAGAGCATGGTATGGATCCCAACATTTTATTGAAGCAAAAAAATAGATTTGGATCCTACAATTCTTTTAACAGGAGATGCAGCGAATGAGGAGAGGGTGATTCTTACACAAATGAATTTTATTGCAAAGGATCTTCAAAAGGAGGGAGTGATAATGGAGGATTCATAGGTATGTTTAGATAGAGGAGTTTCCATGGGTGGGGATGGAAAAACAACTAGTGGGAGGAGAGTCTCAACCATAAAAATGATGATTTGTCTGAGTTTATATTATTGACAATGATAGTTTTTATTGTTTTAAATTGTTTATATTATGTTTATTTGAAAAACACTTGCTTTATTAAATGATATTTTATAGTTTTTCCAAATAATCTTATCTATATAATTTTAATATTTTACATATATAAAAATTTATAGTGGTCAAGTTTATATATTCTATGAAGAAAGATGAGAGTAAATATTCTATGGATGGTTTTAATGTTCTAATAGTTGAAATATACTAGTGGTCAAGTTTAATGTTCTATGGATGTTATGATTTTATGGTTTGAATGAATGGCTATAATGTTATATTATTTGTATCCTTGAATGCATTGTTTATATATTTTATGAAGAAAAAGTGGAGTAAATATTCTATGGATGGTTTTAATGTTCTAGTAGTTGAAATATACTAGTGGTCAAGTTTAATGTTCTATGGATGTTATGGTTTTATGGTTTGAATGAATGACTATAATGCTCTAGTAGTTGTAGCCGTGAATGCATTGTTAAACTGATCTAGTAGTTGTAGCATTGAATGCATATATTGTGGTGTAATTTGGAAATATGTGAACCCAACCATAGGAAAAATATTTATAGTTGTAGTAGTAGGAAAAATAGCCTATGGAATAATAAGTATTATATGGATTTATATTGTCCTACTAGTTATAATATTGAATGTATTGGTAGGAGAAAAATGAAGTAAATATTGTATGGATGGATTTAATGTTCTAGTAGTTGATATATACTAGTTGTAGAGTTTGAATGCATGGCTATAATGTTCTAGCTGTTGTAGCATTGAATGCATCGATAAACTGTTCTAATAGTTGTAGCATTGAATGTATTTTTAGTGTTATAGTGTTCTAATAGTTGTAGCAATGAATGCATTGTTAAATTATTCTAGTAGTTCTAGCGTGGAATGCATTGATTGATTGTTAAATATGAAAACTATAGGTAAAATATTTCTAGAAGTTGTAGCATTTGAATATTGTAATTATAGAGTAAATATTCTATGGAATTATATTGTTCTAGTTTTTATACTGTTGAATGCATCGTTAGTGTTATATTCTTCTAGTAGTTGTAGATTTGAATGCATTGTTACATTGTTAATGTTCTAGTAGTTGTAGCATTTAATTGATTGATTGTAGCTATATATTTGTGTAATGGTACTAATGTAAACATGCAATAGAATAATGGTGCACCATGCATGTCTATACATAAGACTCATATGCTTCAACGAATGCTATAAGGAAAATTGAAATTCTCTTTACGATGTTAATGAGAATTATGATTGCTACTCGATGAATGAGATGAATTGTAAAGACAAATACTATTTGAAATACACCAAATTTTAATAGGATAAAAAATATTAAATCCAATGTATTGAATAAGATTCATAATTGTAACATCTAGGTAATAGATTATAGAATTTAATGTATTGGAATAAGATTAAATAAGAAATATTTCAAAAAATAGTAATTGCTATACTTATCAAACTACAAGCTAGGCAACAAAAAATAATTCTTGAGAAGCTTTCTCATTGTAAGATTGATTTGTAGCTACCATGATAGTGTCGTATTCAATCTCGGTATTGTCATGCTCTGTAGAATGTTAATGAAAATTATGACTGCTAATGAATGACATGCATTGCAAAGATAAAGTACTATTTGAAATACACAATTTTAATAGGGCAAAAAATATTAATTTCAATGTATTGAATAAGATTCATGAATGTAACATCCAAGAAATAGATTACAGAATTTAAAGTATTTGAAGATGAAAGAATAAGAAATATTAAGAAAATAGTAATTGCCATACTTATCAAACTAAAATTCAAGCAGCTGAAACAATTCTCGAGAAACTTGCTCATCATAAGTGTGATTTGCATCTACCATGCCAATGTCGTATTCAATCTTGGTATTCTCTTCCTCTATTTTGGTAGATGTATTACTCATGCCTCTTCTTTCCACTAAATAACTCCATGTTACCACTGTTATCATATGGAAACCTGTTTACAGAATAATGTGAAACATATAGTCTCAAGCAAGTCTCTAGATTTTTATCCAATTTATTTCAAAGTTTTGAATTCACAAAGGATAATTCACTAAACACTCACTCATCTTCCACAGAACCCAAAATCATTGTTTGAGCAAGTTCATATAATCTAAAATATTCACTAATATTTTCTTGTAAATTACTTCTTGGATAAAGTTTTTTCCATAAACGAGTAATGGAACCATTTTATGTTGGGTGACTTAAACACTGAAATTGATCCATCATTATAATCCCTATAATGTGTTGATTGAGATGTAAGTAATTGTTTATTTAAAGTTCCATTAATCTAAACTCCATTCACATCTAAAGATCTACAGAAATGCATAATAATTGTACCCATGTATTTGTGAAATAATGTGTTGATCTGTTCTTGACTATTAACATTGTTCCAAGAAATGGGATTCACAACTCCCATGCCCTCCAACAACTCATCCCTTTGAAAATGTTCTCTGATCTCAGTGGCTAAACATTGTGAGATTTTTCTCAACTTAATTCATGTTTTAGACATAGGTCTTCCCTTTTTTTAATTATGGAAAATTATATAGAAATATACATATTTTGCCCTAATAGTCAGATGAACAAGATGTTTTTGTCATTTATGATCATTTTTTGTATTCACGTGCATATCTAACATGCATGCATTCTTCTTCATTTTTCCATCTATGTATTCTTATTATTTGTCTATCTGGGTGCTTCACTGACACACACACACACACACACACACACACACACACACACACACACACACACACACACACACACACACACACCCACAATGTTTCTCAATTGTGTCCAATTCAAGTTGCATTCTATGTTCTTTCCCAAGTTTCTAACTACAAATTGTACATCTGCATTCTGTTGGAGACTCATTACCATTTTTCAGGTCTACAAGTTCTATAATGGATATTTTTTAGCCCAGTCAACTTGAAAATACCTTCTTATTGTCCATGTACTTCTCTTCCTCCATCTACATTTTTTAATGGAATTTTCAACAAAATCTTGTGTCTAAAAATAACTGCATTTATCTTGTGGAGTGCCAAGAGGAATATGTTCTAATAAAGTGCCTAGAGGTGTGTCTTCTAGGGGTGGAATTTCATCAATAAAATCTTCAGGTGGTGAGAAGATATTGGGATTAATTATTTCTCATGAAATAGTGTCAATATCCATGTCGATTTTTGCATTGAAATAGTTTTTCTATTATTCTATAGTGAAAAAAATAACTCATATATTTTTAAAAAGATTCAAAATTACCTATATTTGAAGTGCCTCTGGTTTGCATAGTTTTTTTCCTAGATTTTTGAAATAAGACTGTTAGGGTGTGGAGCTAAAAGCTACACCTTAAGGCAAACAGGAGGGTTTCCAGTGTACGCAGTCACCGGCGTCGGCAGGCCACACCGACGTCGGTCAGGGGATGCAAAAGGAAAACCGGCATCGGCAGGAGATCGGCCGATGTCGGTCACCTCCAGTCAGGCAGGGACCGACGTCGATCGCCTGTAGCGGTCTGAACTGCTATTGACGAATAGTCAGTTAAGTGAATGCAGAGTTTGCATGTTAAAGGCTTGTTCGAAGTCTTGAGCCGCAAGTCTAATCAGTGTATGCATGAGATCTATATAATAGACTCATGGGCTGTATCGTT
This sequence comes from Torreya grandis, assembly GCA_037957365.1. Classification (NCBI taxonomy): domain Eukaryota; kingdom Viridiplantae; phylum Streptophyta; class Pinopsida; order Cupressales; family Taxaceae; genus Torreya; species Torreya grandis. The sequence continues at coordinate 3,207,726 of JARHVA010000255.1, read as the reverse complement.
AAGTCACTGTTAGAAAATTTGGGTGGACAGCGTGTTGAGAACGAGTCCAAGACACCTATCAGGAGGTCAGAAAGGGTAAGTAAGCCTCCTATTAGATATTCTCCTTCCTTATATTATTTATTGCTAACTGATGGTGAGAGGTGTGGAAGAAAGAAGTTTCTTCAATTGTATTCCTTTTGTAAAGAGTTTTAATACAAGTTTTCAGGGTGTTTTCTTGTATCTCTTGTTCTGTGCTATTTATCATTCCAGTTGCTTATCTATCTGATATATTTCTGCGTTTATTGCTTTGATAGGACCGAAACTCCCCAAAGCTCTGACACAACTTGTCAGATTTAAGAGCACACATGATTACCAATGTATAAGCAACTAAACATGCAGAATCCAGAAGAACAAATAACTATCAATGAGAAGACACACAGAATATGAGAGGCAATATACAAATATATTCAACTCATTACAAAGGAATTTACAACAAAGAGGTGGCACTCTTTCTTCCACTTCGTGGGCTTACAGTAAACTTCCCTCCAGAGTAATCTTCTCTCATAGGTCACAACACACAGCTAACACAAGTTGTTGTTCACCTCATTACACATCTGTACAATCGAGTACACAACCGTACTCCAAGTAGATCTCTCCATGATCTTGCTAATGTATTGCTGTCACCTTGGATCTAGCTACCCCGCTGATCTCCTTTCTAACCCTCGCATCCACACATCCCTGCAAATCAAACCTGATCTTACTTAAACACACATGGGGAATCCTACTTGATTCCACCATGGGAAGAACTCTCCAAGCTTCACATAGCTCTTCTCCAAATTCTCCACTTAACAATACAGCCCATGAGTCTATTATATAGATCTCATGCATACACTGATTAGAATTGCGGCTCAAGACTTCGAACAAGCCTTTAACATGCAAACTCCGCGTTCACTTAATTGACTGTTCATCAACAGTAGTTCAGACCGCTACAGGCGACCGACGTCAGTCCCTGCTTGACTGGAGGTGACCGACGCCAGCCGATCTCCTACCGATGCCAGTTTCCCTTCTGTGTCCCCTGACCGACGTCGGTGTGGCCTACCGATGCCAGTGACTGCGTACACTGGAAACCCTCCTATTTGCCTTAAGGTGTAGCTTTTAGCTCCACACCCTAACAATCTCCCACTTGGAGATAAAGAGCTACCCCTGTACCCAAAACCAGTACTCTGTCCAATCTGTATCCTGGCTTGTATTCCTCTTCAAGCTCCCACTTGAAGACAACCCACCACACTCCTTGTGGTGTTAATCCTGTGCATGATTTCTTCATTCTCATCGTACCATCTTCTGCCTTGATATACTCCCACTCAAACAGCAACCCCTGTGAGTAACCTGTAATCAACAAACACTTAACAGATCTGGCACATCTGTTAGTCAAGCTCACTCTGAGAACGTCCAACCTCGCTCTGATACCACTTGTTGGGGATCAACCAACAATGGATTACACTTGTGAAAGCAATAAATGTGGAAATAAATCAGATAGATAAGCAACTGGAATGATAAATAGCACAGAACAAGAGATACAAGAAAACACCCTGAAAACTTGTATTAAAACTCTTTACAAAAGGAATACAATTGAAGAAACTTCTTTTTTCCACACCTCTCTCAGATGCACACAAGATCTCTCACTATATCTCTATTCCTTAAGAGCTCTCTCTCTCAAGTACAATCAATTCCAACAACCTGGATTGATCCAACTTCGGTACTGTCCTTCAAACATTCACAATGTTCTACTCATACTCACACACTAAGCTAAGAAGATCTTTCCTACATATAGAATTAAGAAACTTGAGCATGCTCTTACAACAAACAGTTAAGCCACTTGAACAAGGGCTCTAAAAATAATATTGCTAATAATAGAGACGCGAGCTTGAGACTACAACTCAAACTCATCATGCAAACACTCGCTTCTGTCCTCGGAAATCGCTTTCTGGACACACAGGTAACCGACGTCAGTTCCTGCCTGTTCGCCTGTGACCGTCGCCGGCCGACCCACTGCCGACGTCGGTGCCTCTGCAACTGCACCTGACCGACGTCGGTCTCTCTTGACCGACGCCGGTGTCTGTGTAGACCCGACCCTGTTTGGTATGCTCCTTGGTGAAGCTTTTAGCTCCACACACCCTAACAAAGACATGATATTGTATTTTTTCAATATTTCTTATGGTTTTTTAGCCTTGTTGGTACCTCCCGATGCTTGAGTTGTGTTGTTAGGTAGTTTATTGCTATCAACTTCCTTTTCTTTATCGGTTAGTAGGTTATGGTCATGCCACATAGATCAATCACATGACACACCACTGTTGAATGCCATGTTACTATCACATGACACATTACTACCAGGCAGTAGAGTGGCATCACATGGGACATAGTGGCTAGGTGATCAGTTACAGTCACATAACACATTGCTACTGGGTGGAAAATACCATCATGCATTAGATTGATGTCATGTGATATATTTCCATCACATGATAGGTTTTTGTCACCTATTAAAATACCACCATATGGCATTATGCTATTGGGCATTCGATTTGCATCGTGCAACATAATACTGGTGGAGGTCAGGGTGCTGAAAATAGTCCAGCGATAAAGTGTGGCCTCAAGTCTCTATCTTCATAATCTAGTAAAAAAATACTTTGATGGTAAGTTCATGACCTGAAACCTTTGAGAATATGTATACTATATATAGATGGTGAATTACATGTTTAACTCCATAATTATTGTAATCATTGGTGAGTCAACCCCTAAAAAAATGACATCCAAATTTTTTTGGTGAAATGGTCATATGCTGCACCCTAAAAAATTACCAAATTCAAAATCCCTAAAATGTAATTTTCATGAATTAATGAATATGCACCACTAAAATTTACCTTGTATCACCATGACTGTGTTTGAAGGTAAACTGATAGATCTAGGTAAGTTGTAGTGATGAGTTAGAAGATCTTTTCCCTAAGATGAAGTATGTAACGCATATGGTGTTGTTATTTTGGAATTTAAAGACCTATCGTGCTTTTAATAAGCTTTTAATTTAGCATAAGATGTTGAAACATTCAAGCTAAAATGGCTTTTCTGGCTAAGTAAGGACTATGAGAGAGAAGGTCAACAACTTGGTCTGCAAGACCAATATTTGGCATTAGACCTTTTCATATTTGTACTTGAGAGTGATCTAGAGATGTAAAAGAATATATTTAAGGTGTCAAATGTCAAATTAATTATTCTTTCATGTGTTGAAGATCAAGTTTCCATGACTGTGTTTTGAGACTAGTTGTAGTTCTGAGTGGGCTACTTGTAGAGAAAGGTGTGAGTACTTTTACCCTAAGTTGTGAAGTCTAAAGAATATGGTGATGACCCTGAGGTAATATATATATATGAGTTTTTCAATTTTTTTGGATAAAATTGTGTTTATGTTTCAGTTGTTCATAGATAGTCTTATTGAATATACGTAGGCCTAATATGAATAGTGCTATTGGTGTGCTCTACGTAGTGGTTTGAGATAAAAAGGGTTATGAAGATAATATAAGATTATTAGGGTTATATGTAGGTGGCATGTGATATTTTGCTTCCATGATAAGTGTTTGAAGTTATCCAAGGAAGACAAAGTGTAACGTGTCCCAAATAGACCTAATGGGATTAGGTCTCCATGAGACCTAAAGGTAAGATAAAGCCTAATTGAGGTAAGTTAGACCTAAAAAGACTAAAATCACATTTGATACATGTCTATGAGATGTTCTAAGATCCATTTCATGGCCAAACTAAGAGGGTAAGGATGTTTGGCCAACTAAGAAGGATATGAACAAGAAGACTTGTATAAATACAAGGCAATTTGAGGACTATAGAAGTGAGGTGAAGAAAGGGAGTGAATAGAATAACATATTATTGAGTATAAGAAGATTTTGTAGACCATAATAGGATTGTATAGGATCAATGATCAATATTTGACAGAGGTTATGTGTATGGTAATTAATGTCATTTGATCTAATCAAGTCAAGAAGAGGACTCGTTGAGCAAAAAAGATTATAAAGTAGTTTGAGAGGGCTTGAAGAGAGAGAAGAGCTAAATAAGTATATCATGATTTGTTGTATAATAAACAAAGTATTCTAAAGGTGATCAATGGGATTAGGTGGCTAAGTTGGTGCTTAGTCATCTGGGAGGTTAGTGCCTCCTCGCAAGTGAGTGCTTGTTAAAACCTAGTTGAGTTGGTGCTTAGCTAGTTGGGGTTGGTGCTCCATGTGAAGATATTTATTCACTAAATTTGGTGTTTGTATTATAGGACTATAATCCACTTTTAGATATCAGTGAATTTTCATCCCCTTGAGGGTTTCCCATATATAACTTATGTTATCTTGTGTTCGTATGTTTCATGCATATTTCGATGGTTACTTAGTCATTGTTTGATCTACATGCTTGAATGAATGTTCATGAATGCTTAAGTAAGAAAAGTTGTAAAGACTGATTCACCTCCCTTTTAGTGTTCTCACTTCCAACATTTCCTACTTATTCTATGCTTATCTTGGCTAAATTATGATTGCATTGTGTTTGGAAGAGGATAAAAACACACCCTGATCACCTGATACTTCATTGAGTCAACAATGTCATCATGAATGGTATGTAAGTAATCCAAAATTAAACCTATTAACACTAGATTTTGATAATTTTTATTATTTTCATTATTTAATTATTAAATCCTTTTTTTAATAGCTCATTTTGTTGTAAGAGACCAACATGTTAACCATCCTCCTAACCCTCTACCTAATCCTCCTATAGCTTCACACATAGTGGAAACTAAAATAGAAATTGAATAAACAATTAGGATAATGAGGGACCCCACATCAACCAACACCCATTGCACCTATTTGACTAATACCTTAGAGTCCATATTAGGTTAGGTTGGCTTGATAACAAGTCAAATTGACATATGGGCATCATATAGGGATAGATTTAGGGATTACTATGCTGATAAATTTTTAGCATATGAGTTGAAGGATAAATAAATACCTAATTTTTTCCTTATTCATTGACCCAACAACTAATGCAACATTTTTAGTAACCACTAAATGTTTTTCAATCCACCAATAAAAACATAATTTGATTAGAAATAATTTTTGGGACCGATGGTGGATGGTGTTTGATTACCCATTATGTCATAAACATAAGGTCCCATTATATTTTTTTAGTAAAATCTAATGCGAATTTGTCCTCAATGAGATCAAAAACTATTTTGATTATAGTGAGATTCAAAGCTAAGGGAAAGGCTTTATGCAAGATTGACCAAGTGCACATCATGCACCTAATCGACCTATAAATATCCTTACCCAAAGTCCACTTCAGCTTGAGATCACCCCTATAATGAAGGAGTTCATCGATATTGACACTTTTCATGCACTTATTGTGCTTACTGATACACTAATTCAACATATGAGTAGGCTTTCTAAGACCGATGTTGAAGAAAAACCACCCAGTGTGCGTACTTGACCTCATCATTGTAGATGTTGTGGTGCTATATGCATTGGACCTTCAGATGATGATGATGTTTTTTTGTAGAGCTTAGATGATATACTCATGAGTTATGAGTTTTTTTCACATACATTTGGTGTGCACACGTCAGTCACTACACACATCTAGGTATCTTTTATATAAATTTCACGCGAAATTTAAGTTATATTTGTATTTAAAAGTCAATAATTAATTTACATAGAAATTGAATAATATATATGTAATTTTTATGTTACAGGAGGAGACAGTGCCTACATCTTCACAGTCCACAACTATATTTGTGTATCTTATCTAACTAATGTTTACATATGTAGGGACTACTTGTGGGCCATCTACTACTACATTTGTCAATGTTACTAGGCCACCATTTACATATATGGAGGTAAAATTTTGAGTTAATATTATACTCTGTACATATTTTTGTTTATATAGATCTTTTCTATTGAATAACAATCATACATGTTCAAATTCAAATTGTAATTACAGTGATGTGAATACAAATTATATGTGTGAGATGTGTTGAAAGATATAGAGAGAAAATCCCTAACCTAATAATGAGCAACCTTCTAAATAGTCTAATGATGTTTTTCTCATATATTTTTTCAAAATATATTCTTCCTCCTACTTATTCTAATCCTATTGTTAGTGGTCCTTCACCTTTTTAAACTGCTTTTAATGTTTCACATTTTTGGTGGTTATGATCTCTTCATGATTTTTCTTAAGTACTCAATATTTTAATTGCTACCAATAGTAACAATAATTATCTTCCAAATCCTCAAGTTTGTTCCATTGTATGAATCATGCATGCTATTTAATAACTTAAGTCATCTAGAAAACTAAATGAGTTTGTTTATTCAATTGATGACCACAGTAGACACTCCTCCATCTCTACGAGTTGAGACAAATGCATGCATTTCTACTACAATTCCATCTACATAGGAATTCACCGAGGTACATGTTAACTTGTAATTTTGAATTATAAAAATTGATTTATTTTAATAATTTTACTATATATTTGGTAAAATATAATTTATGTCAATGTATTATGTATGTAGGATTTTCCTATGACATCTAACAGTCCTATCCAAATGATTAGTAGGTCACCTTCTAGTGTTTTTTTCTCATTTCACACACTTGTTCGTGCACCTCAACCTATCACTAAACCTATTGAGCATCAAGTGCATATTGAGCATGACCATGAGAATGTAGTAAGTGCATGTTTAAATTCTATTTGTATTCTAGTTTAAAATTAACTTTTTGAACTTGGTTGCATGTTTAATATGTAAATTTATAATAAGATTTGTATTGAAATATGTTTAGCTACAGGAAAGCTATGAGCGTAAAACAACCCGCAATCAGACCTTGGATGAATCCAAGGCATCTGAGGGATCTCCATCTATGAGCATGACATCCCAAAGAGACTTTTATTCAAGTAAGAAAAAGAGAGGGAGGCTATTTTATGAGTAGAATGTCTTAGATGATGTACTTACTTGTATATCTATATGGCAATGTACACATTTTTGGCATTGTATGTGTATAAAACATTTACCTGACATTCTATTATGTTTTTAGATGATGTAATTTTTTGTATGTCTATATGGTAATGTCTATGTTATTGGAATTGTATACCTATATGGAATTCATCAAAAAATTATATTATGTTCTTATTTTTATGGCTTTAAGGATTGCATGGACACTCTCACACACACACATGCCTATGTGTGTGTATATGGAATTAATATCAATTTTTATTATGTTCTTATTTTTTTATGGATTTATGGATTTTAGACACACACACACACACACACACACACATGCAAACATGCACGTGTGTGTGTGTGTGTGTGTGTGTGTGTGTGTGTGTGTGTGTGTGTGTGTTCACATTTCATGGTGATCATATTTATACATAAAATTTGGCTCACATTGTTAATACAAAACTAAATTTGATGGTTTTATGGCCATATTTAGATATGATCATCTTTAATATTTCCTTCGTGTAATTTATTAATACTAACATAAAATCTTTCAATATGCATTATAATTAAAACTATATGGGAGAAAAGAGTATAATGTTTAAGATAGAGTCATATATTACTATGAAGTGCCTCTCATGATTGGGATACACCATTTATATTTGTTCTAATGTGGATACCCTTGCTACAGTGTGTATGCAATCATAAACGAATCATGTCTATAAATCAATCCTAGCTCAAAAAAGATAGAGCGTACCTACACTTCCGATTGAGGATACACTTGTTAAGTAGGAGCATGACCAATATGGGGATCTACTAGACCCAATTAGGGGATCACTTGTCACAACATATCATGATAAGAAGGGTTCCAAAGCCTACAGTCTAACAGAATCGTACAACCTTAATGGATTCCTAAGTTTTCAAGCATTCACTTATTCTAATAACAAGAAAGTAAATCTAATCTAGTGCACACTAAATCTTGTGGCACAAAGTGGGGGTTAAAAATAATAAAACAACTAAGTTAAACATGTATTAGAAGACATATACTCACGTCAATGTATACAAAATACTAATACATGGGATAAGAATATAAATGCATTATCTATCTACTCTTACAAAAGAAAAATAAAGTTAAGAATAATTACCTTTGAAGACAAACCTGTCGAGCCTCAATCTCTCCCTTGGCCAAGGTGTTTCACAAGATATTTTTGTGGTATGTAAGGATAACCAAGAAAAATCAGCTCTAGGCTACACAACTTATTTAAGCATCCAAAAAACTTCTCCACAAGACAATATCTATATCTCCAAAGAAATTATGAAACCCTATGCTTTATTTCTCAAGAATAATGGTCAATAAGCATATGTTAGCTCACGCTTCTTCATTAATAATTCTTCTCTTTTGAAATGGTGGGAAACAAACTTGTATATATAAATAGATCTTTCCCTAAATTCTCCAAAAAACATCAGCTATACAGGGTCGACCTAGTCGACCCAGTGTGTTTTTGGGGATAATTCACTAGGTCTAAGTTAGGTCAACCGAAAGGCTAATAAGCTTAGAAAGTGGAAAATACCCCTAAAATGTACTGGGTCGACCCAGTCAACCTAATATAGTCAACTGTCTAAAAACGTGTTAAGGCAAGAAAATGAGGATGGAAAAAGGAAAAAGATTGGAATAGGTAGGACTAAGAATTATAATCTTAAGGCAAATGGTTATAGGAGACAATTATGTAGATGGCAAGTGGAAAAAAGAACAACAATATTATGAAGCATCAGTGGTCTACCCACCCCTTTCCCAGTGTACCCCTTAAGGCATGCACTTAGAGAGATTGAGATTCGATAGGTTCTTGCAAGATAAAAAATGTCAGTAATCAATAAAAGTTTGAAATTTTTATGTGTATACATATGCCCCACTTGAATCTCATCATGTTTCACGTAAGTGCAACACAGGTTGGTGCTTCAAGATAAAAACATGGTAACATACAACACTGATGCTAAGTAAAGTGCAATAAGAAACAATTAAGATAAATGAAAGGATTTAATTGAAAAACACATACCTTTAAATTTCCTTAGTGTCCTAAATAAAGAAGTAGACTGCAAGAGATGTGAATGTGTCCAATGTAGAGAACACTAGATGAACCTGTAGAAGTTAGTCAAAAATAGCCAAAATTCATTTTTTGGGGAAAATAGGCATGTAATAGTTTAGGAATGATAAAGAAGATAATTTGTAATTTAGGATTGGTAAAGCAAGGTTTTTAGAATATTGAAGGTAAATAAATGACAAAAGAATGGAAAATGAATGACAAATGATAAGAAAGAAATGACAAATGATATTGAATAAATGACAAATGATATTGGAAAGCATGTAAAGCATAAATGGCAAAAAGAAATTTCAATGCAAGAAAACTCTAACAAAGATATGTAAGAAAGTGAAAAGTAAGCTCATGTAACATAGGCAAAAAGGAAAACATGAAAGAAAGAAAATGAAATGTAATTGAAGATGGAAGACAAACACGAAGAAGGCATATATGTAATAATGGGAAAAGGGTGCATACTCAGTTGTCCATAACAGAAGGATATTACAATAATGACAAATGAAAGAAAAGAATGATCCATAGTTACTCAAACATGTTTTTCTCTGAGAATAGATAAAATTGAAACAAAGTAATGCTAGCATGTTTTTAAGAGGTGAATAAGGAATACTACAATATAGAAAGTAGATTTGGAATCACAATTTTTTTATCAAGGGGGAAATGAAATAGGTGGAGGGGAGAATGAAAAAAAACCAAGGTAGAAGAACTCTTTACCAAAGTCAAGACACTCAAATTAGGTTTATCAAAACAAGAGGACTATAGACCTTAAGAACTCTAAAGAACTCTTAGCTACACAAGTCTTAGGTCAACAAATGTAGTATATATATCATCTCATGAAGGCTAAATACATGAATAGTAAAATAGACCTACCTCCCCATGATGTGTTCCTCATTTCTCAGGACCCCTTATAGAGTCGTTGGTCTATTGTGAAGATTGGGTACTTGTGTGAGAAAGTAACACCATATAGTCTGTTGAATTTCCCTATTCCCATCTACTGGCCTACAACACCTCAAAGGACTTCAATTCTATGTAAGGCCAACTATGGATTTTGAGCTTCGATTGGAGATACGAGATGTGTTTGTGATCATGTCTTTTTGTGTGAGTTTGACTTTTGAGATTTCTATGTTACATTTTATTTATCATTGCCTTTTATTTCAAATGATTTGGCTTTTAACTTGCTTGATGGATTTTTCTATTCCTCCTTTGTATGTATTTGGAAGACCAAACATGGGTGCTAAAGATGACTTTGTTTTATCCAATATGGAGATGAAAGGAAGGGAAAATCAAGATGAGTGACACATGGAACAATTTAAATTACTTCAAATTGCAAAAAAATGTGACAAAGGGTAAAGAGGGATATAATGACAATAAAGTGTGATTACTTATCATAAGAATGAGGGAAAATTGAGGAAAACATGCTAACAAAAATTGTTTACAAATTTCATCTAGCAAAATAAGCAAAAATTAAAGTTGAGAATAAAGATCAAAAAGATGAAAGTATGGTGATTTTATGAGGAGGGCTGGTTCGTATCCACAGTCTTATACTACAACGTATAAAAGAGAAACCCAAGAGGTGTAATAAGAGAAATGTAAAACATACGTGAGAAGAATAAGTAAAAGGACGGTAATTTTGTGAGGAGTGATGGGTCTTATCCACGATCTTATGAAGAAACTCACAAAATAAAAACCCACAGGGTGCCAAAAGAGAAATGTCAAAAGATAAATAAGATTATGGTACATCAAGAGATAAATGCTAAAGAAAGGGGAAAATGATCATAAATATACTAAAGCAAAGAGTGACATTAAAATATAAATGAAAGAGGCATATAAAGATAAAAATGAAGACAAATGTCAAATGTAATGTGCAATAAAACCAAAGAACCTAAAGGAAGACAATGATGCTTAGGAAAGTATGAATCGAAGAGGTAAAATGCATACAAACAAAGAAACATGAGATTAAAAAAAATAACAATTAACGTCTTTATCAAAGATGAGCATGTGAAATACAAATCTATAAGTCTCAATAGGTTTCTTAAAGCTGGATGTGTTTGTTATTATGCATTTTAGAATAAGAGTTAGCATCGCAAGATGTCCCAGTGGGTAAGTGGATGTAGAGATGGGAATCACAAGATGTCCCAAAGCCTGAAGGAACATGTAGATGGGCATCACAAGATGCCCCAAAATATGAGTCAAAGTCAGGTAATGCTAAACCAATAAAATGATTTGCATTGGGTTGACAAGTGTTTTTGGAGATAGGCAAATGTGTTGGTTTGGTATATTTTAAGGATGTTGAATGTAACATATGATGTGTAGGAGAAGTGTGAGGAGATAAAGGAGTTAAAGGAGGACCATGGATGATATGATTTAGAGTATGCATTTGAAATAAATACTCTTTTGGTTCATGTGACCTAAGAGGTTGAGGTCCAATGGATGCAATAATATATTTAAAGTTATTCATGTTAGTTATCCTTTCCTTATTGATGTAGGAAGAAGAATCAACTAGGGTTTGAATAAAATTAAAAGATGAGGTGTAGGTATGGGATGATTGTTTTTGATTATTAGGTAGTTGATTTTGATGTGATTATGGTTCTTGAGATTGATTTTGAGAAGCTTGAAGATAGTCTTGATAATGTTATTTTGTGAGAATATCAAGATTGAAATGTGGACCAAGCAAGGAAGAAATAAGAAATCGGTTAAAATCATGACAAGACTCATGAGAATGACCTATAGTAGCATTGCACTAACAAAATTATCTAGATTTTACCATTTGGGAGGAGGTTTGGAAGGATCAAATCTCATGGGTTTCGAGGGTGGTAATTTATTCTTATGTTGTTCTAGACTCAAGGGTGGGTGGTCTAGGTTAAAATTGGTTTAATTGGATAATCCATTTTGAGGTTGGGGAGGCTCAAATGAATCAATTTTATGAGAATATGATTGGAAAGATACTTTAGTAGTTATTTGAGATGGTTCAAATTGAGTCATAAGAAAGTCTTGTCTTTTTGATTGGTCTAAGGCTTCTTCTAAAGATTTAGGTGAAAGGATTCAAACTTTATATTGAAGGGGAGGTTTAATAGTAGTGACAAATAATTATAAAAGAGTGTCATCATTCATCTTATGGTTCACTTTATTAGCAAGAGACTTCCACCGTTCGATGAAAGTATGAGCAGATTCATTAGGAAGTTGTTTGGCATTAATGAAATAGCTAAGGTATTTTTTAGGAAGATCATCATGATGAAATTCTTTCACTAGAACATTGACTAAATCTTCTAGTTGTGAGATGGAATGTGTAGAGAGTCGGTTAAACCATTCAAGTGCATCACCCACAAATTTTTTGGCTAAGAGCTTGGTGGTAGTAAAGGTGTTAGTTTGGATCCATTCCTTATAGAGATTACCAAAAGACTTAAAAATAATAATAGGGTCCTTAGTCCCATTATATTTGATAGTTGGAGAAATGTTTCCAATATTTATGGATGTAATAAATGGAGTTAAAGGCTCATTTTAAGGATGTTGAAGCATTTTTTTATTCATTGGAGGTTGAGGGATGATATTTCCATTGACATCTTTGAGAGGAGGAGGGACAAAATTTGGATTGGTTGAGACATGATGACTTGAGGTGGTTGACTAGTCATGTGTAATAAATGGTGTTGCATGTTCATTACTTGAGATTGATTGTTGTTTTCATGATGTTCATTTGTTGTATGACTTGTGAAAGAAGTTGAGTTGTATCAATAGGTTGATTGATGTTTGTAAGAGGGGTATTAGTGTTGATAAGAAGAGGATTGTTAGTGTTGGCGGGAGGATGATTCTTTGTAAGTGGAGGATTCCCAAAATTAGTGTTAGGAGGAGGATTAGGATTAATTACCTAAACTACATTACATTATGTAGTGAGTGGTTTTGGTTTAGGAGAAGGTGAAGGAATAAAATGGAGAGTTTCATTTGAAGTAATGAAATAAGTGAGGTTATTATCAAAATCTTTTATTATGCAATGTTCTGGACTAAGAGAAGGATGAAAAGATGTCATCATGATGAAATAAGACTAGATAACCATAAAAATGGAAACAAAAGGTGATAGAAAATAGTATAGGGTTGACTGGATCGATCCTATACAGTAAACAAGGGCTAAAAAGGATTTGTAAATAGTACAAGGTTGACTAGGTCGATCCTGTACAACAAACAAAGACTGAAAAAGGTCTATAAATAGTATAGGGTCCACTAGGTCGATCCTGTACAATGGATAGAGGATTAAAAAAGTTTGCAAATAGTACAGGGTCGACTGGGTCAATCCTATAGAGTGAATAGAGGCTAGAAATAGGTAAATTCCTTATTTTGCCTATATCCTTTTTCTACTCATCCATTTTGTGAATTGTAAAATGAATTGGATTCGTGATGATGTAGAGAATGAAAATAGGGAAGATGAGAAAGTTGATAGCAAGTTGTGAATTAAAAAAATACAAAATTTTCAAGTAATGTAAATAAGTAAAAATAGAAAGGAAACAAACAATTAATTGGACTAATGCTAGCCAATCTAATTGAGGCACACAAAACAAAGCCTTGCACCAATGTTGGCTAATGCAAGTTTTTCCATATATAATTGAGCAAATAGAAAGCAATAAATTTCAAAAGTTAAAAGCTAACTAATTGGTCAACCTGAATGTTTATTAGATTATTAAGAATGATTTTAAATGTGATGGGAAATTGGCTATAATCAAGGCACTAGATAGCAATCTAAGGATGGTTTCAGGTAGTTTGGGATGAAAGGAACTATAGTGAAAATGATACAAGCTTGGTATTGGGGCCTACCCCCTCATTTCACACACTGTAGTGATAAGGGTGTCAGGTGATTAACCATAATATATCATTAACCATGTTTTATACTTGACTAGGCATCAAGTTGGCTTCTCCCTTGGTCATAAAATCCAAGTAGTTGGCCTTGGGTAAATAAAATGTTAAATTACTTGTTTATGTTTTTATGATTTGGTCATGTGCGCATAAAATAAAAATAGTGAAACTAAGTGATTAATTAAAAATCCTCGAATTAAACTATGTGAGTTATTCTAAGCAAACAAGCAATAGAAAAGGAAAAGTGTGAACTAATTACTAATAGATATGAGGTTAATTCCAATTTGAAACAAGGTATAGTGGTGACACTATATGCAAAAAATATAGAATAGGGTTGACAAGGTTGAACCTATACTGTGAAAGCAAGGTCTAAAAATGAACTGGGTTGGTAGGGTCGATCCAATTATTTTAAACAACACATAAAACACATAACTGGGTCGGTAGGTTGATCTAGTTGGTTGCGCAGGGGTAGTTTTAAAGACTACAAACTATGGAAGAAAAGATAGAAAAGAGAGAAACATATAGGTATAAAGGAACCTTGGTGGATCAGAGATGTAATGAAGAAAGATTGTTTATGAAGAACCTTGAAGTATGATTGAGAAACCTACAAACTTGATTGACATGATCGATCAAGCTGTGTAAGAACCTGTTAAAATTTACTAAAATTATAAGGGGTCAACTAGGTTGACGTAATAGGTTTAACTGCATGTTTGAAAGGTTTGAAACCTATACTGGGTTGACTGGGTTGATCTAGTTGCATGTTCCTAGAAACCTGCATATAGAATTCAGAAAAACTAGGTCGATAGAGTCAATCCATTATGATAAAAATAATGAATATAAGTAAAATAAATCTTGCAAGGGTTAGTTTCATGTTGGGTTCACCAAAATGTATGCAATTGAAAATGCATCATGTCTATAAATTAATCCTGACTTGAAAAATATAGAGCATACCTACACTTCTACTTAGAGATACACTAGTTAAATGGGAGCATGACCAATATGGGGATATACTAGACTCGATTAGGGGATCACTTGTCACAACATATCATGCTAGGAAGGATTCCAAAGCCCACAATATAACATATTCACACAACAACCCTAATGGAATCCTAAGGTTTAAAACATTCGCTTATTCTAATAACAAGAAAGTAAATCTAATCTAGTACACACCAAAGCTTGTGGTATAAAGTGGGGATTATAAACAATAAACCAAATAAATTAAACATATATTAGAAGACATATACTCACACCAATGTATACATAATCCTAATACATGGGATAAGAATACAAATTCATTATCTATCTACTCTTACAAAGGAGAAATAAAGTTAGTAATACTTACCTTTGAAGACAAACCCGTAGAGCCTCAATCTCTCCCTTGGCTAAGGTGCTTTTCAAGATATTGTTGTGGTATGTAAGGATAAACAAGATAAATCAACTCTAGGCTACACAACCTATCTAAGCACCCAAAAGACTTCTCCCCAAGAAAAGATCTATATCTCCAAAGAAAGTATGAAACCTTAAGCTTTATTCCTCAAGTAGAATGGTCAATAACCAAATGTTTGCTCACACTTATTCGCTAATAATTATTCTCTTCTAAAATGGTGGTAAATGAACTTGTAAATATAGGCATCTCTTGCCCTAAATCCTCCAAAAAACATTGACTATATAGGGTCAACCAAGTTGACCCAGTGTGTTTTCAAGGACAATTCACTAGGTCTGAGTTGGGTCAATCGAAAGGCTAACAAGCTAAGAAAGTGAGAAATACCCTTCAACTGTACTAGGTTGATCTAATCGATCTAGTACAACCGACTATCCAAAAGGGAGTTAAGTTAAGAAAAGGAGGATGGAAAGAGGAAAAAGACTAAAATAGGTAAGACTGAGAATAATAAGCTTAGGGTAAATAGTTTTAGGAGAAATATGTGTAGATGGTAAGTGGTAAAAGGAACAACAATCTTATGAAGCATCGATGGTCTGCCCACCCCTTTCCTAGTGTACTCCTTAAGGCATGCACTCAGAGATATTGAGAATCGATAGGTTTCTGCAAGATACAAAGTGTCAGTAATCAAAACAAGTTTAAAAATATTATGTGTATAAACACTATTTTAGTATAATTTGGGACTTGATATTCACATTTTGTATTCATTGAATTTGTAAGCACACCACACTTCTATTATAGGTAAAATTGAAATAAACAATGGAATACTTATCTCTTGAATACCCTATTTAGACACCCTTATACATTTTACTTGTGCATGTTTGATGAAGTGGTTATGTTATACTTCCTCCTTTGGGATGTTGTCTCTTTAGAGATGCTTTGCATTCTTTTTTGGAATCTCTTCTTTGGTCGTTTGAAGTAGTGCAAGATTGTAATTCTCATGTCTCCTGATGCCTTGGAATATTTTCGTGGTTATATATCTTTTGTTTAGTTTCATAAAATATATTGACTCCCTCTACACTATAATCAAATTGGCCATTTCTTCTCTTCTCATCATATATCAGCTCCACTATTTAGGAGCATAGAAATAATGACAATATATGTTGTCAAAGTTGAAGTTACAGTTGGAAAACTCCACCTAAAGTGTTTCATGGTTACAAACTAGCATTGAAAACACATCTGAGGTGGTGGATGACATCTAGAACTAGGCTTTTGGCCATTGACCACTCCTGATTGAGAGACCCACCACCTATTCCAGCCTTAAGAATGCCCTTCCAAATACAAGAAAAATGTAGTTTTAACCTGTCTTTGGGCGTGTGTAAAATATAAACCATACCATCCATGATGAAATCATGTGATTCACTAGGAGAGACATTTTTATTACTAATTTAGGAGAAATAAAACATTCTGAAGAACTTGTATCTATGAGAATTGAAATGGGTTTACCTAATAATATACCTATAGCTTCAACTATCACATTCTAGTATTTATTTTGGCAATTCCTTATTATAACATTGATCCTTTGTTGTGGTCACCTCTGAGGCTGATTGGACCTTATTTATCCCTACATCCTTTGACTATTGGGTTGTAGTTTGCTTTAGGCATATTAATCATTTTCAAACCTTGATTCCATAGTATAGGTTCAACCTTGTTGACCCTATTCTATATTTTTTACATATAATGTTCACACTATACCTTCTTTTAAAGTTTGAATTTACTTCATATCTATTAATAATTATCTAACTTTTTTTTCTTATTGTTTTCATCTTTAGAATAGTTCACATCATTTAATTAGGGGATTTTCAATTTATCACTTAGTTTCACTATTTCTATTTCATACACAAATGACCAAATCACATAACATAAATAAGCACTTAAACATTTATCTAACCTAGGCCAGCCTACTTGGGTTTCATCACCAAGGGGGAAGCTGATTCAATGCTCTATTCAATATAAAACATGGTTAATGGTATATTATAGCTAATCACCTGACACCCTTATCGATGTGGTGTGTGAATTGAGGGGCTCATCCCCAATACATTGCCTACATCATTTCCACTACATTTTCTTTTAGTCCAAACTACCTAAAACAATCCTTAGATTTTTATCTAGTACCTTGCTTATAGCCAACTTAAAATCACACATTTAAAATCATTATTAATAATCTAATTAATAATTAGGTTAATCAATTAGTTATCTTTAATTTCTAAGTTATTTTCTCGCTCTTTTCTCAATTTTGTGCACAAGATATTACATTAGCCAATGTTAGTAAAAAGTTAAATAGGAATAACCCTCACATGTATGTTAAATCCCTCTAATTTGACCCCAAATCATGTTGACGTAACCTTCAGGACCAATTTGTTGCATAATTTGTAGCAACAAATCCTAAAATGCAACATTTTTGTAGTAAAGAGACAAGTTCTTATCCTCCAATTGACATTTCAACCTTTGGTATCTCTAGCTACAAGTTCATCACTTAGAATGCATCTATACAGGAAGATGACATGTGATATTAATACAACAATATCTAAATTCATTTGGAGGCATGTTTTCACTATTATTTATGAGTGGAAACACTTACAACAAATGTTGTCAAAGTTGAAGATGCAGTTGGAGAATTCCACCTCTGGTGCTTCATGGCTTGAAATTGGTATTGCCAACATGTTCAAGGTGGTATATAATGTTTAAGAACATGTTTTTGGCCTCTGATTCTACTCATTTGATATACCCACCACCCATTTTGACTCTAATAACACACTTCCCAATATAAGAAAAAATAGATTTTAGCCTATCTCCATGTGTGCATAAAATGAAAACCATAAGTCATTATCATAAACCAAATGAAACTTGATGTGTATGTCAAATATCTATAATTACATAGTAGAGCATGTCAATTTAAACTTTAGGACCAATTTATGGCATAAGTTGTAGTAATAGGTCCAAAAATGTAATTTTTTTTATAGTGAAGAGATAAGTTCTTATCCTCTGACATTTCCACCTATGAGACCTCCAGCTTCAAGTATATCAATTTGAACACACACACACACACACACACACACACACACACACACACACACACACACACACACACACACACACACACACACACACACATAGGAAAATGACATATGATCCCATGTCCTCAACCTTCAAATGCATCTAGATACATGTTTTCACTATTGTTTAGGAGCGTGGAAACACTAACAAACAAAGTTGTCAATGTTGAAGTGGTAGTTGGAGAACTCCACCTCCTATACTTCATGGCTAGAAGCCAACACTAAAAACACATTTAGTGTAGAGGATAATGTCTAGGACTAAATTTTTATTCTTTCATCAGGCCTGATCAAGAGACCCACCACCCATTCTGGCCTCAATAACACCCTTTTTACAATAACTGAGTACTTATATTAAGCTTCTCTTAGCTTTAAGAATATGAAATTATCTACTAACAGTGCCAAATGCATGAAGGTTGAAGATTATTTGAAATTAATGATCTATAATTTTTTTATTAAGTAATTAAAAATGAAATTTATATGTACTACCTACAAAATCAATACAATTGGTAAAATTAAATACATCTACATTTGACAAGTCAACATATTTTGGAATTTCAATCCAATAAACCACTAATATCTAATCCAATCTTGATAGTACCAAGAATAGCTTCATGGCCTGACTCAAGAACTTTCCATAGATTATTTTCTAATGGTTCTCATGATATTTGACCAATTTAATAGTTGTTGTAAAAACCAAATTTGAATAGTGTAGTATCTTTCTATGTATTTCAAAGTCTTGAAACAACGTTATATCTAAAAAACTTTATAGGATATTATCGAAGCCAAGTTCTAGTGACAACCATAGACCTATTGGGATAGTCAATATTTTCTCCATCTATGATTGGGGAAGTCAATTTTTTGTTTTCCTCTACACACTGACATAAGTAGTAATTTGGTATCTCTTCATTGTCCTCATCAGTAATAACTACAAAAGCATGCCTTGTATCAAGATAGATAATGAGAATGAATAACTTAATTTTTTCCCTTTAATGATGTTGTCAAGATAGATAATGAGAATAAATAGTATATAATGATTAATATTCTACCTAGTTGCACTAGATTAAATATATGGTCAAAGTCATGTGACAATGTCATATATGTAAGTTGTAATGCTAGTGGGACCTTCTATGTGTCGATTGGAATTAGAGGTATGCAACTCCATTCATTCACCCAATATTTTGACTCATGCTCATTCTAAAGAGAGTCCTTGCATGTAGGAAAAAAACATGCCAAGTGTCCCATATAAAAATTCTAGGAACCTACATTTGACCTAAAAAATGAGTGGAGCTCACTTGATCTCATTACAATCATACAATCCTCATATTTTTTCAAGTGTTCTTCCTCCGTAAATCAAAAATATATATGAACAATATAATTTTCTTGAGCACCATAGCCCATTTTCTTGTTACACCCTTCAACAATAGTTATTACGTCAATCAAAATAGCATCATCTTTGAACTTTAACTCCTTTCTTGTAATGACTCTTTTTACACATGTTATAGCACCATCATGCTCTCATTTTCCATGGCTAGCCTCAGTGAAACTCTAAATATGTTCTACATCAGTTGTGATATGAATCTTACTCAACCGGTAAAACATCCATGCATTCTTAAATTATGATGTACAATTATTTGACCGAATGTAACACTGATTGAAATTAATGTTTTTCTCAGTCAATTATCCATATAAATTCTCAAAATAACCTTTCACGTACTCTCTATAATGTGATCAATCATCACTAAAATATAAATGATACCCGCTTAATATTTTTTCATCTTGATTTGTACTATTAGGTGCATGCATAAATTCTATATGCATGAATATGGCAACCTGTATTGAGTTTTAATATGGTGATTTAACTTTCATTTGTGATTTGAATGTGTAATTCTCATCAATGTTGACTATTATAGCAATATAACCAAGTAGGAATGTGTCTTTGCTTAGCTTGAAATGTTCATCCAAACATCTAGCCCTGTGTGTGTGCCTTGCATATTCATAAACAATTTTCTCCCTGAATTTGACCATAAATTATGAAACATATATTTATTTTGTAACAAGGTCACACCTTTTAGATATTTTTCCATCTTTTACTTCATAAGTCACAATTTGGTATCTTCTCAAACCAACTAATACTTGTCCAATTGCACTTGTACTCTTCTCACATTTATAATTTTTTAATATTGAAAAGCCACCATAAATGCTATAATTTCCATCTAAATATGTTTTTTTTATACAAGAGTTGTCCATTTGGTCTTTCACAAAAAATGGTTGGAATAAATTCCCTAGTTGATTTTGGAAAAACTTCTATGCCACATCCTTGTAAAATGTTGTCAGTTTGTAAATTATAATGTATATGGTGAAAAACATCATAGTGCATGGAAAATTCAACATGTTGCCTACAACAAGTGGTGCATGTGTGATTTATTTTTACATAAAATGGTTTGGCCACCTCAAAATAACTTTGACTAATAAAATTCTGTAGATATTTTTCTAATAGAATAAAGTACAATTATGTTTGGTTCATATCCAATAAATGTTTCAGATGTGGTTCATGGTTATGATCACCAATTCTTCTTTTTACTACATTTCTTGTATGAAGTGAAACTCTTGTATTGTCTTTTCAAAATTGTGTAAGTCAATCTTTTAGAACAATAACTATAGCCTCGTCCTTTCATGGAAGTCTAATAGAGAATGCCCAGAGTTTAGTGGTTTTGACATCATTAAGTTTTTTGTGTGTTCCAATTGATTTCATTAATGTGTTTTTCATTTTTTTATAGTGCTCGGTTAGGTTTTAAATTCGAATTTCCCCCTATTTGACCACTTACTACACAAGTTGTAATTATTTTCTAGGTAGAATTATAATCTTTATTGTGTGATTTTGATTTTACAATATGAAATACATCATGTATATTATCAATAATTTCATTCTTTTCATCATCCATGTTAGATGTTCTTAGTCCTAGGGTGTACATTGTATGTCTCATCTTAATCAATTTCATAAATGAAATAAACACTCGACATTTTTTACTATAAAAATCTAATTTAACAAAGAAATTATCACAATTTTTTCAGTCAATCTTCTTGAATGGTGGTCAGACATTTTTATGCATTAGTTTTGATCTAGAGGTCAATTTAGAAAAGGTCCTAGATCAGACCAAAGCCTACACAATTATGAAGATCCCATCAAGAGATTTTTGATGGTATTTAGAACTTTAGAAACAAAACTCATATGCTCCTTGTATAGTCGATCAAAGTTTTAGTCAAAATAGGTCAATAAGTAGTCAAAGCTGGTCAAATGGAAAAATTGACCTTCATGGAACATTTTTAATCCAACACTATGATGTAGAGCTCATCTTAAGCTTTCTGACCCATTTTGAATAGACCAAATTTGAGTCCATATGTGGAAGTTATGACCAGTCAAAGTTGTGGTCAAACTTAGTCAAAGTGATGACATGGCAAAAATGTGGACCAATGAGGATGTGACACATGGAAGTTATTTTGTGTAAAAAAATTGGTTTTAGTTTTCATCTTTGACAGTGTATGGGGTTTTCTAAAGTTTGATATTTTCAATGCCAATGTCATCCCAAGCAATGTGGGACAATTCCCAGTAATGTGGGATAATGATAAGCCTTAGAGCATGTATTTGCCAAGTTGGGAATTGAACTCCCAACCTCCAAAAAAAAATAATAAGGCCTTACCAATGCCCACAGGTCTGAATAACTAAAGCCATGAATTTCTAGTTAAACACCAAGTTTCAGCTGATTGTGCTAAGGCATAAAAGACCCAATTACACTCTTCTTCTATTTTGAGGCACCTAGATTAATTTTCAGACTTCGGAGTAAATTAGTGAAATGTTCTAGAATGCAAGACGGTTCCATCCATATGCTGAGCGTCTAGATTTAAGGTTGTTTGATGTAATTTTCAATGCCTCAAAGTGAAGCTTTATAGATTGTGTAATGGCCAATATAGAGACCAACATCATATATCCTAAGTGTTGAAGGATTTAGAGAGCTTTTTAGACTTTGGAGTAAACTAGAGGGTTGTTATAGACTTTGAGATGGTTCCATCCATATATGGATTTTATTGATTTGAGTTTATTCTAGCCACTTTTAAAATCCCTTAAGGAGACTTTTGGTAGAGAACTTTAGGAACACAAGATTATTTTCACGACAAGAAGTTGGAAAGTTCATCTGTGGATATCAAGAGTTTTCAAAGGTCTATTTTTGATTTTTATGCAATATTAAAGTGTCTATTTTAAAATTTTAAGATTTTGGCCATGTACTTACAATTCATGGAAATAGATCAGTTCATATTCTAAGCGAACCTGGAGATGTAGCCCGAGAAGAAGGTGAACTTCGTTATCACGTGCCTGTCATGGGCAAGTTCTATTTGTGCATTATTTTTTTGAATTTTGATTAATCCTATTTATTAATCACTATTAAATGCATAACTAGATAAATATGATAACTTAACAAAGAATTGAGCAATTCAGGTTTAGAAATAGGCTGAATGGTTTTGATAAATGAGTTGCAATACACTTCATTCATTTATCAACCTTGAAAAACACATTTAAAAGTTCAAAATTGTTATAATTCCTTTGAGTATATCAAGAAAATGAGTTTTTGATAAAAGTATCCATTGTAAACTTTTTTACGCATGGAAATCGGTGTAGAGTTTATGGATCAAGTTTGGTATTAGAGCAGTAAGTGTGTTGGGTTAGCATTTGATTGTGTAGATTTGATATCAGTTGTGTTCAATTTGGTTTTCCATAGTATTACAAAATTTTTGGCCTTGTTGATATTATATTTTTAGTTTGTGGGACTAGGTTGTTTATAGGAAATAAGAAGCCATGGGCAAAGCCTTGAAAAGAGAAAGGCTTGATGAGCTTCAAGCGATTAACCAATAGATCTAAAAAGAGAATGCTTTCATGAGAGCTCAGTTGTACTCAGTGGATGAGGAAATTTCTTGCTTGAAATCTGAGTTACAGGCCAAGGATGAGCTCTTAGTACATATGTAAAGTGTAGAAAGAAATAATTCTTCCACTACAGATGCAGGTACTATGACAAATAACTACATTGCAAATTGTTCATCATGTAGTATTATTATCCCTTCAATTTTAGATGTTGCTTTTGGTAATTTTGAAAAACACAATAAGGGCATTGGATATAAACTGTTATTGAAAATGAGATTTGATGGAAGGGGTCTTGGTAAGAATGGCTAAGGTATTGCTAACCCAATATAGGTAGAGCATAGATCTCGCCATGTAGGATTGGGTTACGCTAGTGAGAAAATGGATGTTGGAGAGAGTTCCTCCATTATTGAAAGAGGACAAGCTTCTGATAGCCAATGTCTGAGGCCACTAGTAGAGCAAAATTCCTCCCTATGAAAGATTGATGAGTGGTGTAAGAAATTAGATAAAAGAGGTATTGAGATTCCAATTCCTCATTCTTACACTAGAAAAATCACTGATAGAAATATGAATTCTAAGACTTTTGATTCACTTCTACCATTTAAGAAATTTGGTTTTGATATTCATAAGATGTTGCATTTTTTTCCTTGTATATTTTGTGGATTAAATAACCATTATGCCGCATATTGTTGGAAAAGACAAGCTTTACTGAAACAACTTACAAGTGTTAAAGACCATTCTCATACCGATAAAGCGAGAAATGGAAAACGGGTGACCTCACCTAAGAAGAGATATGTTTGCACTCATTGTCACGTGAGTGGACATCGGATTGAGAAGTGTTGGAAACTTCAACCATCCCACCATCCTAATAATGGTAAGAAGAAGATGGTTTATAAACCTATTGATAAGGTAATATATGAAGTTTTTGTTCAATCAACCCATGCAGATGTCAATAAATCCACTAAGAAAATTAAACACCCTAAACAAAAGAATCTGATAAAGAGGGTTAGTAAACACTTTCTTAATTTCATATTGTCATGATTAGTGGATTGATAATTCATTTATGTTGTAAAGTAATTTTGGGATCCTTGTTTTATATTGACAAAGGACATATACCCATGCTTTGATATATGCAATTTTGGAGATAGGTTCATCATGCAAAGTTTTTAATTCTCACATTTTTGTTTTAAAAAGTTATATTTTTCGAGTCTCTAGTGTTAGCTTTATGACTTTGTTATTGAATTGTTAAGCAATTTAACTCATTGCTCAACTTGAGAGATTTTCTAGTAGTCGCACAATTTGATGGAATTTGACAATGTTTAGTTTCATACTTAACTGCTATTTTGGATGCATCTATTTTTGGCATCTGTGTGATTGGATGCATTTGTAAGATGTTATTGGGCATGTTTGCAATGCTGGACACTATACACTATTTGTTGTTTCCATAGTTGTTTAGAATATAAAGACCCATGTTTGGGCAGTGTATTATGACATGGTCACAATAATTAATGTATTTTTTTTGCATTAACAAACTTACTATGTAGTTGCATTGGTGATTATTGCAGTGTTTGGCAATTCACCGCTTATAGGATGTGATAGTGGTTAGACAATTGAAAGATGTTGTGATGTTATTGGTAGTTTCAGGATTCAATATAACTCATGCCTTGTTTTAGACTGTTACAGTTTGAGTTATGAATCATATTTTCCCATATGCTATGATTTGGTTTTTGTACTTTGATATGTTGTAGAGCATCATTAGCAGAAGAGGATGTTGATGGTCATGTTATTATCCATGCATAGTTCTGTGTAGAAGCCCTTGGATGGTTGTGTAGTAGAATAAGACATGGATGCACATTCAAGATCTCAAATTTGTGTAGAGGATTTTTTTAGTCATGCATCAAAGAAGATCACTAGGCTTATCTATGTAGAGGCTCTTATAAAGTTATGCAGCAAAGGAAGTCATCGCACCCTAGTTTTATGTAGAGGCTATTAATGGTAGTGAAATAATAGAGGGATTGTGGAAGATGTGATTAGTTAGTTGTTCCAAGTCTTGTAGGCATAGTTGCAGAATCTGAGTAGATTGATAGGACCCATCAGAGTATATTTAGAATTGACTAGCATTTTGGTTAGGTACCAGTGTTTAGTGGACCAAAAGCTCCTAGTAGGGAGGCTTGATCTAGAGGTCAATTTAGAAAAGGTCCTAGATTAGAACAAATCCTACATGATTATGAATATCCCATCAATATTTTTCTAACGGTATGTGAAACTTCAAAAATGGAGCTTGTATGCTCCTTATACCATTGGTCAAAATAGGTCAACAGGTAGTCAAAGCTGGTGAACTAAAAAAATTGAACATCATGGAATTTTTAGAATCTAGTTCCATGACTTAGATCTCATTATAAGCTTTCTGACGCATTTTGAACGAACCAAATCTGAGTCCATATGTAGAAGTTATGACCAGTCAAAGTTACGGTCAGACTTGGTCAAAGTGATGACATGGCAGAAACATGGACCAATAAGGACGTGACACATGGCAGTCAGTTTGTGTAAAAAAAAATTGGGTTTAGTTTTCATCTTTGACATCATATGGGGTTTTCCAATGTTCAATATTTTCAACGCCAATGCCATCCCAAGCAACGTGGGATAATGATAAGCCTTGGAGTGTATATTTTCCAAGTTGGGAATTGAACTCCTGATCTCCAAGAAAAAATAATAAGGCCTTACCACTACACCCATAGGGCTGAATTACTATATAAATCCATGAATTACTAGTTGAACACCAAGTTTCAGCTGATTGTGTTAAGGCATAAAGGACCCGATTGCACTCTTCCTCCATTTTGAGGCACCTAGAGTGATTTTTAGACTTCAGAGTAAACTAGTGAAATGTTATAGAATCCAAGAAGGTTCCACAAATATTATGAGTTTATATATTTGAGGTTATTTGATGCTGTTTTCAATTCCTGAAAATCAAGCTTTTCAGATTGTGTAATGGCCAATATAGAGACCAATTTGTATATATCCTAAGTTTTGAAGGACTTAGAGAGCTTTTCAAACTTTGGAGTAAACTAGAGAGTTGTTATAGATTCCAAGATAATTCCATCCATGTGTGGATTTTACTTATTTGAACCACTTTTTAAAGCCTTTAATGAGACTTCTGGTGGAGAACTTGAGGAATGAGAGATTGTTTTCATGATAGAAAGTTGGAAAGTTCGTCCATGGATAGAAGGACTTTTTAAAGGTCTATTGTTGAGTTGTATGCAATATTAAAGTGTCCATTTGAAAATTTTAAGGTTTTAGACATGCACTTGCAATTCATGGAAATTGATCAATTCATATTCTAAGTGAACCTGAAGATGTAACCCGAGCAATGGGTGAACTTTGTTATCACATGCTTGTTGTGTGTAATTTCTATTTGTGAATTATTTTCATAAATTTTGATTAATCCTATTTATTAATACCTATTGAATGCATAATTAGATAAATATAATAAATTAATAGAGAATTGAACAATTCAGGTTTCGAAATAGGTTGAATGGTTTTGATGAATGAGTTGTAATACACTTGATTCATTTATCAACCTTGAAAAACACAATTAAAATGTCAAAATTGTTATAATTCCTTTGAGTATATCAGGAAAATGAGTGTTTGATAAAAATATCCATTGTAAACTTTTTTATGCATGGAAATCAGTGTAGAGTTTACAGATCATGTTTAAAAAAAATCATCAACTTGAAATAAGTATTCGCCTTTTCTTATGCATAATACTTGGAGGTGTTGTTAATGGTGGAGTTCATTGAGAGGGTGTTTCAAAATTGTTATGTTCACTACTAGTTTCTTCATTATTAAGTTGTGGGATGACATTTTATTTATGATTAATTTCATCATTATGTGTTTCCATGAAAATTTCTTCATTGGTAGGGGATAAATCATCATGCATAGATTCATCATCAACAAAATCAAAAACTTTATACTTTGGATGTGGACTTGTAACATAATTTAGACTTCTAGGTAAATATACATTATAATTATTCTATTCATTGTTGTCAGTTTCATCATTATCTACGATATTTAGCTCATTAGAGATAGCATTCATACATTGTCTCAATTGAAATGCTTTCCTTTGTAACTTTTGTTTATCCCAATTATTCTAATTGCTCCAGTGTTTTGTGCTTTAACTTCTTTCTCTTATTTGAAATAGCTTCATCACCCATGAATAGACAAAAAAAATTGATTCATTTTGATGGTGGGGGACCTAGATAATAATTTGATTCCTCTTATCTTCACCATGGAAAATGTATAATGATGCAAAGATTGTCTATGGGGTCAGAATTCTTGAAAAATAATTGTTGGACAATGACTTGTTTTCTATTGAGATAATAACATGTACATGTTATAGCATGTATGTGTTATAACTTGTACATTTGCATTTGTAATAAAATTAGGATTGATTAAACCATTTTTTGCATCTATACAATCAATTATTGACCCATAAATTAGGTACACATTTCTCAATGTTTCCCAAATCACATCCCTAATTACCCCAATTAACTAATTGGATTAATTCATAATAGAATGTTACCTAGTTTAACCCCAATTCACATCTTGATTTTGTAATTACGTTGAAGGGGATCGAATTTGCCCCAATTTTCCTTCATGATTGAATTAGTGGACTATTTTATTTATTTATTTATGATATTGGGGTCGATTGACCCCCAAATTACATCTTGTATAAACAAAATCAAGTTCATAGGAATTTAATTTCATCTAGAACTTTCATCACTAATTCCAATAATTGACTAATTGGCTCAATATGTTGGAAAATATGGGCTAATTTAGCCCCAAAACATGTCTTAGGCTCAAATTTAGGTTAAATGGGTTCAGATTGGCACCAAATACCTTCATGTTTGCATTTGTGATAAAATGGGATTAATTATTGCATTTGGGTTTAGGGTTTAGGGTTGAAACAATCGATTAATAGGGTCTGATTATTAATTCTAGGATATATCTATTATACCTATTGAATGAAAACCAAGTTATTATCTATAAACCAATATCTTATATCATAAAAAATATAACACTTTCTTCTAAAATAAATAATTAATAGAAACATGTTGCTCAAATATCATCCTCATGACAACTTATGAAGTGAGACAGTCAGAACATCCCTTAGCAATACTAATTTAGGTTTGCTTTCATTCATGCTTATTCTCCCTTGACTACATACAAAACATTTATAGTGAATTTTTTTCATTATGCCTAAATTTAAGCTAATGAAACATGTTTGTGCACTCCATCACTCACTCTCAATTTATGATCATTTTGAAAACTAAAATGCACTTCCAATCTATACCTTTAAACATGGACACAATAATGCTTCATCTCATCACTCTTTTTAACTTTAAAACTCATTTTAGACTCTCAGATTAGACAAATCATTAACCCAAAATACCCAACAAGGTTATTTTGCAAAACAATTACTCATTGCACTTACATGAACTTGCCTAAAAAAATTATGCAATTTTAAATATGATGAAATGGAGAATGAATAATCATCCTTTCTCCTTGTTTATCTTACATATTTATAGAATGATTTACCAGTTTCCCAACATCGATCACACAAAAATACACATTTTAAATTATTTTCATTTTTATCCTTATTGGCTAAGATCCCTTGAAATTGATATGCCAAAAGAAGAATAAATATTATAGCCCATGTTCCTTTGCTTTTCTTGTAGTTAAGCTAAAGGGGATCAAATTGACCTTAAATTCCTCTTTTATTGAAATAAACAACTATTTAGTTCATTATATGATGACATTAAGGTCATATTTCACTCCCCCACATCATATACAATTGAAAATAGGTTGTTATGGCTCAATTTTTTTGAAAATGTGTCACTGATTACACCATTTAATTAATTGGCTCAATATATG
Source organism: Torreya grandis (assembly GCA_037957365.1). Classification (NCBI taxonomy): domain Eukaryota; kingdom Viridiplantae; phylum Streptophyta; class Pinopsida; order Cupressales; family Taxaceae; genus Torreya; species Torreya grandis. The sequence goes on along the minus strand of JARHVA010000255.1, from coordinate 3,178,471 downwards.
ATGAAACCAAATCCAATTTAGCCTTATATCATGTTGTATAATCACAACAAGGTTCAAATGCCTTAGATTAACCCTAGTTACATCCACAATTGAACCAATCAACTATTCGATTCATTATATGATGACATTTGAGTTTATTGAGCCCAAAACCATGTCTTATACATGTCAAACTTACATATTTCATTGAACCAAATAATTATTTGCTTCATTATCTAATGAAATTAGAGCTAATCAAGCCCTGAATCACATTTTATAGTCATGCACTTAGGTTGAAGGGGCTCAAATTAGCTCCAATTGCCTTCAAATTCAAATTGGACTATTTGGCTTAATTAATTATGACATTGGGGTTGACATGCCCAAGTTAAATTCTTTATATTCAAGTTTAGGTTCACGAGGTTGAATTTCACTCAAATTATATCACTAATTGCACCAATTCACTCAATCTAAGCTAATTTAGCCTTAAATCACATCCTATACACATAGTTATATTCAAGGGATTCAAATTAATCATAATTTCCTCCACCATTAAAATAATTGACTCATTCATTAATTTGTAATTAAACTAGACATGGTTGAATCCTAAATCATATTCTATATAGTCGAAGTTACGATTGTGGGTGAAAAATCACCAAAATTGCATCTCTTTGTCTATGATGTCCTTTTTGTGATAGTGTACATCATCACACACTCCACTTTAAAATAAAAATGCAAAAAGTATAAATTTGAACTAAATAAGTTTAAATGTGAACTAAATAAGTATAAATAAGTTTATATCATCATAAATAGATAAGTATAAACACATAAAAGAAGCCAAAAATTGTATTTTGATGCTATGGAAACATAATGCTTACACATTCAATTTGAATTAAAAAACCAAGCCTTTTGTTTAAGAAATGGTTTGGATTCTTGAACCAAAGGCTTAGACCTATAAACACATAACTGAATCCGAGAGTTTTGATATAAAACAACAAAATACAATTTACATCATCAAATATACTAGGAATTTCAATGAGAAAATTCATAAACTTATTAACATAACGAAAATCACGCTCTCCTCTTTCTAAATATATGATTTTTATAAATTTTGGACTATTTAAGGTTTAAATCTATGTTGATTTTGTAAAATAGTTTATTTAGGCTACTACATGCTACAAATATACATCCCTATATATGTTTGTGTATTCTTTTTTCCATTGATCCAAATGCAAAAAAAAATTATATGGTTACAAACTAGTCCTAATTCTACCCACATTCAAAAAATAAAATGTAGTTTTCATTTTTTTTTTGAGTTAGCTAGGGGGCCACACAATTAGGTATCCATTTTTTGTCTGTTTTCAAGATCTATTTACTAAAAATATTCATTGAAAAATTATAAAAAATATAGGTTGCAAACTAGATGATCATATATAATGTTTCACCAAATTTTTTTAAACAATATTAAATGATGCTAAAAAAATGAGTGGTTGCACGGTTAGCTATCTACTTTGTTATTCTAAAAACTTAGGATTTCCTATTCAAATTTTAAATGTTTAACCTTGCTATACTAAACCATTTACCAAACAAAAGTGTTTTGAAAAGTAGACTCGAAATGCTACAATTCATGTTCTCATACCATTCTCGATTTTAAATGTAGCCATCTCAAATTATCCATAGAAGTTCAAATTTCTCAAATTTTAGGAAAAACATGTGCATGAGGAGGCCCCTTTTTTTCCCCCAACTTTGTGCACTTATCTATGCATGAAGCATTAAACAATAATAGTATGATATTCATTTTAATAATCTTTCCAAAACATATTTTTCATTACTAGTTCTTTTTTTTTTGGTTCTTAAATAGGGATAAATAATATTCTTACAAAGATGAGTTCCAATTATGGTAAGCTTTTCTTCCATGGATTCAAGTATGGTGGTTTTGTAAGTTTTTATCTCTAACATAATTACTCCAAGTGTTAATATATTTGTAGCATGGATGAACAAAAGCTACAAGATATACTTTGGGTCCTCAAAGTCTTGTCTCATTGTCAGTACTATTGCAACATTGATTAAAGTTGCACATCAAGTGTGGACCCATGCCACAATAAAATTAACTCTCATAGCATCATTGTCCAACCTTGATAATAAAAAATGCAAATTCAAATAAGTTACAACCCTATAAGATGCATACCTCTTTGTAAATGGTACAAGTTATGTAAATCTAATAACAACCTTGAATTTTAAGGTGGTGTATGATGTGGGCCCTCATGTGTGTGTGTGTGTGTGTGTGTGTGTGTGTGTGTGTGTGTGTGTGTGTGTGTGAATATTATGTTTGTAGTTATATAAAATGTCACTTGAGTGCAATGAGTGTGACTTAAGACTACCCATCCCTAATTTAGCCTTATACCTATCTTAGGGCCTCTTTCAACACTTATCCAACTTTCATGCAAGGCTTTACACATCCTTAAACATCTCAAAATCAGTCATAGAACCTCCCCTAGGGATCCAAGTCTCTAGTTCCTCAGTTTTTGTCACCTAGACAATAGTGTTGCACTTTGGATACTAACACCTTGCACTAGTGTCCCACTTAAAATGATAATTTTCCTTGCCTAATTTCAACCCCAACAGACATATTTTCCATTATTAAGACACCTAAAGTCGACCTAGACCTATTTTAAAATTTGCTCAATCACCAGGTTAGTATAAATACATGAATTTTAGCTCTTTATCCACAAGATGAAAATCGGATGTAAAATACAAAAACAACTTAGAATAAGTTGTGCACAATCAAGGTTATTGATCCCTATTCTAACTTACTTTTGCATACAGTATCTACAACCATCCCAAACTTAGAATACACAAATTTAAAGTCTCAAACCTCATTCAAATCACTCAGGTCGACCCTCTTACTAGAATTCACTTACACTTGTACCAAGAACATAGGTGGGAGAACTACATCGAGATTAATCCCTCCTTGAAGTAATGGTATGTAGGCAACTCTCAACATAATGAGGTGTTGAGGTCGTCCACCCTACTCAACTAACATCTTAATTTTTCTACTCATGCCACTAAAATACCCTAACAACATGGAGCTCTAGGGTTTGTTCCTAAAATCAGCTCAAATAGTGCACAAATAGTGAATCAAAGTTCATCCACATAGCTATAGGTAGGTTAGACTCAGTCAGAGGTGCACCCAGAAGATCAAATAGTTCTTTGACAAAAGACATTAGCATAAAAGTAAGACACTAACACCCCAAATCTATTGTACAAGGTACAATACTATTTTTTAAGAGAGGTTTTGGCACCTGGAACCTATTTTCAACACTTAAATCTACTTCCACACCAATTTTTAGCCTCTACCTCATCCATCTCAGTGAATTTCCATATAAGTACTTATTTGTGTCATTCATTGATATTTTTAGAAATATTAGATTAGGTAAATTATTGCATAAATTAGTATCTATATTTATTGCATATTTATACCTTTATTTATTGTACTTATAACCTTTAACAACCTAGGTCTTACACTCCATAAACCCTAAAAAGGTAAATCATTTGGTGAACCCAACTTACTTCGAATATTTCCCCAAACCCTAGTCATAGATGATATTAGGGTTTTTATCATTTTATTTCCTATTTTTAGTGGTTGTGTTAGGGTTTTTAGATCTGATATATTCTACCCTTGTATCCCTCTTCCAAGTTGTATTGCCAAATTTCATGGATAAAGAAGATTATTTCCTCCTCCTCATCTCTAAGAGGGTGGTAATTACTTTCCCTCTAACAAGTACCATGCTATCACTCCTCCAAGAGGTGAGGTATCCTATACTACTATTTAAACTGTCTACACTTAGCCTTTTCATCCTTCAAACCCTTCACTTCCCATATCTCCCATATAGGGTGTGTGCCAACATGTTCAATTAGAATCAACTAGGGTTTTCACTTGTGAGACTCTATGTGATCAAATTATCAGTATGAATAAGCTAATTTTAGAATTAAAAAATTAGAATAAAATATTACAACATTGGAAAATTAGATTACAAGACAAAAGCCTCTAGGGCACACTAGTTTTAATCACGTATATGCATCTTCACCTAGTCAATTTATAGTAAGCAATGTTACACATAAAATAAGAAATCACAAAAAAGTGCACCTACAACTAATGATTTGAAAGGTATTCAAAGATTAAATATAAATTCAAGTGAGATTTTTAGGCAAATGATCAAAGCCAAGTTGATCTACCTACATCCACTACATTTAGTGAGGAGATCCAGATATTATTTATCATATCATAAAATGTATGGGCACCACATTGATTCATGTTTACAATTGAAAAGGAAAATAAAATAGGTACACAATACAAATGACACATCATCCAAACAACATACAATGGCACATGTACAAGTTCAAAAAGGGCCAAATTCAGAAACAGTACAAAAGTGGTTATCAAAGCATAACTCAAAACAAAAAAAGGTTCATAAAGTAAAATCAGATCAATAAACAATAAAATAAGCATAAGTAAAACAAGTGAAGGATATAAATATACCTCTCCAAAATGAGGCTCAATTTTTAAAATATTATGGGTTTGGTCAAAAATATATATGAAAATTTTGATTATCATGGTCAAGGTTTGGATAAGCAAGCCCAAAGCACCTCTATTTCTATTCTATAAGTTGATAATGTTGGTCAACAAGGTTTGGGATTTATTGTATATCCTAAAGTAAATCATTCACAAACATAATTTATCAGGGAAAAAGATGAAGATACATATGTGATATCACAAAAATCACAAGTGCAAAAGCTATCACAAAGACAAAATCATGCTAAGCCAACACCCATTCTCAAAAGAGGGTTTCTAACAATAGAGTCTTCAAAGCAAGTTATACCTATAGTGGATATAGTTTTAGATGGAAAGATCCCAATCAATAATCTAGAAATTACTAATCAAAATGAAGAAGATGAATGGAACAACCCATAGTATTATGACACAAACCATTAAGAAGGTGAAGATGCCACCTATGTTACACAAAGGCACCCCATCAATGACATCTAAGGTTTATATCACCATTCATTTACAACAAACATATTCTTATCCATAACACTCTCCCTATACATATTTTCATCCATTCCCAGTTTATTTGTACATATTTTCATCCATTCCTAGTTTACTTGTACATAGTTTCATTTATCATGCTTCTTGTATATAGTTTCCTTTATCTTGCTCCTTTTATATAGTTTCATTTTCATGATTGCCTGTACATAGCTTATATACTCAAAAAACACAAAAAAAATATAATATGTTGAAAACACAAAAACATTCAAATATTGTTCATAAAACACAAAATTTACATTATTTGCATATCCATGTTCACATTCTTTATATACTATCCAAATGTTACATATACTAGCTATCTTAGTATAATTAGTTTTTATCATATATACATGCTTCACTTGTTCTTGTTGAGTATTGTCATATTCTTACAGGACTCAAGTCCATCACACATATCCAAATTTATTAGTATCTACCCATTGGGGACACATACACAGATACATAGATTCATCATTGATACATTTGCCCATTGGGGGCATCGCATACATAGATTTTGATTTGTCAGGTTACATCTTTATATACTCTATATCACATATTTAACATTGTTTTTATCTTGATATTGATCATCCTATATTAGTCATATTTTTTGCCAACTACTAGTACTATAGACTTAGCTTATGTACATCTTTTCTCTTATACATATTTGTACATCATGTTCATGCATACTTTCATTTCTAGCGTTCTTAGTTTTATATTTGATTTTGCCTATTTGCTTCTACATATATTTGAGGGTATTTAAATATGTCATTGTTATATGGCTCTACGTCACTTCCTTTCATTGTATGCTTTGGACGTCTGTCTATGTCCTTGTGTGTACTTTCTTGATTGTGTATGCAAATATTTGAACATTTCCTTCCATGTGGATCTAAGCCAACCTACTCTTTGTTTACACATGTGTACATTTAAACATGTCCTTGTATTCGCTTTCTCATATTTAGTGACATGTGTACATGTCTCTTATATTATTGTCCCTTGGCCTACTTTGTGTGCCTCATATGTGTTGTATGTATGATTTTATGTATGCATCATGGCCATGACACTGATATCTTGATTTTTACACTTACACTCAGTTTTAGATGCCATGAATTCCCTAATACATCTCCCCTTCCTCCTTAGGAGCCTTGATGGACATCATGCCCCATCCCCTTAGGTAGTTACTCATATTATTACTCAAATTATTTAGTTCATACACATGTTTACATTGTTATATTTATCTTGATAACCTTGTGAATGCTAGATATAACATATATAATACATTACCAACATATGCTTAGATTATATTACATTTTAATGTCATGCATATACATTATATTGCCTTTACTACGCATATAACATATGTTTTTAGCCTAAGACACATCATGCTGAGCTTTTATTTTGAGGATGATTATTGCATATATATAACTACTACCCTCAAAAGAGGGGGCATTCATAGGGGTTTATCATAAAGAGTAGACCATCAAAATGAACTTAGAGTAAATTTTTCATCATGTAGAGAAAATTATAGAGCTTAGAATCAGGAAAACATAGTGAAAAATAGTCAAACATAAATTAATTTTAGTCTACAAAAAAAAAGGACATTAGCACTAAAATTAGGACATTACTACCCAAATACTACTGTCCAAGTTACAATGCTATTGTCTAGTAATCTAGAAATAGGAAAAATATTGATTTGATAGAATGACACAATAGTTACAACCTAGATTTGCATAGTTTCAATCACATAATATCATATTTGATCATTTTATGCTTAGTTTTAAATAGAATCATATAAGGTTTTATCATATTAGGCATAATCTATGGCATGATCACCACCTTTTCAATTTCAGATATACAAATACATATTGATATGACTTAGTCCATAATCCATAAGCATATATATTAGATTTGGGGGCATGTGCGTATCACATTATTTTCACATGATCAGTTTCACACCAGCTTACCTCATATGGAATGGAAAACTCCATGTTGTTCTCTATAGGTATACTTTAGAAACCATTTGCCCCAGGTATCACACCACATTGATGCCTTATTCTGTCTATAATAGTTGGCATTTATGCATCATCCCTGAGTTACATTCGTGAGTACCTGACTATCCCCTTGGCCATTTTTCATTTCCAAGTTTCAAAATGGCCCCAGGGGCATCCTAAATAGTTACAATTACATTATGTGGTTTCAATTATAGATGCATCTACTACACATGAGTAGGCAGTGATGGAGTCATAACCAACTTGAGTTCATGAGCCACCTACATAGGAGGGTTAGAGAAGCCATTGGTCCAATCCAAATTATTCACAATTCAACATCCACTAAGTAGGGATGGAAAATGATTGAGTCAAAAATGGATTGAGTTATTGAGCCACCCACACATGGGGATTGGGAAAGCTATCAACTTAGTCTAAATTATTCATTGTTTGATCACTATCTACATGTACACACATAGGATGTCACTAATTTTTTACATTGGTTCGCATACCTAGTGAGGTAGATTTATTTATTTCCTCTCTCTCTCTCTCTCTCTCTCTCTCTCTCTCTCTCTCTCTCTCTCTCTCTCTCTCTCTCTCTCTCTCTCTCTCTCATCTTTTTACTTAGTTTTGTCTTCACTTTTGATATCTCTTAAGGATTGATTTATTCCATGTTTCATGTGTAGGATACACAATGGGACACACTTCACACACTCAAACCCAGATTCATGGGCTTCGTCTCACAGAGAAGTCTAGGTATGCTTCTCTTTCTTTTATCCTAGTCATTTCACTTTGCTATATTTTTAGAATAAAGGTGGGCATACATAGTCATATAAGATGTTAGGGGAGTGCAATGAGTGTGACTTAAGATCACCCATCCTTAGCTTAGCCCTAGACCTATTTTAAGGCCTCTTTTGACACTTATCCATCTTTTATACAGACCTTTACACATCCCTAAACATCTCAAAATCACTCCTAGACCCTCCCCTAGGGATTTATGCACCTAGTGTCTCAATTTCTACCACCTAGACACATTATACTTTGGACACTAGTGTCTTACGCTAGTGTCTCACTTTTAACACTAATTTTCCTTGCCTAATTTCAACCCCAATAGATATATTTTCAATTCCTAAGACACATAGGGTTGACCTAGACCTATTTCAAAATTTACATAAGCACCAGATCAGTATAAATACATGAATTTTAATTCTTTATCCATTAGATGGAAATCAGATGTAAAATACACAAACAAGCTTAGAACAAGCTATGCACAATCAAGGTTATTGATCCATACTCTACCCTACTTCTATATATAGTCATCTAAAACCACCCCAAGCTCAAAATACACAAATTTATAGTCTCAAGCCTCATTCAAAGCACTCAGGTCGACACTCATACTAGAATTCACTCGCAATTACACCAAGCACTTAGGTGGGAGAACTATGTGGGGCTTGATCCCTCCTCAAAGTATTGGTATGTATGTAACTCTCAACACAATAAAGTTTTTTAGGATGTCTAACTTACTCAAATAATATCATATTTTTGCTACTTGTGCCACTCAAATACCCTAAAAACATGGAGGTCTAGGGTTTGCTCCTAAAATTAGCTAAAAATAGTACACAAATAGTGAATCAGAGCTCATCCACACAAGTATACGTAGGTCAGACTTAGGTGGAGGTGCACCCAAAAGATCAGATAATTCTTGCACAAAGGAAATTAAAAATGAAAGTGGGACACTAGCTCCCCAGAACTACTATCCAAGGTACAACCTTATTGTCTAGGAGGGTTTTTGACACCTTGACCATGTTTGTGACATTTTTATCTATTTTCATACTAATTTTTAGCCTCCATCTCAATTGTCTCAGTCAGTTCCCAACTAAGTATTTATTTGTGTCATTCATTTATATTTTCAAAATATCAAATTAAGTCAATTATTTCACAAATAAGTGACTATATTTATTGCATATTTCTACCCTAATTTACTATACTCAAACCTTTTAACAACCTAAGACTTACACTCCATAAATTTTAAAAAGTAAAATCAATGTTATATAATATATATAATATAATATAAATTATATAATGTGTATTAATTAATATACATAATATTAATTATGTATGAAAATAAATATTATAATACTAATATAATATTATATGCACCAAATTTTGCTCACCAGCATTAGGTTTAATCCCATCAATTAATTAACATTACCCTTTAATTACTAAAACCTATGAAATACCTCACTTTCCACATAATCCTCAATTTTTAATTCTTTAAAATCATAACCTACCCCACAACCCCACTTTCCACCAAAATTCTTAATTTTATTATATTTCTCATATATTTCCCTCAAGCTTAGAGGCTTCTCACTTCTAGAATCTTCTCTTCAAATTTTCCCTCTCAAATCCCTTCTAACCCCTTCTAAAGACCTCTTTAAAATAGATGCATCCCCAAACAAGAAGGAACAAGAAAGAGACTCAAGCTCATGTTGTTTTCCATAGCCTTCGTAATACTAGCCTTCATAGCCATCTTGTATCCATTATCACCATCCACTAAGCCATTCATCTTTGAGCCATTGATCAAGCAATATAAACATCCAAGTCTAGTTGCATTTGATAGTTTTTTGAAACATCTTGGAGAGAAGAAGAACGAAGAGCGAAATGATGGTAAGTCTGTTCTAAAATTCTGATTGCTCTTCTAAATTCTCTCATATTAGAGTCTTGGTAGAGATTCAAGTAAATTTAGTGTTTGTTTTCATTTAAATCTATTTTGCTTAAATTTTTATAGAGATTCATTTGGTGACCACGGTGGGATGGAACAAGCCTCCTTTGAAACTAATGATCTATTGCCTTGAGTGTGTTTATTGGAGACTGCAGGATAAATTGAAGAGGAAACTGGTGGCTTCAGGTTTAGTGTTTGTCCTTATGCTATATTTTTCTCTTTGGATAATAATAGTTTGTATTGTTGATTTAATACTCTATTCTGTTAAGTTCTATCACATTATTAATAATAATAATAATAATAATAATAATAATAATAATAATAATATCTTCACATGATTGTTATTAAAAATAATCTATATGTACTTGCTGATCCATGGATCTGGCAGTGTTGTCTTATAGTTTTTCCTTCTGTTCGATAAGTCTATCTATCAGTTAGACTTACTCCAACATCATCGTTGTTGTCTTTGATATCTGCAGGTCATGGTAATAGTTGTGTCTAGTTGTATGCCAGTGCCCTATATTAAGGATTTTAAAATTCCCATTTTTAGCATACACTCGTAGGTGGAGGTCATGGCCTTTGGCTTCACATCTACAAAATTACATCTGGTTTCAGACCTCCAATGCTTTTGGTGTCTATGCTGAGTATACCCTACAACCACGACACCCCATGAGACACCGTCTCTCTAAGGAATTTCATCCAACTATTCAATATATTTGCTTTGCCACATTTTTGTCAAACAGTCTGTGTGCCCCTTGTTGGCCTCCATGTGACTAATTGGTGGTGTTGAGCAACAGTCATGTGGCCCAAGCGCTTAAAAAAAAAAAAAAAAAAAAAAAAATTTATGGGGGATTTTCAAATATATCTCTATGGTAATGTGTCACAAAGTTTGCGGAACCTCTTTTAATTGTTTCATTCACGAGGAGATCCCAAAATAGTTCACGTGCCTGATATTGAAAGGATGAGCATCGTAAAGATTGTATAAAGGTTATAAAAGTTAAAATCATGATAGATATCCGTACCTTGTTCCAAAAACTCCCATGATAGAGAGATGCTGATAGGTGTCATAGAATCTGTTATTGCACCTACAAATTTATCTTCGATTAATAATTACAAGATATTCTCATACTCGATCATTGTTATAGTTCATTCTACGCATATTCTACAATCGTGGCATTTCATGAGACTATGTCTCATTGAAACATTCCTTTGAGAAGCCTTGAAAGAATGGTCATAACATTCCCTGAGACCACATTTTGATAGAGCACATTTTGTCAAACAATTCATGTACTTCATGGTAGCTCCACATTTGTGTCTGGCACTAGCAGAGGTAAACAAATCAGGTCGAACTTTTGGCTGTCATGTTTGCTAAAACCATGGGGATTAATAAGGAGGGTAGGCTGTTTCAAAGTTTGCTTAAATTGGAATATTTTTATAGTATTTTCATAAGCTGGTTGAAAAGAGGTAGACTAGGAGGGAAAAGAATGAGTTCAAACCATTAACGAAGCCCTTCTTCTCTTCCCTGAGTTATCAAACCCAACAATAGCAGTAGGTTTAACAATCAGATGTGAGCAGATTATTACGCTTGGGAAGATTTTGAAACTAAAACTATCATTTCCTGAGTTGTTTTGGTACGTAGATCGAGTGCCATGCTTTGAAGACGTTTGGCAGCGGTTGAGTTCATGCTAGCAAAAAGGTGAAGTGTACGTTGCGAAGACATCGCATTTTGGCTTTACACTTGCCATTTCACATTTTAATTCAAAGCTATCAAAATCACTCCAGTCAAATTCTATTTCTCGCTTGCTGTGAGACGTCCTCCCCAGTATTATTGAGCGGAAAAAGCTTGGCACGTTATCTAGTTTTTGGGGTTTACCGTGCCATGTGCTCTAGTGGCATCCTTGTCTGGGAGTTATAAGCAAACGTGCCTTCATTATTCCCAACGTTTTTTTCAAAATATGCTTTATAAGTGTCAAACACAATCATAACATTTTCAAACTTTTGACCACCATTTTTGACCAGCTTTGAATGAGATGTGATAGTTTGAACAAATGATCATATGGTCCAAAGTTTACGGTCCTCCAAATTGCTGTGGCATTGCATCATGTAAGTCTTGAGGATTAGCAGTTTAGCTTTTATATTACAGATTCACCATGCTTTTGAGTTAGTGAGATTTTACTTAGAATGTTACGAGTCATCCATTGTTTAGTCTTAATTGTGGAAATTGTCCTTGTTATATACTCTATTAAGGTTTGAGAAACTTAACTTTTAGTGGTAAGCCAAGCATGGTAAATTATAACTTTTTAATTAATAGTTGCAAGTTTTGTGTTTTTATTGTCGTTTTAAGAATTTAATGGAGTCAAATTATATATGTTAAATAGCGTTTTGATTATTTTTAGGTATTTACAATATATTGAAGGAAATTTTATTTGTTTAAATTATTTATACAATTTTTACTGGTTATTTTGTAGGCTTCTACGAAACGATCGATCAAAGATTTAAACCACTAATCATCTATTTTGTAGGTTGATTGATTTTGGAGCTAGATAAAAATATCATTTTATTAATTATCTATCTGATTTGACATCGACTTGCAAGATTGATTAATTTCAGCCAAAACTACTAATTATGTGCTTGCAGGACCACTAGTTAAAGACTCCATTTTGGCACTTTTAAATCATTTTTTGTATATATCATTTTTAATCATCTTGTTGTGTGTATATATCTTCATTGTGAAAAAAAATTGCTTTGTATATACTCGTTTGTGTGTGTGTTAACTTGTAGATAATTCATTGTATCGTGCCAATCACACACAGGGAATTAAATTGGTCAATTAATCATATCATGTGTTGGCTTGTTTATTAAACCCCCCTCTAGGATAACAAGTGATGTGGAGTTAGTGTCATGGATTTCATAACCATGCACTGACCAAACTCCATGTTCTAGTGGAGTATAATAATCATGGACATATGTCGTTAGGCTAAGCGGTTGACTCCATGTAGGTCGTCCATAAAGGGGAAAAGTTAATGTTGACCACTTTTGGTCCTATAGGTCAAAATCGGTCTCCCTTTTCGGTTCTTGCCATTTCCATGCCTAGACATGAAGGATAATGCAAAATATGCTTCTGCAACTCATTTTATCCTCTTAGCATACAAAAGGGCTCAACTTCAAGCACTTGGTACGGAAGGTATAGGCAGAGTTGGAAGGAGTGATTATACAAGCGTTTGTAAAAGGTGCTAGTTTTATGAGAGTTCCAAAGTTGAGTGCAAGTTTTGTGTTTTCAAACGTCCAAGGAGCTCCATGATGTGTTCTCGGGTCCGACAGAGCAAATAAACTGCTTCAGAGGAATTTTAATCAGCAAGATGGACCAAGTTCAAAAGACCAAAGGATCATTTTCAAAAGCCCGAATGGCAGGTGCCCTTGCGGAGGGCAGGGAACACTTGCGGAGGGATTAAAGAGAAGGCCGAAATGGGGCAGAGTTTTCCTTCGAAAAAGACTAAGGCAAAAGGAAGGATTTCCTTCGGACTTTTGTCCGAGGAATAAATTCGAAAGAATCCAAGGCAAAGGTCAAAAGTCCTTCAAACATTTTGTCCGAAGGAAAAGACAAGGAAATTCAAATGATCAATTCCTTCAGACAAAATGCCCAAAGGAATTCCTTCAGACAATTTGTCTGAAGGCATTTGTCGGACGATTTTCCTGAAAGAAAGAAAGGGCCAAACTTTTGAAGACACATCTCCTTCGGACATTTTGTTCGAAGGAATTGAGAGGCCAAGGCAGCCCAAAGGATCCCAAAGGGCAAGTGCCCTTGCGGGGGACTCTCAGCTACCAAAAGGGACATTTTTCCAAGCCCGAAGGGACACCTTCCCTTCAGGAGGGTTCAATGATAGAGAACTAAACAAAGAAAAGTCTGAAAGAAAGTGCAACTGAAGGAGTTGCTAAAGAGGTGACGGGGGTGCAAATGTCGCCTTTGCGGCAATGAAATAACCTTTGGTCTTTAAAATAATTGACAAGCCCGAAGAGCCAAGGATTGACAGAAGATAGTCCCAAGGGCCGAAAGGGCCAAGAAAAGACAAAAGCTGGGAAAAGACAAAAGTCAAAGAGTGAACTCAGCAACCAGCCGAGAAAGGAGCCGAAGGAGCTGAGCACAGATATGGATAAAATAGCCCAGGTGGCAAAAAGGGAAGCGTCAATAGAGGAGTTATTCCAGCAGTTTAAACAGTCTCTGCGAAGTGGTCATCAAGGAGTGTGAACAGTAAAGGCGTGGCCTATTTTTTCCACACTTTGCATTGATGAGCAGACAAACTGCATGAATGTCTTGAAGGAGTGGTCTTATTTTTAGACAAAGAGGCGTGGCCCATGCTTTCACAATAATGTTTGAACGCCAAAGTCAAGACTAGCAACTGACACAGCATGTTCTTTCAGTGACTTCCTCTTCCCAATGTTTTCAACGCAGCATGGGCCACTTGTAAAAAAGGGGGTGACATTGCTTCCTCTTGCTCTATATATATATTGTAATCTCTCATTTGAGAAGAGATCTCTCATTTTGTAAGGCAAAGCCTTGCCAATTTTTTACCTTGAATCAATAGAATACGTTTTTACCTCTATTTAATTAGATATATCTCTGAGTGTGCCTGAGTATTAACCTTGTGTTCAATCATTTTCCATAATGCTTTCACAAGTTTGATACAACATACCTGGTATAGACAAAGCACCATTTCTGTAGGTAACAAGAAGTGATGTATCTGGAGTGCAGAGGCAGAAGAGGGTTACCAGACAATGTGTTTTCCTATAGCCCCTGTGGTGAGTTTATTTTATGTGTGTCTTCATTAAGCCTCCCTGTTGAGCTCCCTACAATCTGGTATTTCTAGTAGATAAAGTGTATGTATGTCCTCTTCTGATATAAAGTGTGAGCAAATGAGTAGATCAAACTTTGTGGTCCATCACCGTATTAATCTAGGTTCTATTTTCAGTAATCCTTCTCTCTTTTCAACCCCCCCACTATATATATATATATATATATTATCAATAATACTGGAATAACTCAGAGATGCATCAAAGGGAGCTAGTCCTTATCTAGAGATTCTCCCCTCAGTTTTTCCAGACCCATAGGCAAGAGAAGAGTCTCCATTGTGCTGCATGGAAGATAGAAGCTCAACCTTCTGTCAAGGGTACAATCCACAATGTCAACAGTTAATTCTCTAAACCAGGCATTAGACAACACCTACATAGACGGGGGTGCCAAAGTACCATCACATATATTGGGGACTACCCTAGATCCTTTTATATACCTTAAAATAGGGGACTTCAGTTGTAATAGGTGTTCTACTATAGGGATCAGTATCAACGTTGAAGTAGCCATCAAGTGCAAGCAAGGTTGAGAGAGTTTGGTTGATTTTGTAATGAGTCACCGGCCTACAACCTTACTTGTGTAATCGTTAGATGGTGTGGGCATCAAATTACACACCCATATAGTTTACTAATTATGCGTGTTCTTATGTATCATTGTTTGTGTGTTGTGATGAGACCCATCTTGTTTTCTAGCCAAGTCGGCCACACCCATATTTTATGTGATACCTTAGACATCCCCTAGGTTTAAACAACTCACCATCATGCAATGTTAACATCATCATATCTCATCCTTAATCTTCACACTTTTCATCAATATATTAGTCATTCATCTCCCATTAGTCATCCTTCTACCACATCCCCATATCTATATAGTATTTATTCTCATATCCATCATACATTCCATCCACTTAGTGTCCACTCTATAGCTTCTATTTCTATTCATCGCATATCCTCCATCCCCCTTTTCATCTCATATTCCCCTATCATTTATGAATACTATATTTAGCGTAGGAATCAAGTTTAGTGGTCACCCATCCTTCTAAATCCTCATTAACTAGATATTATCAATAATTAGAGTCTCGTTAAGTTCCTAATCTAACACCCATCACTTATCCTCATCCTTATCAGGTACCTATGTCATCTAATACCCATCAAAATTGTCTCTTTCTTAGTAAGCAAGGTATTTGATCCCATCACATCTCTTCATCCTTTCTAGATGGGTACCTTACAAGGCTTCATCTCTTGGTAAATTTTAGTCATCTCATCTCAATCATCACATCATCCCTTTTTTACCACTAATTTGGTTTTTAGATTGAGTTAGTATTCAAAACCTCTAAATCACCTATCCTACGTCATCACATCTTTTCCCCCTCATTCAACATGGTGACTCACACTTGTGCCCAACATAGGATCGGACAAGCTTCTAACCAAGACTTTGACCCATTTGAGAATGCAGTGGACCTAACTCAAGAACATGATGATACCCATGGTGATACACATACCCTTAGAGGGGAGGATGAATGATTCGATCCCCTCCATAATGTCTAGGTTAGGAGTTTAATCAATTGATACATACTGTAAAACCATGATCATGTTTTAACCCATGCCCTTGAAATAGGGGACATAACTCATCAAAATTTTAATACCAATGAATTGCACCAAGAAGCAGAAGGTGTCGACCATGAATTTGTAGAAGAAAGCCCACCAACCCTTCGTAACAACCGCATTGAGGCTAATCAGAGACAATCTATCATAAAAGACAGTTTATACCGATTAACTCAACCGATCAACCTCTTACTTCACAACCAACATATTCCATCCCCTAGATGAAACAATACTCATAATAGTAACACTAAAAATAATTCCACCAATACTAATAATGCCAATAACACCCATAGTATCCATATCTCCCAAAATAACCAAAATGAAACCACAAATCCACTTGGGGATCCCACATTTGCATAAGAGTGGAGAGCGATAAAGGAGACCTTTCAACAAATAGATCCACATTCACAAGCCCACAAATATAAATATGAAGACTTTTTCTCGTGACCATTGGACATGAGCATTTTGTAAATTCCCTTTCCCTCACACTTTGAAATACCCAAATCTAAAAAATATAGGGGAAAGGGATATCCTAAAGACCACACCCAAGGATTATATGTGGATTGTCATGAAGTGGCCTATGAAGATGCCTATTTGTTGCATCTCTTTCATAAAGTCTTACTGGGCTAGCCTTGGAATGGTTCATGCACTTGCCAAAAGGGGCAATTTCTAGTTTTGGAGAATTGATAGAGAAATTTGTTTGACATTTCCCATATAATATAGAGTATGACATCTCCATCATTGACCTTTACAATACTAAGCAACAAAGTGGTGAGATTTTGGTATACTTCCTATAGAGATGACATAGCTTGGCAAGCTTGTTAAGATGCATGATTCCTGAAAAATAATTAGCAAAAATCTTTGTGGATAACCTTAATATAGAACTAAAATATTAGCTTAGATTACAGTGTGCCAAGTCCTTCGATGAAATCATAGAAGAAGGGATGCTATAAAAAGGAACTATAAAAATATATTCCCAAAATGAGCACACTTCGAATCAAAAGAATTCTTTTTCAGGAAAACCCAAGGTTTTCAATAAAAATAAAAATGTTGTGGGTGATGGAGTAACTGATTCTAAGACACAATATGTGCAAACAATCCAAAAGAACGGTCCCACACAACATCCTCATGTCTCTACTATCAAATTTCCACAAGGTAAGCCTACGTCTCGCATAGGCAAAAGGCCATTTACAAGCTTAGGAGTCTCACTCAAAACAGTCTTGGAACAATTGATCACTACCAACATGATTACTCTACTTGAGGTTCGATCAATGGATAATCATCAACCTAAACCTGATTGGTATCTTGAAGATGAGTTTTATAAATATCATCAGGTAAAGGGACATGATACCAAGAATTGTATGTAGTTAAAACACTATATCCAAGGCCTGATAGAGAGAGGGGATATCGAGATTGAAGGCAAAGTGACCTCAAATCAATAATCCAATCAACACCTTGGCATCTATAAATATCCTCTCCCAAAACATGAATAGAGGAACTAGAGACCTCAACGAGACCAGGATCAGACTTCATCTTTCAATTGCACTAATTATCATAATGTTCCCTATCATTACATTAATACCATAAAAATCCATAACACACAAGAGTCCACTCCATCTCCATCTCAATCCCCATTTCCCATCCTAAAAATAAGTAGGGCTACAATTGATTGTGTTATCACTACCTGTCATAACAAAATAATCATTCCTGCATCTCCTTCTCAACAACCTTCTACCTCATCCACTACATCTAGGAGGAATACTTATAGAAAAACCACAAATGGATCAGACAAATCCTATGATATTATTCAACAACTAGAAAAGACCCTTTCTCAAATTTCCCTAATGGAGCTCCTCAAAATATTTGCTTTGCATAGGGAAATACTAAATCATGTGCTCACTCATTTGAAAGTGCCTAGTGACTTTGATACAAATCAATTCCAAGCACTCATGTCACATCTATCCCCCTCCTCACTCCTCACCTTCAATGCTCGGGATTTACCACTAGTTGGCCCTCACCGCAATAACCCATTGTACATTGAAGTCACTATTTCTCATCATCATGTCTCATGTGTCCTTATAGACATAGGATCAACACTTAATTTGTGTAACATAGAATTTTTAAAGAAGCCAAGATATTATAAATCATTATTGGGGCCCACCCTTATAATGATAAAAGCATATGATGATAATGAGCAGCCATCAATAGGTTCTATCTATTTTCCTATCGTTGTGAGGCCCGCAATTCATCAAACCTTGGTTCATGTAATAAAATTGGATCTACCATACAACTTGTTACTCAGGAGGCCATGGATTCATGAAATGCAAGTCATCCCATCCACTCTACATTAGTGTTTAAAGTTTCCCCACTTAGGAATGTAAATTACCATTCCTAGAGTTATCGATCATCATAGCTATCAGATGGATCAATCCACACCTCCATCATAATATCACGGCACTAAAAATTCCATCCTTAGTCTTATGGATGCAAAATATATCTCTCTTAACCAATTAGAATCCACATCTACTCAAACACTAGATTTTACTAAGCTAAAGATCACATCTCCTGGCTACATAGAATATGAATATAAAACCTTCTACATTGGCCATCTTCCTTTATCTCCCTGCAACTACAGGTCCCCCAACATAAAGAAGAGCAAACCCACCAAATATCAATTCGGGCCTATAGCTTTTGAAAGTGAAAGGTTTTTATATGAAGAGTACATTGAAGATGGTGGTGATTCTTGGCTCCTACCTAATGATCAAGTCTTCTTCTCACCCAAGCAACACTATCCCAAAGTCCACCACATGATGGAGAACATGAACTGTAAAGGACAAGGACTAGGAAAATAGGAACAAGGTCAACTAGAGCCTATTATTGTTCAAGAAAACTCATCCAACTTTGGCTTAGTGTAAAAGCTATATGATGATGACCTGACGAATATCATTATGGATTCTATCCTAACCAATGAGCAACCTCTCCCTGATGAGGACATCGAGATAGGTTCTATTTTTAGTCACTTCAAAGAGATGGCTGCCACAAACATTTTTCTTGACACCACTATATCCACCATCAACATCTCCTTTCATTATCCTTCCCTCATTGACTAGGATTCTAAATAGGAGCCTACCTTTGATACATTTTAGAATGATGAGGTCATCCTTGAATACATGGGGGCAAGAGGTTTTATGCTGACTGGAGACCACAAGAAAGGATTTTCCATCAATTTGTGTGAATCAACATACTTCGGGGAACAAGAGAAATCTCATGTCCAAGATGAAGAGGAATATCTAGAAGAAGAAGAACCCTCTGAAGAATCAGATGAAATCCCATCCAACCCATTATCTCACATGAATACTTGGGTATTGATATTGAGCTACCAGATGATTTCACCTCTGATGTATCTTAAATAAATTTACCTCCTTATCTAGAAGATCAATCACCCTCTCTCATTTATGATGTGATAAAAGTAAACATTGGAAATGAGGAAAAACCTAAGATTGTAAAATTGGGGGCATCTCACCATGTCAAAGTGTGAAATACTCATTACATTGTTGAAAGAATTTACTAACGTCTTTGCATGGAGCTACACCAACATGCTAGGATTGGATCATTCACTAGTGGTACACCAGCTCGTGGTACACCTAAATGTCAAATACAATCAAGCAAAAAATATGTAAGATGCATCCAAAGGTGGCACTACTGGTTAAAGAAGAACTACAAAAATTCTTGGAAGTTGGGTTCATCCACCCCATTGATTATTCTGATTAGATATCAAATATTGTTCTTATTACTAAACCTCAAGGCAAAATCTAGATTTGCACTAACTTCTAAGACATCAATAAGGCATGTCCAAAAGATGATTTCCCACTTCCTAATATTGACATGATCATGGATTCCACAACTAGCTATGAGATGTTATCCCTCATGAATTTTTTCTAAGGGTATAATAAAATCAAGATTGCCACTGAAGATCAACATAAGATAGCATTTATTACTCCATGGGGCACATTCTGCTATCAAGTCATGCCTTTTGGCCTCAAAAATGTAGGGGCAACATATCAATGGGCAATAACTATTATTGATCATGATATGATGCATGACATAGTAAAGGATTATGTCGATGAAATTTTTGGGAAGTCTTGCTTACGATCTAAACACCATGCAGTTCTTAGAAGAATTTTTGAGAGATAACAGGAATACCAAGGTAAGGTTGAACCTTAAAAATTGTCTTTGGTGTAACATCAAGAAAATTTAAAGGGTTCATTATTTCAAGAAGGGGTATTGAAATAGATCTTGCTAAAGTCAAAGTGATAACTAAAATGCCACCCTCTCATAATCTCAAGCAACTCCGTAGTCTTCAGGGTAAACTTTAGGCCATCAGGTGATTTATCTCTCAGTTGGTTGACAATGCCATTCCTTTACTCAATTGCTAAAGAAAGGGGCTACCTTCGATTAGAATGAATAATGCCAACGAGCTTTTGAATGTCTAAAATAATACTTGGAAAATCCACCTATCTTGTCTCCACCAGTTCTAGGAAAGCCTTTGCTCCTATATATTTTGGTTGCATCATGTGCTATTGGTTCTCTCTTAGCCCAACATAATGATCAAGGAAAGAAGAAGGCCATTTATTATCTCAATTGAATACTAATATCATATGAGCTAAACTATGCACCTGTCAAGAAAGCATGTCTAGACATGGTCTTTGCATTGTAAAAAATTTGGCAGTATATGCTTAACAACTAAGTTTAGTTGATTGCTAAAGTTGACCCTCTAAAGTACCTACTATCCAAATAAACACTAACTGAGCGAGTAGCAAAATAGATCATGTTACTCAGTGAATTTGATATAGAATATATTAATCAGAAAGCCATTAAAGGGAAGGTCATCGCAGATCAACTGGCTAAAGCACTATTAGAATTGACTGAGCCAATTCTCACTACATTCCCAGATGATTCCATCATGAATAATTCACAAACAAAAGGTTGAAAGTTATATTTTGACAACACATTCACTGCACATGGAGTTGTGGCTGGCATCTTCTTGGTCACCCTTCAAGGTGATCTTATTCCTAAAGCATTCCTCCTTGCCTTCCCATCTACAAATAATATTTTAGAATATGAAGCCTTAATAGTAGAAATCCACCTTGTTATTCAATGGAATATATAGTAGTTACAAGTATTTGGGGATTCACAGTTAATTATTAAATAGGTCAATGGTGACTTCTAAATGAAGGACAAAAAGTTACTTCCTTACAAATAATTAGTGGACCAATTAGAGGCCAACTATCAGTCCATCACCTTCGAATAGGTTCCACGAGGAAGTAATAAGTAGTTGATTCTATGGCCACTATTGGCTCACTTATTGATCTCCCAATAGATGACCTGGAAGGCAATTTCTTGATTAAGCATCTAATCATCCTAGTCTATCAGCCATTGGTTCCACTTCAAATATGTGCTATCAACAATCCTAATATACCCTGGTACCATGATATTTATAATTACCTTCATGACAATATCCTTCCCCTAACCATAACTAACATCAATGTAAAGCTTTCATCTATTGCACTGCCCACTACATAATCCTTGACAACACCCTCTATCGATTCGGCTATGGTGGTACCTTGTTGAGGTGTCTAACATCAAAGCAGGTGGCCCAGGCAATCAAAGAATTCCATGATGGTGTCTATGATGGGCACATTAGTGGAATGGCCCTAGCTAAAAAGATCCTCTAAATTGGTTACTACTGGCTAACAATGGACCATAATTTTTTCCAGTATGTGCATAAATTTGTACCTTGTCAAAAACATGAAAACCTCATCCATGCTCCTACACAAGAGTTACAACCTATTATGATTCCATGGACTTTCTCCATATGGGGCCTAGATTTAATTGGTAAGATAAATCCCACTTCACCAAACAACCATAAATTCATCATCACAGCCACATAATATTTTACTAAATGGGTCAAAGCAATGACGCTCATCTATATAATAGGCCTTCAAATTTCCAAGTTCTTTCTTAATCAGATTATTTATAATTTTGGTATACCTGCTAATATAATTTTAGACAATGACAAATCATTCAAGAACCAAGAAGTAGAGGCCTTTTGTCAGAAATATCATATCACTCAACATTTCTCCTCTCCAGATTATCCCCAAAATAATGGACAAGCAGAAGTGACTAATAAGACTCTCATCAAGATTCTGAAAAAGACTGTCAATCAAGTTGGCAAAAATTGGCACCTCCAATTATATCCATCTATATGGTGTTACCAAACAAGCTTTCATAAGCCTACGAGGGAAACTTCATATGCATTGGTCTATGGGACAAAAGCCATATTGCCAATTGAAATGGAACTCTCATCTCTTTGTCTCTCACTAGGAGGTATCATTACAGATCATAATCTCATATAATAGTGGCTACAAAAAAAATAACTCCTTGATGAAAAGAGACAAAAGGCCTTAGATCACCTCTGAGCATACCAAAATAAATTGAGAGGCAAAGATCAAAAAAAAGATTTAGGCTAGGGAGTTCAAGATTGGGGATTTAGTCTCAAAAATAAAATCAAAAAAATACTAATGCAGATCGTGATAAGAAAGGGAAGTTTGAAACCAACTGGTTAGGTTCCTATGTCATTATTTCCAAATTCGGATCAGGAGAATATAAGTTGGCCATGCTTGAGGGAGAAGAGTTGGATGATCCCATGAATATTATGCACCTCAAGCACTTCTATACCTAATCTAGATATCATCATCCTCCGTCTATGGGACACCTCGTATTCACTCCATCCATCCATCACCCCTCCTCATCAGTGCAAAGAAAAACAAATCCATCCAATGGTGAAAACCAGTCTTCTGGCACCTTGGGCAAGTACCATGATGAAAAATGGTTCCCAGCATAATGGTAAAATAACCCTGAACCTAGTCTTAACATTGAGAATCTGTCATAAGTCTTTCTGCAATAATACAAAACATGAGTTTTCAATCACAACATGAGTCATTGCTTGTTGAATAACAAGGTTGTTTGCTGGGGCAATTCTATGGAATATCTCATCCATAGCCATCACCTAAGTGTCCTTAAGTCTTATCACTTTTTCTTGACCAAACATAGTCCTATCACCCCATCATGTCCTCTTTGACAGGTGTGTTTCTCTTTAGCCTCGAGATTGACTTCCATCCCCATTTGTCTATTCCTATCTCTAAGACTATGTTTCACACCTTCCCACTAACATTGTCATTATAGAAGGGTCATATGTTGGTCTTCTACTTTGGGGGTTTCACATACATTATGATCCTGAATCTTGAGAGGTCACACTAACCCCATATGTGATTACTTTGGACTTGGTTAGAACCGTGTCCTGAGGTATGATAGTATTGGGCACTATACATCCCATGTACATATCCCCTAATCTATGCCTATTGTCTAAAACCACTTTAGCATCACATCATTATTTATCATCCTATTTCGATAATATCCTTATTATTAGTTTATATGATTACATGATTATCTTATGTGATTGTGTGTTTATTTGCCTGTGTGTATTTTGTTTAATTATGTATATATTGCATTACTTTCTTTATTTAATACGTCTAGTTAGCATTATATATGTTCTTTTATCTTGATGGGAACAAGGATGGTATTGGTGGCTTCTGAACATTTTTTGGATAAAACAACCTTTCAATGGAGTTTTCATGCACTGTGATTCAAATGTATCCTTGAATTTTATCATGTCATTAGTACACACATACTCACAAGTGAAAAAATAAATATGGATTGCAAATTATATATTGCTCAAAACAACTTCACTCCATTACTACTAACACTACCCCTTAGGTAGGAGGATTACATTAAAGCATATCATCACAAATTAGACACCTCTCTTACATTTTTCTCGATCACACACAACCACACATCATTTCAAACACCACTAACAATATCACAACACTGACATTACAAATCTCTGGTTTTTATACAACAACTAGTACATATTCAACTCAATCCCATACCTACCCTGATCATGTCTATGGAGGTATTCCATTTGATCCTGAATCTCCCACTAGCCAACCACCTTATCTAGGTTCCATACCACCAGCTTCTGCCATATCCCTCCTAGGATAATACTGGCATGAATGGCTAACTTATCTGCAATAACTGCACATGATAAATGGGTTCAAAACATGAACCACCTCCCTCATTTTATATCCCTCATGTATGATCAACTCCCTATCGATTCCCTTGCATGTCTCCCCCTCAAAAGAATGGGATGACTACCAGTTTTACAACACCCTGGGTGCATCTCCTTGCCCGACATCTTGTGCAACAAAATTACCGCACTATACATGGTAGTTGGAGTATTTGTTGCTACTACCATAATATCACCTCTAGCATATCCATCACCTAGTGCAACATTTGGAACACCTGCACATTTACCTCGTAGATCAACTCCGATAATGGTATTGGTCTATCCTGCGACATCCTTAGAGTCCTTGCCTACTTGCACCTATAATTACTATGAAAATGATTGAATAAGTGATGAAAATTCCTTACCTCCTCATGTGCTATATAAAACCTACCTACCCATAATCATAGGCATTATTTTCTTTCACCTACCGATCAAACGAATCCTAATACCATTCATCACCCCCATCCAAAAGTAGCCCCACTCACCAAGTGCCATCACATCATTTTATTTTCAGCCCTCATGATCCCACACTAATCAAAAACTCAAAAGCTTTGGTTGAAATATAATTCAAGAAATAAGAACAACACAATTCAAATAATTCTATCT
This sequence comes from Torreya grandis, assembly GCA_037957365.1. NCBI lineage: Eukaryota > Viridiplantae > Streptophyta > Pinopsida > Cupressales > Taxaceae > Torreya > Torreya grandis. Next base: position 3,153,470 of record JARHVA010000255.1, on the reverse strand, counting down.
CTAAGAAGAGATGTTTTATTGATCAAATTTGCAGACCCAAACATATGTCTATCTCTGAAAAGAGATGTATGATTTCCATTTCAAGTTACATCTTAATTTATACATGTTTTTAAGGTGGGAGGAGGAAGTGGAATGTCACCAATCTTGATTGAGATTAAGTGGTTTGACTTCCATGATTTACAACAATACAAAATTTGAGGAATTACTATTTTTAGAAACTTATTATTTTTGGATTACACTACTAAAATTGAAATTTAGGGCACTTCCATTGGGTTTTCAAGGGTCAAAATCCATCGAGTGAGCTCCCTGCCATCTCACCACATTCTCCTCATTCTTAGCTTTCCAATGGTTCAAACGGTGAGTCAATTGGAGCTACGGTGCAAAAGTTATGGCTCTTGAAAGTTTAGTCATTAATTGGGGTGGACCCATCACCCAAATTATCCCCTGAGTTGTTGCCCGGATCACACACACATATATCATACTCATTTATATCATTGTCTTATTGCCTATCATTATCATTTCACATCACATCATTCCATGACATTATACAACAAACATGTCCTTTTATTATTGTTAACATCACCTTACACATTACATCGTATTTACATAACTTCATGTCATTACAACTCCTTTTTCCATTGTTTATTATAATAATTACATATCTTTTAATCGATCCAAAAATATACATCATGAATTTATCTTAACCTACGTTCCACCCTATGGTGGTGGTGACCTTGGTGACAAATGCATAGACTGGCTTGATGACCTGGAACCTTGTGTTCTCTCTTACCGACTAATTGCCCTATACGAAGGAACCCTATGCCCTATTGGCACTGCATGCTCATATAAATCCCTCTAGTATTGTGTCTCCCATACCATGCTTTCCACCTAGGTAGTCACATCTTTAAACCCTAGAGCCTCCAACAATATATGGTTCATATTCTGCTCTATCCCAGTGATTCATGCCTCCACCTTTTACTGCTCTAATCATTATTGCAATTGCATCTGGTCTACTCATATTTTCTCCATCTACTCTTGCCATGCACCAATTTTCACCTCTCAATGATTCACCTGCTCTATAAATGAGGTCACTCAAGCTAGTGCTTCTACAATTCGCATATTTTTGTGCCCAATCTGACCCTACAAATGTGCGACTTGGCATTGTAACTCTAGTCACTCCCTTTGTGCAACTGCTAGTCAATGCTTAATACCCCTATTATTTTTGTGTCTCCTCCCATACCTCTATGGATGGTACATATTCCTTACCCAGTGACCATGTTTCCATCTTCACAACCATCTTAACAAAATTACTACCATCATTATCCTCTCTTATACTTGATTCACTTGCAAGCCACACACACACATCACCATTAAATGACATCATCACTTCACATAATCAAAATCCACACATATCATAAACCCATCCCCATAAAATTCAATCTTCCACTTCCTCTATTTCCTGACCTAGATTTCTCCCCTCTCTCACCTGATCGTGGCCTTGTCTGATGCCACCCTCCACACACTACAACTCCCAACCACAGCTCCTTTTTCTCCTCTAACCCTCGCCTTTAGCTTCTTTTCCTCCTTCGATCCTCATTCATGGCTTATTTTCCTTTTACGCCCCTTGATTATGCCTCTTTATCCTCTTATGCCTCCCCTCAATCCAATTCTTCTATGATTCAGCTACATCCCCCTTTCTTGTCTGCATCCACTTTTCCTCACATGCATCCCTCCTTGACTTCGCTGCATGACCCATAATTTCCCTATCATGACCCTTAAACCCTTATTCACCATGACTTTATTCCTATACACATATATTTTGCCCCTAATAATACATACCCAATAATACCGTTCATACTTGATTTTTGCCTCTACCTCGACATCGATCCTCCTACCCTGCTTCCTCACCATTTTACATGCCCTAATCTTTTGCCATCGACCTTTGCCACAAACTCCCTCTCATAGTGCATACTACTAACTCAACCTTTTCCTCTTTTCCTCCCATGCCATTTATGCCTTTTAACCTCTTTTGATCTATTTTAATCATCTTTGATGCATCTTAAGTGGCAGCTGAGCCTCAGTTGCCTTTTACATCAGTGACCACACCTTATTCCCTTGAGCCACTGAGCTCCAAATTGATGATACCCCCTTGGTGCCCAGCACATATTTCTAATTCAGAAGTATGTGGATACATGATGCATATACCCACCAATAAAGAGCTCATACATGCTCTTCAAATCTTGTCACTCTTTTTGATTCTCCACCTTGGCTCATAGCAAGGGTGGCCATTGGTGCAGGGCATCGACACAAGTTTCACCTTCGCTCCAACCAATTAAACTTGGATCATAACGATGATGGCCTTTTTCCAAAAAGCCTTTGAAGCCCCTACCATAAGACCCCCTTTTAAAACTTTGCTTGTAATGATACCCACTGCCATTCCACTTATTACCTCATTCAACCACCTTGCAGGGGTAGTTTAACACCATTTTCCATCTCTTCTAATGAAACCAACTCCTTTGTCTCAACTCCATTTTCTATGACTCCGCCTCATTATTTGCTCCCTATTTATTCACTTTTCTCCCTATCCACTTATTAGTCCCATTACATATGGGATTAATTTACTTACCAACCTCTTTACCTATTGGCCTTCATCACCTTTTTGTCCAAACTTTGATGGCCTCATTGATATCCTCATCCATATCTCTATGAGATCCTATGCCACTAGCCACCTCTCCAGTATCCTTCCATGCTCCTATCTTGTATCCCTCCTAGTCAGAACTACATCGACCTGAGGTCTTTTCAGACTATGTAGACAACACTTGGTCATTTTTCAGTGCCCAAGGATAGCTCGACCACTATCCCCTTCATCACTTTCTTGCATGTGTCTTTGGTAGGAGCATCATCCAAATCCTTTTGGTCACTCAATCGCATCATTTCTTCTCTATCATTAGCAACATCTACAATGATCACCTTTAGCTTTGAGATACACCTATCAAAAATCCTATCAAATCAATCTTATCCTGGCCTATAGCCCTCCCTTGCATGCATTCTTGTTTGGGATGTGTCTAAATCTTACAGCCTTTAATTCTATCATCATTCTGTTACGATGGATCTCCATTTGGGATGTGTCTACAACCATGACACCCATCATATTTCCTCCCTATGCATGTGTCCTTGCCAGAGGCATCCTCAATTTGTTGCTCATTGTTCATGTGAAATCATTCATCTTCTTCATCTTCTATCCCACATCTGATAGCCCATCCCCTCATTTATCCATCTCATCCCACCCATCATTTCTTCTTTTGTGTGGCCATCCAGCTCTTTCTTCCCTGCATGTCCCCTCGAGGGGGCATCATCCACTAACATTCAACTATGACTCGGTTTTTCTTTAAAAGACCATTACTCCTATTTCGCTTCACTTGCAATACTCCCTCAAAGAGGGGCAAAATGTATGCACCAAATACTGCTCACCAGCGTTAGGTTTAATCCCGTCAATTAATTAACATTACCCCTTAATTACTAAATCCTATGAAATACCTGACTTTCCACATAATCCTCAATTTTTAATTCTTTAAAATCATAACCTACCCCACAACCCCACTTTCCACCAAAATTCTTAATTTTATTATATTTCTTAGATATTTCCCTCCCAAGAGAAGGTCTAGAGGCTTCTCACTTATAGAATCTTCTCTTCTTCAAATTTTCCCTCTCAAATCCCTTTTAGCCCCTTATAAAGACCACTTTAAAATAGAGGCATGCTCAAACAAGAAGGAACAAGAAACAAACTCAAGCTCATGTTGTTTTCCATAGCCTTCATAATATTAGCTTTCATAGCCATCTTGCATCCATTATCACCATCCACTAAGCCATTTGTCTTTGAGCCATTGATCAAGCAATCCAAACATCCAAGTCCAGTTGCATTTGATAGTCCATTAGAACACCCTGGAGAGAAGCCAAACGAAGAGCGAAATGATGGTAACTCTGTTCTAAAATTTTGATTGCTCTTATAAATTCTTTCATATTAAGATTTTGGTAGAGATTCGAGTAAATTTAGTGTTTGTTTTCATTTAAATCTATTTTGCTTAAATTTGTACGGAAATTCATAATATATAAAATTATATACTATTAGGCATATAGGTAAGGAATAGGGCCCTATTAAACATACATGTGTTAAAAGGTCACTGAAATGCAACACAATTGTGATAATATTCAGATTTTAAAGAATTTTGTTTGTGTATTTTTTTTAAGATTTTTCAGTGGAAATATCACCTTCTTCACAGTCGAAATGGTGAGTTTTGATTTAATTTTTAGTCTTTTTTATTTTATTATGCTTTAGTTTAGATATCTCGAAATGAAATGAATTTTATTTACCAGATTGTAATGATTGGAATTATTTTTTAGTGGGAAGAAATAGTGCGAAATATGAAGAGATATAGATTAGTAGTAAGAAATTAAGTTTCTTGATGTTCATGCCACAAATTCTGTGGTAAATTTACCCATTTGGGATAATTTAGTTAACATGTGGCTCTGTGAAAGGTGATGTTTCTGTGACAAATTTTAGTGTGTTTTATCAATTTGAATCATTTTGTTTATTAATGTTTATGTAGGTAGACTGAATTTGGGTTAGAATAGAAGTTTTCGTATAGAATTAAAGGAGTTATGAATAAATTATGTCATGTTTGGATTCTGTTGGTTTTAACTTTAAGGAAATGAGGTACGACCAATGTAAACTATTTTAGCCGTAATTTTTTATAGCATAATTGACCAAGAAAATGTAAAATTTTCAGAATTCATTGTACATTTTTAAAAAAATTTATAGCATTTGGATTTATAATTAGGCACATTTAAGTTTAGAGGTTTTAGATCTTATTGTAATCAGTCATATGTTTATTTATTGAAATATTCATTATTCTAATTATATGGGTTTTGAGTTCATGATTTATGTTAAATATGTGACAATAAAGTTAAATGTTGGATACTTTCACAATACAGTTTGTATCCCACTTCTTGACAAGGGGTGTGGGGAGGGAAATGTCCCCTACTATTGTCATGGGGAGAGGGGGACGAGTTAGTGGGGTGGTAAAGAATCCAGCTTATCATAATAGAACAAAACATATTGTGGCAAAGTACCATCTTGTTAGACATGGGATTGATGTAGGAAAATTAGCACTTGAAAAGGTTCACATAGAGGAAAATAGTGTTGATATATTCACAAAACCAATATTATTAGAGACTCTAAAATGGTGTTTGGAATCTCTAGGCTTGCTGAAAAGGTGATGAGTTGGTTAGTAGGATATCAAGCAGAAATTATTGTCAAGGTGGAGATTTTTTAGATATGTGACAACAAAGTTAAATGTTTAATCCCTTTGTGGTGCGGTTTGTAGCCCATTTATTAACAAGGGGGGCGGGCGCTGGCGGAGGCGGGGGAGAGTGCAGGCGGTTGGGTTGAGCGCGCAGAGTGAGGAGGAAGAATCTAACTTATCATAGTAGGAGAAAGCATATTGTGGTAAAGTACCATCTTGTCAGACAGGTGATTGATAAAGGAAAAGTAGCACTTGAAAAAGTTTACACAGAGGAAAATAGTGATGATATGTTCATAAAATCGGTATTATTAGAGAAGAGAAGCTAAAATGGTGTTTGGCTTCTCTTGGCTTGCATAAAAAGTGATGAGTTGGTCGGCAACGTATCAGGTGAAAATTTTTGTCAAGGTGAAAATTATTAGATATGTGAAGTTAAATGTTAGATCCCTTTGTAGTATGGTTTGTAGTCCACCTACCCTGCCCCCCTCACCCCAGCTCCCATGCCCCCGCCTCTGCCCTCACCTCTGCCTCTGCCTTCTACCGTCACTATTGTCATGGGGGTGGCGTTGGGGAGGAAGGGGGGTCCAAGAGTCAAAACTCTATTTCTAGGAGGATGAATTCCATCGAATTCTATTTTTAAGAAGGAAAGTCGTAATGTTATTTTTTCACTTTATTTTTAGGAGGAGGAATCCTAACAGTGCTTTTTCAATTAAGACTATTTATCTTTGTGGAGAGCCAAAATGATTAATAACATGCTCACATGTAATCTATTTATTATAAATTAATAAAACCCTGATATCTTATACCATAAATATTTTTTTAACTATACTCAAATTTTACCACGTAAAATATGTGTTTTGTCTCATATATGTTTAATATTTTGTCTGTTTAAATTATTTTTATTATTACAATTACTAATTATCTATTAATTCTAAATCTCAAGTTTCCTAACAATTTTTAAAAATTTACACATATTTGAGATAGATTTTATAACACTTTATGTTCCTTAAACAATTTTAAGGCGTTTTGTTAGTAGCCTTAAGTTTCTCTCAAGGCTGAATTTATATAATGGATCTTGAAGGATTCAAGCTGTGGCATACAATATTTCCCTATTTTTGAACATTTAATCTCGACTAATTAATTTAACTTTTAGTCTTTCTAACTCTTTAATGATTTAACTTTTTCATTAGTTATGGTGAAGCGATAATGGTTTGACATGTCACAATCATTATCTATGTTTAATTTCATTAAAACAATTGTTATTTGTTTGTCTCCCTTATTTTAAAACTATAAATTAGGGTTGTTTTTGGTCTCCATGATTTTGGCCATTGTCTCTGCACACATGTCATTGCTAAAAAAAAACTTTAGCAAATTAGGCAATGTTTTATATTTTGAGAGGGTATCAAAAGATGTTGAGACAAATATTATATAAGCGCCATAGAATTATAACATCACTGACATAATAATTGTTATGAAAAAACATTATAAATTTTATATTTATTTGGAAAAATATGATAAATATTCTCTTAAATCATTTTATTGGGTAACTTTTTCAAAAATAAGAATGGTGAAATATAATAACAACAACAACAATAACAGAGAATGAAGATCATGAAATCTATTAAATATTTGTCTATTGCATCATGTATTTAATAGATTTTATGATCTTCAGTGTCTCATATTAATAAGATTAATCTTATATTATTTTGGTTTTTGTTATTATTATATATTTAGGTGTACAATATTTATAAATTAAATATAATATTATTAATTTATATATATATATATATATATATATTTCATTATATTTCACTATTCTTATTTATGAAAAAGTTACCAAATAAGATGATTTAAATAAAAATGGTAAAATATAATGAAAAGGGGATATATTATATAACTATTAATATTATCATAAATAAGTTATTTGTCAATTATATTATCCTCAAACTTACTTGTCACGTAATGTACTTAATATATTTCATAATTTTCATTGTCTCAAATTAATCTTATATTATTTTTGTTTTTGTTATTATTATGTGTTTAATTGTATAATATTTATAAATTATATATATATATATATATATATATATATATATATATATATAATCTATAATTAACATTATATAATAATAATATTAAAGTAGGTATATTTAAAGTGAAATGGTATAAATTGGTAATTGTATCACACTCAAAACTCATGATTTTTGACTTTGTCTTACATTTTTTTCACAAAGTGTTACAAAATAATTTTTTAATAATTTCTGTGAAAATGACAGTGAAAAATGAGATTATATGTTTCTTTATATGGTGTGGCTATGCACTATGTAGGAAGGAGACATTTTGTTTTATGTTGAACTTAAGCAATGGTGAATTAGTGGGGAAGGGCTAGCCCATCTAGAAAATGCAAATGGTAAAAGATATCAAGGTGAGTTGGGTGGTAATGGCGAGGAGCAATGACAAGGTATTTCAATGAGAGACTCAAAGAAGCCTAAGAAAATATTTGTACAGAGGTCAATGACAAGTTACATTTGATAATGCAATATTTAATTTCCACCAAACTATTTTAATTACCCAATACATGATTGAAAAATGGGTCAGATATCCAACTACTCTTTTAAAAACACAAATAATGCACCATGTGTCAATCTAGCTAAATCCAAAACTAAATTCACAAAAATTCCAACTATTGTAGCTATATAAAGCGTAATTAAACAACTCTATAACCAATTAGACAAAAAAGGAAAAGGATTATTCAATGAAAGATGCCATGATTATATAATCTAATTGAGTGATGCATGATGCCATATGCCAGTAGATATTGATATAGATATTTACAAGAGTTTCTATTCTCATTCTCAATAACACTATCAACAATTATTGTATTTGTAAAAATAGTACTTATTTCTCTTTATTTGGTGAATGGAAAAAAGGTATATTTATTGTGAGGACCACAAGCATGACCAATTTTAGGTAGTTTGTTGGATGAGGGTTCAAATATGCACCAATTTCCATATGTTCTCTCTAGGAACTATGTTAGTATAATCCCTCACAACATAATCATGCACAATATAAACAAAAAAAGATTTTGAAAGGAGTTTATCAAACTCTTTAACACAACAAAACACTCTCAAACTTATGGTCATCATGAAAATATATGGTTGAAAAATGCCTTGAATAGAAATTTGTGTTTATTGAGATGACACTTGTTTCAATCATGTATTGAGTAACTTAAATAATTTGGTAGAAGTTGCATATTACATTCACATATGTGACATGTCACTGAACTTTAAAGGTGTGTCTATATGAGATTCTTCAATTCTATCACTTGAAATACCCTATCATTGACCATCACTATCATCACCCACTCACCTTGAAATGTTTCATCTCTTTCATGTTCTGGATGACTTTGCCTTACCCTCCAAATGGGGTCATTAGTCATGGGTTTCACATGAGACAAAACTATTAGTTTACACTCATCTATGTAATCACGAGAGAATTTTTTACATTCATCTTAGGTGTGATCTCGATTATGCCAAGTGATAATATTGATTTATTTCTAGCATGTAAGAAAAATTAAATTCTTGAGCATTCCCCTAATTTATAAGGTTGCAATGACCAATCTAAAAGAGAAGGTGGCTTTAGTAATGAACATCTTAGAGGAAGTAATTTAAATGGACAACATAATAGTCAATACATAGGAGGACATGATTAGGAGATGAACAAACAAGGATATGTTCAAAGAAACATTTTTTTTCGCACTAGTATGAACTTGAAAATGTGCAATGAAAGATACAAGGTAGATGCATAAAATCATCCCTGAAGGTGTAACTAGTGTTTATGCAATAAACAATAATAATCAATGCTCAAGATGCCTTCATCCAACTTTGACAATATGAAACAAAAAATCAAAGATGTCGACTCCATGCAAGCTGCAGACCCCTCTACAATGGGTGAAGGGCATATAAAGTCTTGAATTTGTTTATTATGACTAAGATTCATGCACTTACAAAAGGTTCTATTTCATGATTTCTTTTTATGAATCAAAGGAAAAGTTTGAGTATCAATGCACATGAATTAATTTAAGATGTAAATGATAAAGATGGACACATTATGCCTAAGAACATGGGAGATTACAAAAGGGTTTCTAAGTCCTAAGTCTACCAATATATCATTATTCATTCTAATAGATGACACATGCAATGATTTATACGTGATTTAAGATTATCTTGTTGATAATGAATCATGTTATAAGTCATTTAGATCATAGTATGTAGTTAATTTAAGGTCTAATGCTTTTAGCTTCAGGAAGAATAAGGCCTCACAATGGAAAACATTGAATTGTTCTTGTCTAGATGAATCCTTATTTTCCACCTACATAACTTCAAAACAATATGTCTCACTCATGATATTTTAATGTGTATGTTTAACCCTAAATTGGATGTGGATCCTACTTGGGTAGATAGAGTTAAGAATATAGGAATAATAATACATAAGGGTGATAATCAGATCTACAGTAGGCCAATTAAATACTAAACTTAGATACAACACATGTTGAATTTATTAAACTGAGATAGGATAAAAATATAAATTATAACTATGTTAGATATGTAAATGACAAAGAAACATTATACTTTACTAGTTCTAATGCTAACATAGTTTTGGATTTAGAAAAGGAAGTGGACTTGAAGAGGATTCGGGGATAGTCACCAAATTTTGTATTAAGTTCTTCTAGAGTTGTAAACATTAGTGTCAGCCTTGGATGGTAGCATCGATGACATTATTTGAACCAAATTTAGGTTTTATGTATGGAATACCTACTGTAACAAGTTGTGAAATCTTGAATGCTTATAGTTTGCCTTCACCTTCGCTCTGTGCATTCAAATCTAGGTCATGGACTATCGCTCCTCATGAAATGGAAAAACCCTAGTTTTTCATATTCATAATGACCTTAGAAAAATGGGTTAGTGGGATCATGGTGTCGAGTTAACCCTAAGGACTCATATGTTAATGGGTGCTTTCTACATAGCCACTACTCTAAAGAGGGCCTCATACTGATGTAGTTCTCCTCTAATGTGTTGGCTTGTGTGTGCACAATGATGCAATATGTGAAAAAAAAGTACAATAGTGACCTAGTTTGTAACTTTTAAAATTAGGCTCTTAAGTTTCTCTTTTAATAATTAATACATGTAGATATGTAGTCCCTATGAATTATATAGAAATAAGAATAAATAGGGAAACTTTAATCAATTAAATGTTCTTTGATATGAATGCTAGGTGAGGAATGAATGAGTAGCAATTTTGAATATATACCACTTGTATACAAAAATATCACACATTGAAGCACTTAGGCCGACCATTAGGATATGTTTCATTTACAAAGTAGATGACTTTAGGGAACTGGACACCTACATTAGGGCAGGACATTAACATTGATGCATGGATCTGAAACTGATGCATATGTCTTGGTAGTTAGAAAATAAGGGTAGGGGCATAAGATAAACATAAATTTAAGCATTCTACAAAAGATAGAAGGTTTGGGTCATCAACATAAGATTGGTCAAACCAAGAGATAGGCCAAGGAGAAAACAATAAAGTAGATACAAGACTTTTGAAAGTGGGAAAGATCCATAACTGAGAGAAATAACCAAGGTCTAAGTTTGCCAAGTGTGTCAGACTAAGGTGTTATATAATTCATTAATATCATCTACATTCCCCCCTTTAATCTAGTAATAAAATTACTTGTTTAAATGAGAATAAATGTGTATCTGGGTGTGTATAACACATCTTACCTTTATATGAGCCCAAATTAAGTGCTTTTCTAGTGACTAACCTACAACTAAGAGCATATTATAGTATGTAATCAATTCACATAATCTGAAATTGAAATCATTGAAAAGATTTAAATTGAAAGAGTAAGGTTTAGGAGTACACATGTGAATTGATGCAACCACCTTACCTATTGGCAAGTTAATTTGAAAATATGTATCATTGTAAAGATATGAAACTAAAATTAGTAAAAATATATAAAAATATGGAAAGTGATTATATAAATATGGATAGAGAGATATTGGAAGGCACATGCCCCCAACCTTGGAGACAAGGTGAGTTTCCACCCAAAAATTAATATTAGATCAACCATGCAACCTAATCATACTTATAACCTAGTGATCATGAGAGAACAAAGTCAACCCATGCCATATATTTGGTGAGCATGGATGATGTAATCAATTCCAACCTATAAACTTGGCAAGATTGACTGATTTAATCACCTCAACCATACTAAAAGTGAACCAACTACTGAAGTAAATTGGCTCAATACAATTCATAATAGTCTGACCTATTGGGTGATAACATCCATAGAAGAGTTTTGAAATCTGAAATTGATTTGGATTTTTTAATATTAGACACACATTGAATATCATATGCACCTTATATATGTCTCCTGCTAAAACTGTGTATAATAATGGTACCAATGTATATAAATTTACCACTACTATCAATCTAAATTATATAATTGTGTGTTTTGGAAAATTTATAATTTTTCAAAAGTGTGGGTAGAATGCTAACATAACATGCCCCCATTACATATGGATAAATATGAAAAATGAAATAAGTCTCAATGTGGAGGACATGTTTCCAAAATATGCCCCCATTGAATCTAGGTGTGCCAAATATTGAATAAGTGTGGAAATCATGTTTCCAAAGCATGCCCCCAATAAATATGAAAACTATGTCAAATTTGGAGAACATGCCTCTACGACATGCCCCCACTAATATCCCTCCTCCACCCTTTGAGGTGATGGAAGATAGGAATTGATAGTTACGTCACCTCAAAAGGAAAAGATAACTAAATAATCTATGAATGGAACCATGTACCATATAGAATAACATGTCTATATAAATGTAGCATTGAATAACACAGAATAATGGGATCACATGAAGACCTCAGATGCATGATAAATATCATAAAAACATTTGGAATAATAATAGGATAAGCTCAACAAGCAAACAAGCACACACATAAGAACACTCAAAATCAAGTCAACATACAATGGCACTAGGAGACTACAAACAAGGGACATTTTCAAATGTTACATAAAGACTTAGTTAAATTTTCACAAAATCAAGAATGACATGTTCAAATTTCCATAAAATAAGTAATGGCATATGCAAATGTCAAAACAAGTAAGCAAGCAAAGGCACGTGGGCCAAAAATAAAGGATCATATTCAAATGTGTGAACAAGCAAGACAATATAAAGGCAAGACACTCAAGGAAGTGCATAAAGGAAATTGTAGGCAACCAAAATAAACATATCATTGTAGCCAATTGATCAAACATATTAGCAAAAAAATGTCAAGTGCATAACATATCAAATACCCTGTGAAATATATAATCATGTATAAATACATGTGTAAGTATATATAATCTCAAACATTAAGTACATATAATTTCAAACATGATAATGAAAATTAATCATCAAACTATATAACCTATGTATATAATCATCAAAGAAGTGAATACCCCAAATGTCCACATGACATGAGTAGAGGGAAAGCCCAACATTTGAAATGGGAATAGATCATGTATATGTGTATATCTGTATCACACTCAAGGAGAAACATGACACACATGTGTATGTAGAGGTTACTGATATGTCATCCATCAATAATGAACTAACACATAGATGCCAAGGAGCCAATAGAACACATTTATATTGAAAATATTTTTGGAGTTTTGAAGTTTTTTTATTTTATACTTTTAGTATTTTGGAATATATGAAGAGGAAAGATCATCTTATGATCTCATCCAAATGATGGTCATAGGTATGTCCCCACTCATAACCCAGTGCAATGAATCGGTGGTACTACCAAAGAGCTTGTATAGGTGCAATATCTATCACTATAATATTTATGATGTTTTGTCTATGCATAATAGGACTCTGAGATTGTAAAGTAATACTATAAGGAATATGGATTCATGGAACCCATATCTATGTGATTTATGGTTTATTTGGAATAAAAATAATATAAACATGTTTAGGTCCTCCGGATGTCTTAATATGATGTGTAATAGAAGATGAGGATTTCTTGGAATCCACTATATGTCTTTGATGTAATGGTCTCTCAAGTATTGGCCACCTAGTAAAGGGGATTGCCTATTACTTATCCTTTTAAGCTGTATTAACCTTAGTAGGTTTAATAATTAGATTCTTGGATATAAACTTTTATTGTTCAACAGAATACTCATATGGAAAATTATAAATTGTAATTACCCAATTGGCATGAATGTATTTAACACACACATGCATTGTAGAAGGTACTACTTGAATTATATGGATCTAAGGTCTTCCCAATAACATAACAAATATTCTCATGGAAGGTATAAATGAAAAGGTAGTAAACACATGTGTGGGGATGACATGTAAAAGTAGGTCAATCTCATTAAAAACCTTATTGGATTTCTCATTGAATGATCTAACTAATCTAAAATAAGGATGGAAATTGTGTGAATATTACCTAGATTAGAAAATAATGTAATGGTGCAAACATTTTCACTCTCACCATTATCAATCATAACATTGTGTATAGATTGGTGATCAAGGAATGCTTGAATGAACAAGAATGAATATTGTAGTCATCATCCTTAACCTCATTGTCATGGAAAGTCATAAGTCTCTAAACCATATGAGGTGTATGCCACGTATATGTACAAATAATACCATCAAATGGGTGCTCATAATATGATGGATGAGGATGTAAGTTATATGCCATTTTCACTTCTAGTTCCTTCTTAGAATGATCTTACAAAGGATTCCTAAATCTTTTTTAATTCTGGTGATCACCAAGTTGTGAACTTGATTCCTTGGGAGGATCATCAAATGTAATTTTTTATCATCAATGAGTTCTTGGATTTTGTGCTTCAAGGTAAAGCATTTGTTCATAGAATGCCTTGGTTCCTGATGATAGTCACATCAAGCATTCGCATCATATCTTTTCGATAGAGGTTGACTCATATCAACCTCTATAGGACGAGGGAGAGATATAAGCTTACACTCTATTAACTTCATGCATAATGAAGTTGGAGACTCAAGTAAACATGAGAACTATCTCCTTGGTATATTGGATAAAACAATCTGATTAGATTGTTGTGAGACTACATTAACCATGGTGGTTATTTCTTTTTTAGGCTCAAGAGGGTTTACCTTATAACTTAGTTTGATTGTAAACTTGGTACTAGATATAGATGTAATTGGTGTGTTTTCTATATAGTTGAGCTTAATCAGTGAAATAAACTTCATTTCATAGTCCCGTACAATATGGCATAAGTCATCAAAAGATTTAAAATTATTGAAAATAATGGACTCATGTAAACGATCAAGCAAAATTTTCTTGAATATGTATTTCATCTCTTTATTTTCCATAGGATTAGTCATTTTATCCAACATTGTCTTGTACCTCAAGACATATTAACTAATAGGTTCATTTGTTCCTTGTTTGATTTTGAAAATTTGGGCATAGGAAAAAATTTCAAAAATATTGATGGAACATTGTGCCAAAAAATGATTTGCAAAAGGTTTAAATTCTTTCCAAGATTGGATAAGTAAATCATATAACCATGTCAAAACATAGTCCTTAAGGCTTCTTGGGAATTATTTGGTCAAACTATTATCATTGGAGGCATAGTCAAGGCATGCCACATAAAAGGATCAAAGATGCTATCCAGGATCACCCTTGCCATCATAAAATTTGAACTTAGGGGCAATAAAATATATTGTTAAGGGGTGCAAATATATCTTGGGTGCAAGAAAATTATGTAACACATCTTGCGAGTCAATAGTATGAGTAGACTTTAAATCCTTTTACTCAATGTTTGTAACCTTGCTCTCTAGGGTATTTATAACTCAAAGAAGAGTTTGAACTATGGACCTGTTATCATCAAAATTTTCACCCTTGAGGAGGCTGTTAAAGCCTCCTCACTCAAGTGATAGCATGGGAACAATCCTAGGTTGTGAGTGACTTAAAAAGTGGATTGAACCTCTATATTAGGGCTAGCTCCCTTGATGCATCACTTAATAACTATCATTAAACCTATTAACTTGAAAGTAAAATGGAGAGAGGACAAAAATCAAACTAAACTAGGGAGTTGATACACCAAATTTGTCTCCTCCACTTACCTATCATGCACTAGGAACATGAACTATGATTGAATCTAATTACACAACTCAAATGGAGTCTTGAAACATGAGTGTTTCACATAGAGGATATAACATGATGCATATACTAAAGGGGTGATCAAGAGGTATAAATGACACTAATTAATGCTTCTAATTTAAATCCACTCAAGGCTATTGGAATCACTCTATGTAACCTGCAAATATGAATAACACCTACAAATATGTAAGAATTAAGACAAATTAGAGGAGGTTATTTACACCATCACTAGCATTCATCAAATAACATGAAGCGTACACTAGTCACAAGCATAATAAAAGGATATAAATTAGTTTTATTCATCTCAAAGTCAAATTAAAAATGTTCATTTGGACAGGACTACGCCATATCTAGTAAATAAATTCTTTTACAATGCCAAAATCAGGCATACATATAGGAGAAGGAAGGAGAGATAGATAATATAGGTGTCAAGAGCCAATGATGGTTATGACGAAATCATGGAATAATTACAATAAAGAGAATCTACCAAAATGACATATATGAAGTCTCTCTTCAACATAAGTGTGCTTCGTTTGATGGCAACTTGAGCAAGGTGGCATAAAAGTCATGTTTGGCTTGGTGACTCACCCTTGAGCACTTAAAATTATTCTTTGAAGTGATTATGAGGTGATCAGTCATCCTATTGGAGTATAAATTCCTTGGACACTTTTTGAACATCAACAACCAATTATCTCTCTATCTCTATTCTACAATTTTCTTCATAGTTCTCCCATTTGCTCTCTTGGAAGCCTATTCCTTGTAGCCCTATTTAGGTGTAAAGCTCCTTGTTTATAAATATATAGAACACTTATCATGAAAATAAAATCATATTTGGGTACCCATTATCTCCTTATATATTTAACCAAAATTTTAGGTCCCAACTCCTAAGGTAGATCCAGTTTCTCAATACCCACTTTTCTTAATTATGCCTAATTAGGCCTAATGCAAACATACATTCCTATGGACCATAAAAATTAGTAAATTACGACCTAAAATCCACCAAAATAATTTAAGTAACATAAAAATAGGTTTTATTACAAAGTTTCAAGAGTTTTTATGGGTTAGAATTCAAATTAGGTGAGTTGTGCGGTTTTTAGCTCTAGTTGGCAAAAATGCAAGCCTGAGTAGGCCAAGAGATGAAAAATTTGCTAGAAAGAGTCTTAAAAGTGTTTCAAAAAAATAAATATTTTTATATGTCTGAATCGAGGACAAGGACACTCTACCTATAACAACCTTTTGGAGAATGAGTGAAGGGGATTTGATGTATTCTCTTCTTCAAGTGGATATCAATGTGTATTCATTTTTAGAGGGTTGGATATTCACTTAATTCCTCTGAGAGCTTAATGGACAAAAAAATATAATTGATTTTTGGTTTGTGATGTTTCCAACCTTCAATGGTCAAAAGGCTAATATTATATATATTTGAACTAGAGTAATAAAGGCATGTTATGTTTATATTTTTGTGCTCAAATGAAAAAAATATGAATCACCAAACTCTGAATGATATTTTATATCCAAATAAGATTTTAACGATGTGATCACATTATGTGTGGTCTAAAAATCTTATGATCATGTCCAAATGTTGGTTGTCAACCGTATTATGATAATGCATATTTTAATTGTCACCTTGCAACCATTGATCTTATATCTTATCTTATTTTATGGCATAGGCTAAAAGCTCATGTTCTTTTATCATAGTTAAGGTGGAGATTACTAAATAAAGAAATAAATTTTAAACAAACCCTATTAATGACCTTGGAGGAAAGACCACCCTTTAAAATATATATATAAATAATTAATATTTAAAAATAAAAATAAATTAAATTAAAAAAATAAAATAAATAAAATAATAAAAAAAGTAAGAAAGCGTAACACATATGTTGAGATATCATAGAAATATTAACTCTTATTGAAATCCTAAATTCATTGTCTAAGGGTAAGGTGGTAGTTGAAAAACATAGGATTTTATAAGATCCTTATTCATTATTATTTTTGGAATTCATATTTGAAACAAACTTATATTGCCTCTGCATATGGTAGTTGAATCTCCATTAATAAATGGAATCTATTGGAGGCATGCATTGTGGAAGACAAGCGTGCTTATTGGAGAGGAAAGAGACTATGAAGGGGATAAATAATTTGGAAAACTCATGTTTTAGGGAGAAATGCGCCATATTTGGAGAAGGAGAATAAGGGAGAGAAGAGGGCGTAACAAGAGGATTATGTGTATGATTTTTTAGGTAAGTAGTTGTCTCCAATGAATCCTCCATGATTATTTTAGAAAGATTATCATGATTTTATTTGATTCTAATTAGATTTTTTTGTGTAGGTTATCTGTTATAATTTTAATTTTGTTTCTAAAAATTTTTGGATGTTAATAGATAGATGTCTGATGATTTCCAATTTTATCACGATATATAAATTAGATTTATTTGAAATTTGGGTAACTTAATACCAACTTGAATTTTAACAAGATTTAAAAAAATATAGACAACTTAGATGATGGATTTAAAAATACAACTATTTCATATGGAGGTTTTAATAAAAATAGGAAAAAGCAAAAAAAAATAATAAAATAATAATAATACTTATAATTCTTATTCCTTCTTATTAGACTGTCATTTTTATTAATCTATTTTTAGTGGACTACGTCTTGGTAATGCTATTCCAATAGACAGAATGGTGGATTGGTGGTGTCTCTTTTAGATATGGATGTGTGTGTTAAGGCAATACTTTGAGCCTGTACATGTTATATACCTATTTTTAAATAACTCAAATTCCATGACTTATTCTAGCTTAGAGGAGGTGATGTTAGCACTCTCCATGAGCCAAATCCAAAAAACATTTATATCTTGGTTGGACTCTTTCACTTCCTACACCCAATAGCTCACTACAAATTTTTGATAATGTAGTGATGCCTTAACTCTATCCTAGCTGGGTGTATTCTAATGATTAACTAAAGTTGTCTTGAAGTGGATATATGTTGGTAATTTTTTTTTTGTGTATTTATTTCTTAGGTGGATAGACGTTATAAAAAAAATAGTTTTTTAATTGAGTGTTTATGTTGCTGCTACACTCCAATCAAATTGTTTATTGAAGTATGGACTATATATATATATATATATATATATATATAACAATTGTCCATACTTCAATAAACAATTGTTTTATATATATTCAATAAATAATTGCCATATATATATATATTACAATTGTTCATACTTCAATAAACAATTGCCATATATATATATATTTTAATTGAGTGTTTATGTTGCTGCTACAATCCAATCAAATTGTTTATTGAAGTATGGACAATTGTTTTATATATATATATATATATATATATATATATATATAACAATTGTCCATACTTCAATAAAAAATTGCCTTATATATATTCAATAAACAATTGCCATATATATATATATATATATATATATATATATATATATATATATATATATATCTTGATAGATATTTATACATCATCCCATTTAATTAATTTCTTAAATAAAAATTGAAATCTTTTATACTATATGTATGCCTCATGCCAACCTATTAATACTCTTGAAAGGTATTATTTTGTACACGAAATAAGGTTTCTGGAGGGTGGGAATGTGACTAAGGAAATTGCACATGTAAATCAAGTGGTTTGTAGGTTAGTAGGATGAAACTACAAGAGGGGCAAAGGGGGATAAAAGCACAAATAGTTGGTTAAATAATAAACCCAAAAAAATTATTAGATAAACATTATTACCTTTCTTTTTTGATCTATAAGCAATTAGGTAATTGTATCACAAGAGTGTATCTTCTTGTAGAAGATTTTCTTGATAATGATCTTGGAAACTATCAAGAACAAGAAAATTACTAATAGGCCAATATCTTGAAACAATACTCAGAATTGATTCATATTGATTGCTTGAAATAATTACAAACCCAAACCATGTTTAAATAAGCCTCAACTTAGAAATTAGAGTTTACATGCAATATTTGAATAAAACTAAAATCTAAAAAAAATGCCTATTTTTAAAAACTCTTGAAATAGCCAAAAAATATCCTGAAATATCCTAAACACTATAAGTAGACTATGGAATGAAATTTAATTGAAGTTGATGTCTATTTCTAAAATATATAATTTCTAAAAATAGAAAAAAAATTAAAAAAATAATTAAATCATAATTTTGTACCCTCAAATGATCACGTATGGCCTATAAAAAATATCAAAAACATTGCTAATCTGGTAGAATGTCCTAGGATAGAAAAAAACATTCTTGATACAATCATTTTGGTGTGTGGAAGAGCTCAAACTGAGTTACAGGTCAAAAGTCATGGCCTCCAGAAAGTTGACCTATTTTTTTACATCATTCTCCTCTAGTTGAAAACAACTTAGTTCTTGTGAGTTGTCTTGATTGTACTATCTCAATATACTTCTTCATCATCTTCACCATCTTCTCCATGAAATTCATATAAATCTAAAACATTAAATACTATAAATATATCAAAATTTTGTGATAAACTTAACTCATAAGCATTGTCATTGATTTTCCTTATAATTCTACATGGTCCAATTTTCTTGTACTTTAGCTTATTGTATGTGCCTTTTAGAAACATCTCTTTCCTCAAGTAAACCATTACCAACTCTCCTTCAAATATCTTGGATATTATTCTAACATCTGATGCTACTTGATATTTCTCATTATTTTCTTACAACTTTCTTCTTACTCTTTCTTGCAACTATTGCATATGCTCTACAAATGCTTTTACATCATCACTAATTTGATCTGAAGTTGGCAATTGTACCAAATATAAAATAACCATAGAATTTATCTCATAAACAATTTAGAAAAGTAACTTTCTTGTTGATCTATTCACTAAACCATTATATGTAAACTCATCTTGTGGTAAATCCAAGCCCCATTAATTTCGTTTCTCTCCCACTATGCATCTCAATAAATTTTCCAAGCTCCTATTCAGAACTTCTGTTTGTCCATATGTTTTTGGGTGATATGCACTACTAAATTATAGCTTAGTACCCATCTTCTCCCACAAATTCCTTTAAAAATGACTTATAAATTTGATGTCCCTATCTGAAGTAATAGTTTTTGGTATACCATGTAATTTCATAATATCCATAAAAAGTAATTTTGCAACTCTAGTGGCATCATTGGTTTTATTACATGCAATGAAATGAACCATTTTATAAAATCTGTCTACAGTAAAAAAAATTGAATCCTTACCTCTTTGTGTGTTTGGCAATCTCAACACAAAGTCCATACTCAAATCTATCCATGACCCTCTTGGAACTGGTAATGGCATGTATAGTCCAGTATTTTGTGTATGTCCTTTAACCACCTAGCATATTCTACACTTTGAAACATACCTTGTCACATCTCTCTTCATATTTGGCCAAAAATACTTTTCCTCCACTAAATTTATTGTCTTCATCTTACCAAAATGTCCAGCCAAACCACCATTACGTAATTCTCTTATTATATTGTCTCGTAGAGATCCAACTGGAATACATAATTGTTTCCCTTTGAAGAGATAACCTTATTGTATAAGATACTCATCATGAATAAAATTTGTCCCACTTGTTAATAGATTCTTACACTACTCAACTACCTTGCTAAAATGTGGATCAATATCATATAATTATTTAATAGCTTCAAATCCAACTACTTCACTCACCATATTAGTTAATAACGCTACCCGCATGTTCAATGCATCAGCTACCTGATTCTATTTTCTTGATTTATGTTTTAACACAAAAGTATACCCCTGCAAGAAAGAAACCCACTTTTCATGCCTACTATTCAACTTCTTTTGTGTATTCACATACTTTAAAGCTTCATGATTTGTAAGTAGTATAAACTCCTTAAGCACTAGCTAATGCCTCCAATATCTTAATGCATGTATAATTGCATAATTCCAACATCATAAGTAGAATAATTTGTTCTTACCTCATTCAATTTCTCCCTAAAATATACCATTGGCTTTCCTTCTTGACTCATCACAACACTAATTCCCACAAATGAAGCATCACAATCAACCTCAAACACTTTGTTAAAATATGTTAATGTTAAAATTGGTCTTTCTATAATCTTCTTCTTCAAAATTTCAAATCTTTCTATGGCTACTCTAGTCTATATAAATTCCTTCCCTCTCATGTAATCTATTATTGGTGCCACAATACTACTAAATTTTTTAATAATTCTTTTATAAAAAGTTGCTAAACCATGGAAACATCTTACCTCTGTAATGCTTTTTGGAATAAGCCACTCAATAGTTTTCTTTATCTATTTCTCATCCATTTTCACACAATCTGTTGAAACTACAAATCTCAAAATTTACAAACTATTCTGCATAAACCTATACTTCTTCAAATTTGCATACAACTTATATTTTCTTAACAAATGCATTATCATTTTTAAATGATATAAGTGTTCTTCTTTAGTCGTAATGAATACCAAAATAAACAACCACAAACTTACCAATATATTCTCATATCACTATATTCATCACCCTCATAAATGTTCTAGGTGCATTAAATAACCCGAATGGCATCACCATCCACTCATATAAGCCATCCCTACCCTCGAATGCATTTTTCCACTCATCTCCTTCATGAATTCAAATCTGATAATAGACACTTCTTAGATCAATGTTGTTAAAATATTTTGCTCTTGTAATCACATTTATCATATCATCTAAACGAGGTATAGGAAACCTATACCTTATTATAATTTTATTAATTACTCTACTATCCACACACAATCTCCATCCTCCATCTTTCATTGGAGTTAGCAATGCTAGTGTTGCACATGGAATCATACTTTCCTTTATCACTTTATTCTTTAGTAATTTAGTAACCTATTTATTTAATTTTGCATGTTCTTTTGGACTCATCTTATAAGCTGCTTGATTTGGTAGAGCTAATCCTGGAATCAAATCAATGTGATGTTGAAGATCTCTCTTCGATGGTAAACCATCTGGTAACACATTAGGCATAACATCTACATATTCCTTCAACACTCTTGCTACTTTTATTGGTATTTTCACCATTTATATTTCTTCATTCTTTACTATTAGTGCATAACAGCACCCTGATACCTTCATATCTTAGATAAATTATTTAGTACAAAGCATGCTTTCTATCTTCTCTTCATCTTTAAGAGGTAACAAAACCACCTTTTTACCACATTTTCAAAAAGGGTATGTGTTATTTGCTCCATCATGAACTACTATCCTATCAAATTGACATGATCTCCCCAATAACACATGACATGCATCCATCATAATAACATCACACTATATTTCATCATTATAAGCTTTTCTTATAGAAAACTTGATTAAGCACCTTTTATCTACTGTAACCTCATTCCCTTTCTTAAACCATGTAATCCGATAAGGGTTAGGATGGTTTTCACATTCTAGATTTAGTTTTTCAATCATTTCTTTAGAAACCATATTTTTATAACTACCACCATCTATAATTACTTTGCATACCTTTCCACTTGAAGTACATCTTATTCAAAAAATATTTGATCACAACCATGCATCAACACCTTATTTATTCTACACTTGATCTTTCCTTAGAGAAATCATGGTTCTTCTTATTATGAGATTCTCTCCAATATCAACTGGTGAAACTTCAGTATTCTACTCTTCTATTTCAGCCTCAACTAGATTTACTCTTGGATGATCTTCTTGCCTCCTTTCTTAATCTTGATAGTGTGGACACTCAAATACTCTGTGCCCTTCTTCTCCACATCTATAGCATACATAAGATCTACGCTGATTTAGAAACCATCCTCTAGTACCTCCATAACCTCATCCTCTTTGAAATCCTCTTACTCTTTGTCGGTATTGAAACCCTTGCCTATTATCATCTTGTCTTTCTACACCACATGATGATTCACCTTTATAGAAATTTAAGCCACCTCTAGTGGTATTAAACCCATCTCATCCCCTTATTGGAGGGGATCCACCTCTTTTTGGAGTAGTGTATGTCCTTTTAAAATTTTGTCTATTTTGTTTTTCTTTTGTCTTCAAAGCTAATTGCTAAGCCTCCTCAATGTTAAGTATTCTATGCATGTTTAATTCATCTTGAATAGAAAATTTCAAACCATTTACATACCTTGTATCCATTTTATCTTCCATTTCATCATGCTCCACTCATATGGAAAGCTTATAAAATTTATTTGTATACTCTTGTATATTGTGATCCTTTTGCCTCAAATCTTGAAATCTTTTGTTTAGGGTTTGTGCATAATCCATAAGAAAAACTTTCTCCCTCAACTTCTTCTCCATATTTTTACATAAATTAATTTTCTCTTTACCTTTTCTATATCTCTCTTTTTGTATGTGATCCCACCAAATCATTACATGACCTTTCAATTTTTTGCATGCAAATTTTACCTTCTTATCTTCTCTCAAAGTCTTCCACTTGAAGAACTTCTCCATGTTATTCATCCAATCTATCAACTCCTATGGTTTTAAACTACCTCCATAATCTAGAACATCAACCTTGAATCTTTTATTTCTTCCTTATAAATCCCAAACCATCCTCTCTTTCATCGATGGTAGCTGCTCTTACTATTTTTTTCTTACTAAATTTCTTCATCATGATCTATGTCTTCCTCATCACCACCTTGTCTCCTTGATGATTGGTGATAACCTCTATTAATTTTTGAACTTGCCTCTACAAATATTGTATCATCTAATTCATCTGTGCAACACCTCCTCGTCCTCCCACCATTCTTTACTCCTCCAAGATTTGAATTTGCTCTGATACCAAATAATGAACTTGAAAACTATCAAGAACAACAAAATTATCAATAAGTCAAGATCTTGAAGCAATACTCAAAATTGATTCATATTGATTGCTTTAAATAATTACAAACCCAAACCATGCTTAAATAAGCCTCAACTCAGAAATTAGAGTTTACATACAATATTAAAAAAGAACTAAAATCTTAAAAAAGGCCTATTTTTAAAAACTCCCTAAATAGTCCAAAAATATTTCAAAATGTTTTAAACACTATAATTAGACTATGGGATGAAATTCAACTGAAGTTGATTTCTAGTTCTAAAATATATAATTTAAAAAAAAAAAAAAACTCAAAAAAATAATTAAATCACAATTTCAGACCCTCAGATGATCATGTATGGCCTCCAAAAAATATTAAAAACATTTTGATTATGGTAGAACATCCTAAGACAACAACAAACTTTTTGATATGGTCATTTTGGCATGTGGAAGAAATCAAACTGAGTTATGGCCTCTGAAAGGTTGACCTATTTTTTTTGCATCACTTGAGAAGACACTATTCATAGTTTGTGATACTTTTTACATATGCTTGATAGGCCACATCATGTGAAACAATTATAGTATAAATAATTGTTGAAGTAAATTTCCTCATTTGAATTAAATCATTTTATATTGTTATGACTATGCAAGTTAGGGTGAATGCAATAGTATTAACGACATACTTATATTGTTAATATTATCTTTATTGATATGATAATGCTTGAATAATATGGAGTATTCTTATGAAGAAAACCTTGCCAATTTTATGTTGATTATAATTTTATATTGGTTATAGTGTAGGTTTATCAATGAAAAATATTAGTATGGATTCAAGGATTATAACTTATGGATGTCAAAACCTTGTTTGAACAAATGTTATCCAATTAAGGAGCATATTTGATTTATTTATTCATTTATATATATATATATATATATATATAGTATTGCCTTCCCTTACCACAATGAATTATGGGTGGTCTCATATAATTGTAGAGCTACATGTGAATTAAGAGTTGTATTTTATGAATTAACCCATGAATAGACATAAAAATCTTCTCCTTCTATGGTATAAATGTAATCTGTACTTGTAATCAAAGTTTACTTAGAATGAAATATACATTCTAACATTACTTGAAACTCATTCCCATTGAATTTTGATTGGTTAAATTAAGTTAACTCCATACTTGAAATATTTTATTTATTATGTTGAAAGAGTTTGTGTGTTGGGATTTCGATAGGACTTTAACTTGCATAAGCTAGATTTACACCATCCTTGTACAATTTTTATTTATTGTTAATATACCTTCATTTCTTATTATATTATTTCTCTTATGTGTTTATTTATAATCATCATAGCCTTAAATTATAGGTCCACCTTCTCTTATGCAAGTTTATTAAACAAGAATGATTTTGTATTCTTATGTCTTTTATTGCATAAAGCTTGTCAAGCAATTGTAATTTATTCTTTATTATAAACATAGAATAAACATTCATATGTTTGATATATGACTAATCTTCTTAAAGCCATCCATTTTAGACCTAAAGGGAGGAATTGATTTATTTTAGTAACATAAAATGTAAGCGGTCCCTATTCTTCTTCAAAAATCTTTGTGATTAGTTTAGTAACCTTCTTGGTTAATGGAAATATTATCCCTAAGAGGTAATTTGAGGAGGTTATGTGTGAATGAGATATTAACTTAGTAAAGTAAAAAAATGACCATGTTATGAATGTATATAAACATTACCTTCATTATAATTAATTTAAATCAAAAGGTTAGATGTGCACTACTTATTCTACTTCTATAATTTATTAAAAGGGTGTGGTTATCTACCCTTTTATATTTGTGATTCTTTGAAGTAGCCAAAGATCCTGTTGGGATTAAATAATAATTTAAGTGAACAAAAAAAAATTGTACATCCAAATATTGATATTATACCTTCCCTAAGAATATTCTAACATGAAAGAAGGAAATTGTTTGATGTTGAATTTAATATTTTATTTCCAAATGAAAAAGTGTCATCAATGATCAATTAAGTTCTATAGACCTTGATTGTTTATTGAATTTAACAACTAAGATATAATCTATAGGTGTAGAAACCAAGATTTAGTAGATGAAATGTTTTTTTTTTTAC
This sequence comes from Torreya grandis, assembly GCA_037957365.1. Lineage (NCBI taxonomy): Eukaryota > Viridiplantae > Streptophyta > Pinopsida > Cupressales > Taxaceae > Torreya > Torreya grandis. The sequence continues at coordinate 3,127,015 of JARHVA010000255.1, read as the reverse complement.
CGTGTACACATTAACACATACTCTTTTCTAAGATGATTAGGTCTCTTGGATTAAGTTGATAATATTTGAAAACACCTTATTTTATTGTGGAAGAACATAAGGAATTTTAATATTATGATTATATTATGAGCTAGTGGATAATTAGTGTTGGTAGGAAATTTTAAAAGGGGAATAGAATATTTAGGCTAATCCTAATGATTGACACTCTTTAGCAACCAACAATTGAATTCAGAATCATACCAATTGATTGTTATTTAGCTAACTATAAATGATTGATAGATTATTTACTAAATATGAAATAATATAGTCTTCTTCTTGATAAGTATATTTATTTTGGTCGAGGATGGTTACTCAATGAGCATGACCAAAACATACATTGCATATGTCCTTGTTCAAGGACTTTTACTTGATAACCAGTGCTTATATTCTTATTAATATGCTATTATGAAGAGAATGTAATATCTTGAGGTTATTGTAATTGAACTTTGGTCCATGTATGGACCAATTCAAGACCCTATGTTATATTCATGATGAGATAAAATTATCATGATACCTTAATACTATACATAAGAATCATGTTCTCTCTTCGACACCAGTAAATATAAAATAAAAACTTAGTCAAGAATTGTGGATTCTTATGGTTGAGTGTAGTATTGAGGATTGTCACCTTGAGGTGTTAACCATTCCATGTGGTTTATGAATTAAAAAAAAAGGTTAACTATGGATGAAATTAACCTTAATGGAACTTAATATTTGCATTTCTTGAATGAATCCATATCATCAATAGATTTGACTATCGATTATTCACCTTTGTTTGGTCATGGCCAAGGCTCAAAAAAATAAAAATAAAATAAAATAATGTGTCTTATTCCTTGAGAGGGTGTTAAGTAGTCATAACATATATTATTTTTAGGAAGCAAACTATAATATTGCTAAGGGGATTCATTCATGGTTATCATCATATTTGGAGATGATTATTAATAGTGTAAATACATTTTAAAATAGAAACCAAAAAAAGAAGTTGTGGTTTTGTTATGTGTGGTGTGGAGTGCACTAAAAATTATGTATTAAAATGATCATGTTATGTGTTAATGCAATCACATTATGTGTTAACGAGATCACGTTATGTATTAACACAATCGCATTATTGATGCGATCACATTATGTATTAATACGATCACATTATGTGTTAATGTGATCACATTATTAACGTGATCGCTTTAATAACATGATCACATTATTAATGAGATCATGTTACTAATGTGATCGTATAATTTGAATTTTAATTCCAACACCAAGCCTTTTGGATCGAGAATGGCTTGGATCCTCGAGCCAAAATATTAGACCTATCAATCTACAACCAAGTCTGAGAATTTTGATAAAAAGCAACAAAATTCAACTTTGATCACCAAATACACTATGAATTTCAATGGTAAAATTCAAAAACTTAATACAATAATGATGAGCATGCTCTCCTCTTTCAAAAAATATGAATTTTATAATTTTTGGACTGATTTAAGGTTTCAAACTATGTTGATTTCTAATTATATATTTTTAGGCCAATGCATACTATAAATATACATGCCTATACATGTTCATGTAATTATTTTTTCATTGATCCAAGTTGAAAATAAGTTATATGGTCACAAACTAGGTTGAATTCTACACACATTTTTAAAAACCTAATTTTCTTTTTTTTAGGTAGTTAGGTCTGCCACACGACCAACTATTTATTTTTTTATCCATTTTTAGGATCTATTTACTTGAAAAAATCATAAAAAAAAAGTATTCATTGAAAAATTATTAAAAAATATAGGTCAAAAACTAGAATATCTTATCTAAATGTTCACCAAAGGGTTTCAAACAATATTAAATGTTGCTAAAAAAATGGTGCACTGCACGACCATCTATCTACTTTATTTTCTTTAAAAAATGATGTTCTTATTTAAATTTTAGATTTTTGAACTAGTTATAATTAACTATTTTAATTTTTTTTAATTGTTTTGGAAACTAGACTTGAAGTGTTACATTTAATGTTTTTACAACATATTCAAATTTTTAGTGTAGATATCTCAAATTATCTATAGAAATTTAGATTTTTAAAATTTTAATAAAATCATGTCCATGGGTAGGCCCCGTTTTGTCCCCAAACTTTATGCACTTACCCTGTACTATGTTGTAATATAAGATGCATTTTTTAAAAGAAAAATAATAAATAGAATAACACTGATGTTCTAAACCCTCCAATATGACCCATGTTTGTCCTTCACGATTGGCTTACTCCCCAATGGAATGGATCATTAGGGACAGAAGGAGATTCTCAGAAGTAAGTAGCATGGAAAGATGTTACAAAAATATTATTTCCATACCAATTTCTTTGCAATTTCATTTGCATGTATTTGTTTTCATCTACTAAATCCATTATGCCTTATTACTAATTCATTAGTTCTTTGTTTCTCTTTGCATCTTTTCTTATATCAGACAAAGAAAAAGGCCTCAATTTACATTTTACAAGTTTAATGGATAAAAGTAGCATTTCTTGAAAAATTGTGCTACAAGAATTTATGAAAGATGCAAGGGCCAACAAAAATGAAGATGAGTAAGAGTATGCTTTCAAAATCCAGTGAGTTTAGTGTAATAAGTCATACAATGAGGATTTGATAGAAAAGCAAAATAGGGTGTGATGAAAGAGATTAGAGCTACCTGTCTAGGAGATATGTATTATAACTTAGTGAAATAGGGGACGGCAAGACCAAATGTGGTAACAACATCAATAATGAGGATAAACAAAGTAAAAAAAAATTCTAATAATTTGCATGCTTTGAAAAAAGAGTATTTGGAGTTTCTAGGCCATAAGTTCACTCACTTCAATGTGTCACCCTTTTATGTCAACACGTATGTGAAAAATGAACACTATTTTTAGGGTATATTTAGTATGGACCTTTTTATAAGATAATTTTGGTAGGAAAATAATGTACTCTTTGTACACTAACATACAAGACATGAATAGGATGGGCATCAAAAGGAAATAGAAATTAAATGGTAAGACTCCAATAATAATTATGTGGCACACTTGTTCAGATTGATTATAAATCCCTACAGTTCACTAGGAACTTATGTTTTTGGGTACCACTACCATGTGCTCTAGTTTATGGTGCACATACATGTCATCTTATTCTAAGGGGATGTGATAGTAGCTTGATGCATTGAAGTAGCTCTGCGACTTTAGATAGCTTGTGTTCAAACTTGACAAAATGAACTAGATTTATTACTTTAAAAAGTTTGTGTTTAAACCTGATACCACTCAGGTTACAACCTTCAATGGTTATGTACTTCAATGCCACCAAGGGTTCCCTCTCTAGTATTCATTTTTAGTACAATAGATGAAGGATAGTGTAATTTGATTTGTACTTAATATGGAGTAGAAATTGTTTGCACTTTATTTTAGCTTTAGAGACTACATCCCTCTATCATGCATGGAAGGCGCATGCCTTTTTGAATATTCTTTAAAGCTCACACTTTGATTTCAAATTTAGGGTTTTTCAAATGAAGTGAGAATTTATGATTTATTCATAAAACCTATAGTTCCTTACAACTTTACAGATTTGGAGATCTAGTCTTGGACATAGGGATCAAGTTCATCTTGAGACAAACCAAACCATTATGCTTTAGTGGATTATCCAGTGATAGTATACTTTTCCTGAGAGTATCACATAGGCATAATTTTTGGACTCACCATCTCTATCTTGAGAATGTATGTGAGATGGCGTATACTGCTTCTGGGATAACATGCTAGACCAATTTTTCCAAACTATTCAAAAATCCACACCTACTGTTCAATATCCTCCTTCAAGAAAACACTGTAGGGGCTTGATATTGATACTTGAGGAAGCACTTTAGAAGTAGAGGAACAACATGCTAGACCAATTTTCTCAAATTTTTTTATGAGTCACACACTCAATTCAATCTCCTCAAAAAAAAAATTGGGTACGTACATGAAAAATTTGGCATTCCTCATTTTGAAGGAAAATTAATGTAACTGCACTAGAAAATGAATCAATTAACAAATTCATATTTTTGTGAATAATTTCTCTAGTAATGAAAAGATAACATTTGAATTTTTGAAACTTGCTTCACATATCAAAGACAAATAAAGAGGGCACCTGTCATACCTTAATAAATAAAAATGAAAAAAACATAATAACCAAAATGAATGAGGGTGAATACTTTTAAGGGGAGGGATCCAAAGGGTTAAAATTCACATTAAAAAGGTGGGAGATGGTTCTCCCAAAATTTGAAGTTTTTTTAAGAAATTTTGGGACCCCTTTGAAACTTCCCCTTTTGTGTCAATCTATCAAGTGAGATCAACATCCATGGAATTAACCTCCTTAGGAAATCCAATGAAGCTCGGCTCTCATTTGATGAAGAGGGAAAATGGAATCTATCATGGGAAAATAATATGCCCATATTCCCTTTTCTTAGGATGATTGGGCAAATTGTGAAGATGTAATCGAACTCAAATGTAAAGACATGTTGAATTAACTTGGGAGGGGTCACTATGTTAAAATCTTTGAAGGTCTATCTTTAGCTTTCTACAAATGAACCTATCGAGTCTCCCACTTTTTTCAATGGGCATATTTTTATCAACCCTCTCACTAAAATTGATTGATCTTATGTAGATAAAACTTCAATTGAAGCAAGGATGAAACATGTTCTAGCTCGCACTTAACAATGGAAAAAATAGAGGATTCTAAAATTTGGATGACTATTAGTTATTCTTATTCTAAAGGAGATTCTTGCTACCAAGAACTGCCTCCAAAAAGAAATCCAGTTCAAGGAAAATCCATTCACAAAAAGTGTTAAAATCTAGCAATACAAGTAATGTAGGAGGCAATGGTGGAAATGATGTTGAGGATCCAAAGAAGTGAAATGCACTAAACCCACCTTGCAATTATGACATTGTGAAGAGGATAAGAAGTATCCCTCCCTAAAGGTGTCAATAAAAGGGATATGGCTCCCCCAAGAGTCACTCAAGCATCAAGTAACCTTGCTAGTTCTCCCTGTACTTTGATGTATTCAAATTCCTCTTTAATAATTATGTATAAAAAATCATTTCTCTTGCTATTAATATGATAAACCCTTACTAAAAATCCTATGAGTATGAGTGTCTCTTAGCTGATATACTACCCAATGTGAATATCCCTTTGCCCTTGAAATCTCCTTCCTGAATTCTCCCTAATTTCATTCTAGTAATTAGAGTAAATATCAATTTTTATCATATATTTTACTACGATTATGTATGATCTCAATAATAATATATATTACCAACTACATTTGTTTATGTGAATTCTAGAAAAATTATTTCTAATCTTAAGAATAACATACATTACATGCTTTAAAAAGTCATATATTCTACTATGTAATTAATTATAATATTAAAATAAAAATATAATACTATCTAAATTTTTTACTCATAGAATGACAATTATGAGAACACTACTACATTACCAAATACAATTATTAAAATACATAGCCCCAATACTTACCCCATGATCAACAAGAAGGATGCTAAGAAGCATTCCTAGAGGTGATTTGAAAGAAATATCAATAGTATTAAATGTCTCATAGTTGTTTTGATTCTCCTTTGGATAAGTCACCATCCCAATCATAGTTATGTCATACTTAAGAATCCCAAAATTACCTATAGCACTGTCATATGTGCCATTCATAGACTCTAGTGAAGTAATCCCTAGGCTATTATTATCCACTACAAATTTCATCATTATAGAGGCAACCAGGATAGAAAAACATATAAATAAAATCACCGTAGCTAAATCATAGGCCTTCGCAAGAATCCTCCACTCTAAAATTGTAACTGTAAAATCTAAATGAAACCCTAGAGATGGAGATTAAAATATTATAGATTAAATTATGAAAGTGACCTAAAATTCAAATTTAAAGAAAATCATGTTACCTCAATCAATTCAACTTTGAGTAAAAGAGAATTAGTCCTTACAAAAAAGGGATTACATTCATCTAGATCATGAGATAAATTTTCTATACTGCCCCTCCAAAAACAAGCACCATAGCTCCCTCAAGCTTGACTTCACCATGGGCTATATCTCTAAGATTCTAAAAACTATGAGATAATCGAATGAGGTATGATCAAAATTTCCACTATATAATCACTACCACCTCCATGGGATCCATCACTTTTCTTCCATATTTATTCTCAAATAACACCTTTTGAAATGATTTGTCCCCAAGAGTAGCATAGTCTTCAACTATGGGGTTTTATCATGCGACATTTATATGCTACCTCTGTATTACATTTTTTATAGTGGTGTAGGGGAGTTTCAAAACCTATTCAAGTCTTCCATGCCCACTTCAAGTGCCTACAAAAAAATCCCTATTTTTTTCACCCAAAAAAGAGTGCTATTTTTTGGTTCCCAAAAGTCAACTTTTTGTTATAAAAAATTGAGTGAGTGAAATAATTAGAGACAAAATTATAGTTAGAGACAAAATTATAATGATTATCTCAAATTATATTCTAAAAAGACCCCCTTGTAGTAGTGAGACTTGCTTAAGACTGTATGTTTCACATTATTCTATAGACAAGTTTCCTTATGAAAGAGCACTAGCAACATGAAGTTCTCTAGCTAAAAGAAGAGGTGTCAGTAATACAGTGACCAATATAGATGATGTAGACACTGAGACTGAATATGGCACCGATATGGTAGATGCAAATATCACTTATGATGAGCAAGTTTCTCAAATATTGTTTCAACTACCTAAGTATTAGTTTGATATGTATAATCAATACTATTTTCTAGAAATATTTCATATTTTTTTGCTTTTGTAAAATATTTGAAATATTAAGTTTAGTACAAATATTGATAGCCTTATGATCACCTTAATAGATGTTTTTGTCACTAGTTCAAATTGTTAAATCTATTTCATACATGGAAACTACTTGCAAGTTTCTTAAACTCTCTATGGATTGAGACTTAATTAGAACTGATGTCTTTAATTTCACATAAAAAAATTGAAAAACTTTGAGACTATAAATAATGCAGCAATAGTTATTTAACAGATAATTAAAATTTAGCATTTCATTTTTTATCCTATCATAATTCTATGTATATAGTCCATTTGCACTAAAAGATTACCTGGTTGCATTGATGCAGGTTGATGACAGTAGGGCCACTAGTGCCACTCATCTCATGATATATACCTTAAATATGATAAAAAAAATGTATTCATATTATATTCTAGACTCTAAACAAAGAAACCACAATCATGATGATAAAATTTTAAAGACTAATCTACTCAGCCATGCCATATAAATATGGAGACAATCAACTATCAATATTATCTTAGAAATGAAAACAAAGATATAATATTATTACTAGATGAAAATATATTATAATCATATAGACTTCATAATTGTAAAGAAAGAACTGTGGTCTATTTTATTTAGTTCATAAAATTAATAATCACCAGAATATTAACTAAATACTACTTTACTATATCTCCATAGAATATTTAATATTGACCATAATACATTTAAAATCTTAAAATTATATAGAAATCTATCATGATTATACCAATAAATATTGTATCTTTAATGTCTATCATATTAAAGGATGCAAAACACAACATTATAACTGAGTATTCCTTAATATAAATTGAGATACATATTCCAACCAAAAATGCATTCAAGCTTAAAATATACACTGCAGTCTACTTCATCTAGTTCATAAAATCAATATTCACCCAAGCATTAATTTAATATTACACTACTATATCTTCATAGAAGATTTCATCTTGACCACAACAGATTTAAAATCTTGAAATTACAAACAAAGAATATTTCAAACATAATAAAGTGTAATAGATATCATTGACATGTAAAATCTATTGAATAAAACAAGCATTTTCAAACATAGTAAAGTGTTTTTGAAACAAACAAGATAAAATCCATTGTCATTTGAAACATTATAAACTTTTTGAAACAAACTAGTTTTTTTTATCAAATAGACTCTCCACCAACTTGTTGCGTGACTACCCTCCATTAAAACCCAACTCTCTTGACCTGCTTGTGTGCCCTCCTTGATAAATTCTTCCTTAAGAAGAACTTATGATAAAAGGATTTTATAGGATATCATTCTTATCCTCAACTTGTTTGTCTTTATGTGTGTGTGTGTGTTTTTAATAATCTACCCTATATTCCTGATTATGGCATAGCAGATGAGCTAGTGTGATATATATTTTTTATCACAAAAACGTGCTTAACAACTTGTGGTTTGTGTGGTGTTTTTCTAAGAGTCAATGACATGAGTTTAAAACTTTGCCTTTGATAAATAAAAAGGTTTTATCTTTTCTCCCACCCTCCAGAATAATCATGGTCATGAGAGACTATATTCTTGATAATTAAGGCCTATTATGTCAAAGACAAAAATATTAGTTCATGATGATCTAACCTTGCCTAACTTCTTCATCTCCAGTTTAAGATTTAATTTGTGGGATTATGTATATGATGAAATAAAATAGTGTTAGTCATGATTTAATAATAATCTTACTTAGATAATAATAATAATAATAATGAGGGAATTTTATTGGTAAATCTTGTGGCGCACACATTTTTATAATTAATTTTGTTATTGTCTTCGGTGGGCACATTTCTTGAGAAGAGGGAGTTTGGGTTAAAAATCAAATAATATTTAAATGGAATAAAATAATTTATCTCAAGCATAAAAAAGGAAAGGGTATAGCGCATCTTGAGGGGAGGTTAATTAATTAAAAATATTTTCATTTAAGGGAGATGGGTAAAAACTTAAATCTTATTGCCTCTTTTTTTACCATGTCTCGGTTAGAATTAAAAAAAAATAACAATTTAATTTTTTTAAACCTCCATATGGGTGCAATTATTAGGTTATTGGCTCAAAAAACACCTTTTTTTACAATTATTCCCCTCCCCCCTTCCTGATAAGTGTAATAGGGATATAGAGATTTTATTTACAGACAAGAGCAAAGTGCGGATAAAATAATTTAGACCTGGATCTGCAAAAGGCAGCCATGACATGAAGGAGGAGGAGTTGTGAAGGAGGATGTCTTTCCTAAGGAAGAAAAGAGGCCAAGTAAGATGATTGGTGAGTTACATAAGTATTAAAGCATGTTATACTTGTCATTTGCAAAATCCTTATGTTCAAATCATTTTGTTTACCTTGGTAATTTTGTGAGGCCCACATTAATGCATAGGTAGTGTTGGTTGTGTTTGAAGTGATGATAAATGATTACTATATATATATATATATATATATATATATATGGGGTTAGTCAATGTAGACTATATGTGTTTTACTACATCATTGACATGATTAATTTTTTTTAAAAAAAAATTTTTAAACGACTGAGATTAAAATAGTTAATTTATAAGGCCACACTTAGTTCATTATTGACAATTATGGAAAATATATTATTTTAATATATTTTACAAGTGCTGTTACCGTAAGAATTTTATTAAATAATTCTATTGATATTGTTGAATATAAAATATGTAAAATATCTTACCAACTTTATTTACATTATTTTATCTAAATAAATAATAGTTACACTGGTAAATAATTACATTATTTTATCAAATATGGAGATAAAGAGTCTTTTAAATTTTGATTTTTATTAGATTGAATAGTTAGGGTAGTGTAAAATGGCTAGTAGCCAATGCTTATATAGCTATTTCATTTTATTTTATTTATAAGAGGATGATGATCTTCTTTTTTAAGAGTTGTCGAACAGTGAATTGACCAGTGGTGTCTCTTTTAGACATGGATGTGTGTAGGTTAATTAGAACATCTTTATTTTTTCTGATGTGTGAATGTATTTTCCTTATTTTAGAAGGGCTTTAATATCTTGTGATGTATGTGTCTATTTTTTTAAGCTATATGTTAATTTTTTCTTATGGGTAAAGGGTAATTATCATACTAGAATAATTGATGGATTAATTATAATTTTAGTTGTCATAATTTTATTTATTTTCAAAAAAAAAATCTAGTTAATAATTTGTTTGTGGTAATTTTATTTATCTTTAAATAAAAGAATTTAGTTATTTAATTATATGTTGTGGGTGAATTATATTCCTTGTGTAAATTCTATTCATTTACTTATGAAATTGATTGTTTTTTTTAGTAGAAATTCATTAATTATTTTATAAAAAGTGGAATTTAATTAATTTAAACCTTCTATAATAAGTTTAAAATTTATGAATTTGTATTAAGAATATAAATTAGACTATTGAATAAATAGATGTATGTATTTATTGATAATTTTGTCTTTGGGATTAGTTGAACTTGTGAGCCTTAATTTTACTTCAGAATTCCTCTTAATAGTTAGTTTTAGGGTAGGTTGAATGAGTTTGACAATCTTCCCACTTGTCTACCTTAGTAATGATTTAAGCATTAGGAGGTTGTCTATGATAGGTATAAAATGCGAGATATATGTTGATCTCAATTCTGTTGACATTATTAGGGCTTTACCTATGATTTTGTTGAAAAAGTCTTTGTGCCTATTTTTATTGTTTATATAATTGAATTAAATTGTATAGAGCAATGTAATGATATAAGTTACTTTGGAATACCATGTAGTCATTATGTTGAAATTAGATCATGATGTTGGGTTGTAACATGCTCTTATTACCTTTTAAATATAAATGATCTAAAATAAGGGTAAAATTTATTATTTTGTTTACCTTAAATAGTTTTGATGAGAAGTGTGGCATAAATAGTAAATAATCTAGAAAAAAATAGTATGAGAGAATAAATATTAATGTTTAGTGAATTATTAGGATTAGTGAGAGAAAGGATTGTAATGTTATAGTATTATATGGTTAAAATGTAGTCTAAATAGGATGCAATTAATATATGTGGTGAAAATTTAGATAATATGGGCAAATATTGAATATATATATATATATATATATATATATATATAAAGGCTTATATATATAATTTATTTAACATATAAATGATGTTTAGTTGGTATTATGAAATGGTAATATAAGAGTAAAGTTATTTATATTTAACAATTATGTGTGTGTGTGTGTGTGTGTGTGGGTGGGTAGGTGGGTGTGTGTGTGTTAGGATCTCCAAGAGTTTTACTTTTATTGTTTTGATAAAGACTTAATGGGGTTGTAAGAGGACTTGATTAACTTAAGAAGTTGGATATGGAAAAAAACCTATGTTGTCCTATCTCTTTGAGAAAACTTGTATTATTTATTAACCAAGAATCTTAACTTAATAATCAATGTCTTTATTCTTGCTTATCAATAATTGAGATCTTTTTTTCAATTAGGCATGGAAAGAATCCCTTGCAAGGGAATTAGAATGATAAACTTGTCTTAGAGTGTCAAACATATTATTATCTTGATAAGCTTGGACCTCTTAAATTTAATTATAATGATATATTCAATCCCTGATTCTATGGATGAATATAACTCGTATTGAGGTCTATAAACATGCTTGGACTAGTGGATAGGTTGTGCTAGAATAATAATCCTTGAGAAGAAGTATAATATTAAGGATTTAATCTTATTAAATGTGTTGGAATTATATTAGTCGAATGCCCTATTTGTTCATTACAAAAAAAATTGGTGGCCTTATAGCTAAAGGTGCAAGATCCATGCATTCATACTTATCTTGGATTAAGTATGATCAATCTTAGAAAATATTATGAATTATACAATACATCCTCTAATAAATTATCTTACAAAGTATGGGACACAATTTTATTTATGACTCTCTCATCTTTAGACCGTGCTACAATGTGATAGTGATAGGTTGAACTTAGTCTCCAATAGAAAACTCATATACCATTGAGTTATTACTATTTCGTGTCGATATGGAGCATGGAATTATAAAATCAATTAATTTCATACTAATACTTATACGGTACTTGTATGAGGACTTGTCACCTTTTTATCATGATGAGATAGATTCATCATTCTTTTACTCTACATGAAGAGTTATGTAGTCTACCCAACTTTGATAGGAAACAAATCAAAACGAAGTGAGGAAATTGAGTATTCTTTTATTTGGATATTGTACAGAGGATTTAATACTTGAGGTGTTAATATTCCATGTGATTTAGGAAAAGAGGAATGTAAAAATAAGTTAAGTGTGGATAAAACCAACCTTACAAAAAAATTCTTAAGATCCTTTTCATGTCTAAAGTTATTGAACGTATCCATCTTGTTGATGGCTTTGCTACCAATTATTCACCATTTTTTGGTTACAGTAAATGTTCTTGAACTATCCCTTACAAATTAAGAGGTAATAAAGTAACCATGACATCTGTTCTTGACAACAAACAAATTGAAATATTTTTTAATGGGATTCATTTCCTTGTTATCGTATTATTTTTAGATGTATGTGGATATTAATAAAAAAAAGTTGGTCATGTTTGTTTTTTATTATGTGGTGAGGACATGTGTTACATATCTCTAGCCCATTTGTTGAAATAGGCCTTGGCTGCATTCAAAATTTTCAACCAATTTATCATAATGCTTGAAACATTTTTATTATAAACGTTATTAATTGAAATTAACTTTGATTGAGCATGATTGAATAAAGTGTCAATATTTCAGAGTTCATTTTGAACAAGTGAAAATAAATTCAATCTTTGGGAGTGATTGTAAAAACAAGCATTGATTTCCTTGATCAATGCTTTTGCCCTTATCTCCCATTATTTTAAAGCATTGAATTCATCAATAACACCTTCCTTCAGATTGAAAATTATATTTTTTTACACTAAATTATCCAATGGAAAATTAGTGATATAATCATCAAATAAGTTCAAATTATTGGTGGAAGTTGGGGTAGAGCGAGAAGAGATAGAAGGTAATTTCATTTCTAGAACATTAGAAACTTGAATAAAGTCATGTGGATTGAAATCACCACAAGTCGGGGGCCCACTTTTGATCCTAAGATACTCTTCCTCAAGATTAATATGCTATAAACATGTAAGTTCCTGTGCACTAAAAACACCACCAACAGAGAAATTTGAGATTTCAAACCCTATAAATTGTAAGGTTCCTCTACTTTGTGCAGGGTGGGAGATATTCTTCCCTCTTATTTGAGCCTAGATGGAAGGTACTTTTATTGCTGACACATTATAAATTTGAATAAAATCATGTGGATTGAAATCACCATAAGTCAGGGGCCCACTTTTGACCCCAAGATACTCTTCCTCAAGATTAATATGCTATAAACATGTAAGTTCTTGTGCACTAAAAACACCACCAATAGAGATATTTGAGAATTCAAACCCTAAAAATTATAGGGTTCCTCAGCTTTGTGTAGGGTGGGAGATATTCTTCCCTCTTCTCTGAGTCTGGATGGGTGGCGGGGGTGGTGGCATACTTTTCCTCACAAATGTAGTGTGACTTGCAAAATAAAAAACTATGGGAAAATGGTAAATTTGAAAATATAAATTAATGCTAATTCAAAATGAAATAGATATTATGTGTAGTTGGGGAGATTTCCTCTTCTACTCTATGTGTCTGAGTCAGAGTGACAGTGGTGGTTTTAACTGTAAAAGAGGAAAGTATGCAGTTAATAAATTATCCAATAGAAAAAACTTCAATTCAAAAATTAAAAGTTGTAAGGTAGCAAACACTAAAAGTTTTGTTGGGAAGATTCTTCAATGGCAACAGATCAAGAGTTCACTAAAAAAAGTAAACAAATTAATAAAATAATAGAAAAATATATTTACATAAAATAATAGAATAAATAAATAAATAATCATGGAAATTTAGGAGGAGAACCTACAAGAGGAGATGATATCAAAGTTCTTCAATGTTTGTAAATTTAAAATGAATTAAGCAAAGACTCCGTGGACTTGATATCACTAGAACCCTTAGGGTCATGATGACCTTTCGATGCTACCTATCTTCTTGTGTTGTATGCACACATTCTTATCTATAACAAGCCAAAAAATGTTATAATTTCAATTTGTAAATAAGTATAAATTAACTGAGCTAATTAATTGGAAGGCTAAACTTAACTCCTGTTCCTTGAGGGACAAAGAATTAATAATCATTTTTGTATGTAGAGCAGTTGGAATTACCTTTTTTATGTCATATAAGGCCTCATAATACAAGGCTAGGATAAAATTGGAGAAAGACATGGTGGAAGTATCATTCCAAAAAGCATAATTTAACCCAGACTTGATCCTGCTAGACATATACATGCACCAACCATATTTTAACCCTGACATAGAAATAAGAATATAGTAAACAACCCAATAAGGAATGTCCCTTGGTTTTACTTGTAAAATAATTATGGCTTGCAATAAATGCACAATGAGTTTTAGAAACATATTGGATATATTATCCACTTGGATTCCCATTATAAGATGACTATCTGTAATAAAAATGAAAAACATGCAATTAGGACATTTGACTCAGTAAAAATAATAATGATTCATGAATTATAAAAAATATATAAATATCAATAATAAAGTCAACACTTACCAGCAAGGTCAATGGCTGAGTTGTAAACTGACTCCACATATTTTTTATCTTCATTAGATAACAAGGTTTTTTTGTTAACAAGATTTGCATTGTAGTGTGAAAGGCCTGTTAAATTATGGATATCCAAAGGAGAGGTGCCAAAGGATACCAATTTTGTGTTGGCATTCACATGGAATCTAGTCTTGCTATGGTCATAGCAATCCATTAGAGATCATAGCAGGTGTGTGTCAGTGTCATACTAAGGCATGTCAATGAGGCATTAGAAATTGCACGTATCAATCCAATCGACATACTTTTCAGGTTGCTCCACTAATTTGAGGAAGTTCAAACATAATAAATTCTTGAAAATATACTTGAGGATTAAACCTACGTCTGTAGATGTTTTAGTAGTTGAATCCATCTAGATGTAGATTTGTTGTTAGTCAAAAGTGGAAGACAAAAAAGTGGGATGAGGAAAAAACTGTGAATAAAGTGTAAAAATGAGGGACAAGGGGGGTATTTATATGTTCACATGGCATAATAGAGGTAGATGGCATATGTGACTAATGATAACCATTCATGTATTGGTGTCTCCTAGATGCATTATTCAAGTAGGTAATACTTGTTCCCATCCAACTGCACCATGCAATCAGGGAGTATATATTTTTGCTAGGTGGGATCATACAACCAGGTAAAACATATGTCATGTGATTACACACTATAATTAGGAGACACCTATTACTACTAAGTGGCACCATACAACTAGGTGGTAACAAATGTCATGTGGCTACATGGCATAAATAGGTGGAAGTAGACATCACCTAATAGCTTGTTATTACTAGACGGTAATAAATGTCACCCAACTACATAGTAGGACTGAGTGGCATCATGTGCTACTCAACAACATTCAAAAATTGTGTGGTGGTTTATGTTTCCTGATAGCATTCTTGAATCAGGTGACAACTTAGGTCACTCGCTATAGTGTGGAGGTGGGCGGTTATAGAAAAAACTTTAAAATGAAAAAAATTAACTATATAACGTACAGATTCACCTAGGTTAAAAATAAATTCACCTAAACAAACTTAAGGGGGTTTTTGATATGGGCTCTTAAAATTTACCCTCCCAACATCTTCATTCCTGACATCAAGAACACACCCATAGACTTGAGTTGGAAGAAACCCCCAAATGGAGAGTGAGTCTGAATGGGTTCAAATGTATCCAACAAAGCCCTTGAAGACACCCTGGGAATAGCCAACAAAATCCATCTTAGAGCTTGGGTTTTTCCATGATACATTCTAAATCTAGAAACTTTACAGCCACAACTTTGGCTGAAGACCGATGAGCCTCCACCCAATCCACCACCTCCAAAATGGGGGCCAGTGCCTCCTCCAATGGGGATTGTGGAAGGGAGTGATCAACTGAGAATATTTTTTTAGGAAAACATGCATTTCTTCCAAATAACCCAATAAAGAGACTAATTTTACTTCTAATGCCTTGAACATGGAGACAGGGATAAAAATTGTCCCATCTTTTTTGTAGAATAATGGGAATTCAAAAGGGCCATTATCAACTTTTTCTAGAGCTATGGCCAAGCCCACCCAACATCTAGATAGAACAAAGAAAACCACAAACTCTAAAATGTGAGACTTGTCTACGACTAGCATAGGTAGGTGCTCATAAAAAGAGAGGCTAAGTCTGAATTGACCTTGATTTTAAAGTTGTCATGGAGAAGGGCTTCCCAAATTACCTTGCACACCACCTTCAACACCTCCTCTGATGTTAACTAAAAAAACTTTCTTGAGACACCATAGGGAGATAGGGTCATTGAAATCCATTTGCCTTGCCTTGTCCTTCCCAAACATCACTAGCTAATGGGCAAACTAAGAACACTGGAACACGGTTTTGAGAACATAGCACTAGAAAAGCTAATAAAGTCTTAGATGAGGGAGAGAAATTAAATCTTCATTTATAGACTACACAATAAGGCAAGAGTTCTTGATATCAAGTCTGCATGAACCAAACCCAAACATCAATATCCCAAAATCAATAAACTGCTGCCCTGACAATCGATGTGACATTCTAAATCATGCATGTAATACCTAAATCATGAGCTAAAATTAATGGGAGTGATACCATATGTGTCATCCAAAGTGACATTGTAATTGTCCATGCATCTAACCTTTAGTTGATCTTGATTCCCATGTTGGTAAGAAAGTCTGCCACATATTGGCTTCATGAAAGTAATGGGTGCTAACCCAAGAATTTAATGAGATTAGAAGCAGCTAGATAGTCTCCAAGATGTTGTTTAGGTTCTAAGATTTTTCAGCCTTCTTCTGTAGAGCCAATATCACAATTTTTTAATCTCATTCAATCTATAGTTTTTCAATACCACAAGAGATGACCAATTCATGTTCGGCCACCAACACCTATGCCTCAGCCTCATTATTCATCCCATCAATCAATTTGATGGATGCAGGTCAAATGAGAGAGCCACTATAGTTATTAATCATGCAACCTCCTCCTATTGCCCTCATATTACCTCAGGAAGCCCCACCTAAATTTATTTTAAACCATCTAAAGCTTGGGGGCAACTAGGCAATTCCATCCCTCTTTTCTTGCTTGAGACCACTACCAATGACCTATTAACAAGGATTATTATTATATATATGTATATAATATTAATAGTGAAAATAATTTTTTAATATTTAATATAATATGCAAAAAAATTTGACATTTTTTATTATCAATGGTGGATGAGGACATCATGAGAGTCAATTTGATTATCGCAGTGCTGCACTTTTTATGTGCAGCTTGAATAAATGATGCAATGTTGTTGATCCTAAGACAAGACATTTAGATCCCATAGTGTATCTTGTAGCTTCCATTCATCCATGTTAATAATATATTGACATTAGGAGTGATTACATCATGCTTAAGAACATACATAAACACCATACTTAGACCCCAAGAAGAAAGGGCAAAGCCATGCAAAACATGAAAATGGTGAAAGATTCCAAGGTAAGATAAGCAATGATTATGAGGGTAATGACAATGTTTTCCAATGATATTGTACCCAGAGGGGACCATATCGAACATGAGACCTAGATTTAGGGCATCTTTTAGAATTACATGATCATCACTCATTGTAAAGGGGTTTTTAACTTCCAAGGTGGTGACATCTTTGAATGAGATTTTTTGAATGTGACATAGATCCACATTTGACTAATAAGCATATGACTATTGGCAATCGGAGTGAAACCATTGACAGGTGGAAGAGTAAGCTTTTTCACCATGCATATTTATTAAACATTCTATGCTTCGAACAAAATATAGTATTAAATTTAACATGTACAAATACAAAATTATTTACTACCTGTGTAAATTTAAAATATTATGTCGCAGTCATGAGCGCTGATTTAATTGAAAAAAAATTATATTATATATCATTATTCTAATTAGCCAACCTCTATTGCCTTTCTCTAGAAATTCTTCTGTGTTATTATTCCCTTTTAGCTATGAAAAGCTAGGAATTACTATTTTTAATCATGAGACCTGTGAAATTTAATTTTCTTTTAATGAAAAGGTGGTTGTTTTTTATTCGATCTATTTTTAGATTCAAGTTCAAGTATAAAAGATGGCTCTAGACCTTTGCCACCTACATGAGCTCCTCGACCACTAGGGGAGTTCCTCTTACACCATAAGAAGGGTTCCACTTGAAGGCCTGCTATGTGGTCTACCACCTGTTCCTCCTAGGAGGCATCAAAGTAGAAGTTGGTCCAAAATCAAGACCCACTTTTATCCTCACCTTCTCTCAGTGGGTTGTTGGAGTTCTCATGGCAAGTCTAATGTTGGTCCTTCATAATAGTCTCCAGTAAACAGTGTTGTTCATGCATAATCGATTGATGGTTGAACTATCACTATTCATGATGAACCCCTAGATGGTTGGAATGCTCCAGAATTCCTTGACATGGAGCCCCCTGCTTGATCAATGCTTTCCAAGGAGGATCCTTTGTCTCTACTTCCTGGGGTGGCACCCTATACATCAAAATCTACTATCTGATTATTTATATATATTTTTTGAATTGTACCTTAAGTAGTTTTTTTTTGTTTTGTTTCAGAGTTGAAATATTCCTCTAACATAGAGTTTGAGTCGTGATATGTCCAACTACTTTGCTTTATAACCTTCTATAATTATATATTTTTCTATTAATATAATGTAAAGCATTCCAATAATAAAAATAAATATTATAATCTTTCCAAAACTTTTAATTTTTTTTACCATAATCCCTTTAAAAATTTGATGACCTACACAAAATTTATCCTTTCATCTAAAATTGTCTTTAAAAAATCCACTATAAACAAAAAAAAAAAATCAAAATATGTTCATACATACGTTAAATTTAAACATTGCTTACAAACATTTTCAAATAAATTTAAAAATCATTGATATGTTCGTTAGTGCATATAATTTATGTTTAGAGACACCAAAAGATATGTTTCTATTTGTTGGCTAAATTAATTATAATGGTATATAGTCAGATTTTACTTTCATATCACTAACATAAATACTCGCAGTTGCCCTCAAGATGCAAAGAAAGCTAGAGGAATTATAATTTTTTTCACAATTATATTAAATAAGTGTGTTATTTTTATTTTTTTGGAATTTATTCCCTTTTTATATATTAGATTTGTCTCACACTGAGAATATTCATTTGTTATTTGTCTGTCTAAGCCATATGTATATTATTAATGTACAAGAAATCAATCTAGTAAAACATAGAAACTCTCACATTATATTGTGCTTAGTGATAACTTCAACATAATTATAAAAAATTCAAATTCAAATTAACCAACGATATCATGTGCAAAAGAATATACAACTATGAAAAATGCATTCAAAAAATAGAAAGTTATATATATGTCTCTTGTAATCTCTTAAAATCCTTAAAACTAAAGTTATTCTAAAAGTTTTAAAAGTTTTAAGATTTATTTTTATGGATTGTGAAAGTATAATATCTCTTATAATTATATTATTAGAGATTTGAATATAATTTTATCTTTATTTAAATAAATAAAAAGATTTTTCCAAGCATTCAGCCCCTGAACTTCGGCAAATGCAACAAATTAGCATCCATGGACGTTGCCAATTCTACCTGTAAGTTCACCACATGCGTGTCTTGTAAAAACAGAAAATGAAGGTTGAGGAACATATTTCGCATAAGAGGTTGAATAGTGATTGATTTTCGAATATCACGAGTTTGGTTGTCTGTAAATAAGGGAAATCGAGAACCCACAATCTGTCCCATCACTTTTAGATAATCTCTAAATATAAGCAGCTCCAAGAATCTGTAACAACGGTTTTCAATAATCTGTTAAAAATAACTCCTCTGTAAGTCCAATGTTATAAATTATTTAACATAAATATATGATTCGGTTGTAATTTTGTTAATTACATATTTTTAATAATTGAAAACAAATGTATATTAATGAAAAAAAGGCTAAAAAAAAAATGAAAAGTCCACGAAACAAATGTTTATGCTACTTTAAAAATATCAAAACCAATATCCAACAATATTGTCGAAGCATTGATTCCATGAGATCAACATCCGGGATTAAATGGGAGGATAAGCACATACCACCCATTGTTGAAATCAATCGTTCTTTGGGTAGCTATTCCATCTTCCATTGTGTTTGTTAGAGGCCGATACCACTGAGACAAAATTACTATGCCGATAGATCCCCTTTGTTTGGCCTGGTAATACACAAACAGAATGAAAGTAAATAAGTGTTTTTATTAATATCGGCTGGATACCCTCCTATAGATGATACAAAAACAACAAATGAATTTTAGCTAATTACTAGGTTTTACTGCTCTATAGACATTTATGACCATTGGAAATTGCTAGTGTTTATTCACTTCCAAAGAATTTAATCTTGACAACAACGAGCTAAAAGTAGAAGCTGAAAGAATCCTAACACCAACAAACTAAGGTAGATAAGCTGAAAGAATCCGAACACCCACAAGCTAACGTAGATAAGCTGAAGGAATACAAACACTCCATACCAACAGGATGCGCAAAGAATCCATCAAAGAAAGTAAGACACCTGTCCTACTGGTAGTGAACCTTGTCCATTTAAGCTCAATAGAATTGAAAACCTGTCCTTAGTATATAAGACACCTGTTTTACTGGTAGTGAACCTTTTAATGAACAGAATTGACTGGTGAACATAATACTTAATAAACTACCTTATACTTAATTCTGTAGATCTTGACAGCGGCTGCATGAGATAAGAGTATGTAATGCCCAGCCAGGTATGGCTCCGTTGATGAATTACCAGTGTTACAACAACCTGGTGGGATGGAGCAGTGTTTTGGAGCTATCCAATCCAGCTCCTAGCCCAAAGAGGCTAATGCATTGGGCTCGTTCAACGTTGTCCAATTCTTTACACGGTCACCAAACTCTCTGAAACACACCTCAGCAAACCTCACAAAATCCTTCCTGCAGCAATTTGATATCATTTCATGATCCATCCTATCTCATAACACATGTATCCCTAAAATTTGTATTAGGGATCCATCACATAATTTAAAATACACTGTTTTTTTAAAGATCCCACACATTATAAAATCCCAGAGCTGCCAAGAAACAAATCCAAACGCTGTCAGCAGTTTTATAATATTTATCATTTGTTATGATAAAAAATATATACAAACTGTATATTTGTCTATGACCTCTGTTTTGTTTTTATATGTTACTCAAAATATGGCTGTATTTTTGTCAAAGAAAATAATGATCCTTTGTTCGTCTACTTTTTTATTTCCAGCTGCTCTTAAACGTAGAAATGCGAAAACAGGGATTGATTTTCACAATAAACAAAATGCATTTATAAAACAGTGTTGTTGCACACATGCTATGTTCGTATTTTTTCCTTCTACTCTCCTACCCTGTTTTGCCCTGATTTTCTATATATAGCAAGTAACAAAATACATACACATCTTAGATTTTTCTGGGTTCTGAAATCAGTTTTTACTTATTATTACAATTCAAAAAATATATATGTAATCTAAAGGGTTGTAGTTCAGTTGGTGAGGATAATAGTTGCTTATATCCATTTACCAATGTACAAATCTATCTAAAAATTCGACACGGAAAATTAAAACTCACTTATTTAAATGTATAGTTACTCAACATTCTAAACAAAATTAATATATATAATATTAATTTAATTTTAATTTTTAATAATAAATAAAAACAAACTTCCATATTCATAAAAATGAAAACAAATGTAAAAACGGAAATGGCCATTGACAAAGCTTTTCCAGTGAAGATTACACTATGTTTGGACTGATCCATCCTCCTGTTAAATTAAAACAGAGCATAAAAACAAGAACATAAACACAGAACTCAGAATGCTACTGCAATCTTGAAAAAGATTTTTTATTGATCTTCTTTTTCTTGCTATTACAATACTACGCCCAAGGCATCTATAAATAGATTTTCTTGGCAAATTAAACTGAAAATAAACTGATTGTTTAACTGCATCTAACTAAGTCTAAACTAATTCTCTAATTGTTTAAACAAACTGATTGTTAACTGCTTGAACTAACTTATCTCTAACTGTCAGTTAACTATTGTGCATGCATGAGAAGGAGGGAGGTGCAACAGGTAGTTAGACTGAAGTGGAGAAATTATCTCCAATTAATCTTGAGTTTCTAACACTCCCCCTTAATTTATACCACTAACAACTTCAGCATTTACAATGCCTAAATTTTGTCTTAGATAATCAAAGGTCTCCTTTGCTAATGCCTTTGTAAATATGTCTGCCAATTGATCTTCAGATCTGCAGAATTTCAGATGGATTTCTCCATTGTTCACTAACTCTCTGATAAAGTGAAATCTTGTATCAATGTGCTTGCTCCTCTTATGAAAAACATGATTTTTTGATAATGCAATTGTTGATTTGTTATCACAAAAGATTGGTGTTGACTCCTTCTGTGCTTGTCATAAATCTTTCAATATTCTTCTCATCCAAGTTGCTTGGCATGCTGCTAATGTGGTTGCTACATACTCTGCTTCAGCTGATGAAAGTGTCACTATAGGTTGCTTTTTGGATGCCCATGTGACCACACATGTACCTAAAAGAAAGGCATGTCCAGAAGTACTCTTTTTTTCATCAACGCTACCTGCAAAATCACTATCAGTATAACCAATCAAACTAAAATCGTTATTTGTGGAATATAAAATTTCATATTCAGTAGTTCCTGCCACATATCTCAATATCCTTTTTCCAACTTGTCAATGTGAGTCTTTTGGTGACTCCATGAATCTAGAGATTAAACTGACCCCATACATGATATTTGGTCTTGTAGCTATAAGATACATCAAACTGCCAACTAGTCTTTTGAATGTTGTAGAATCAACATTAGACCCTTGGTCTTCTTTGCTAAGTTTGGTCCCTGTAGCAACTGGTGTAGGTGCTGGTTTACAATTCAGCATCTTAAATCTCCTTAACACATCCATTGCATATTTAGTTTGAAAAATAAATATTCCCTTCTCTGATTGTATAACTTCTATACCCAAAAAATACTTCATTAATCCCAAATCTGTCATTTCAAATTCTTTTTTCATTGCTGATTTAAATGTGTCTACAGACAAATTTCTAGTGAAAATCAAATCATCAACATACAAACACACAGTCAAAATCTGACCTTTTTGTTTATTTTTGTGTACAAAGTAGGCTCACTATTGCTTCTACTGAATCCATTGTTTGTCATATATGAATCAATCCTGCTATACCATGCTCTCGGTGCTTGCTTGAGATCATAAAGGGCCTTCTTCAATCTATAGACTTTTTTTTCATGTCCTTGCACTTCATAACCTGGTGGCTATTTTACATACACTTTTTCATCTAGGAAACCATTCAAAAAAGCTGATTTTACATCCATTTGATATACATACCAATTATTTTGAGCAGCTATTGTTAAAACCATTCTAATAGTATCAAGTCTAGCAACTGGAGCAAATGTTTCATTATAATCAACTCCATGTTTTTGTGCAAAAATTTTTGCTACTAACCTTGCCTTGTGCTTTTCAACATTTCCATCTGCATCAAATTTAGTCTTATAAACCCATTTGACTCCTATACAATCCTTACCTTCAGGCAGATTAGTTAGATCCCATGTTTGATTTTTTTCAATGGAGTTCATTTCTTCATCCATTGTTTTTATCCAATGTTCCTCATTAACTGCTTGTTCATAATACATATGATCATGAGTGAAAAGAGCAAAATTTGAAACCAAATCTAATTTCTCTTCTTTTTTATTATAAATCTCATTCAAGTTTCTCATTTTCTTACCTTTAAATCTTGATCTTAAAGTAGCAAGAGTTGGATCTGATTCATCACTTGCTTGTGAATTTGGAGTAGGGTGACATGCATGACCAGATGATTCACCTTGTTCATACCTCCTAGGTGTTCTTATTGGAGTGTTTGTTCCTACTTGTGGAGAGGATTTATCTCCTTGCAAATTTTGTTCTTCAAAAACTTTTTCATTTTGTGGAATTGGTGCTCCAATTGTGATGGTGCTACCATCCCATGCTTCTTCTTCCTTAAATTCAACATCTCTGCTAATAATCACTTGCTTTGAAATAGGGTTATATAAATTATAAGCCTTTGATTCTTCACTATAGCCAATAAAAATGCATTTCTTACCTCTATCATCAAGTTTTTTTTTCAATTTAGATGGTATAAGAGAATATGCAATACAACCAAAAATTTTGAAATGATGTACACTATGTTTCTTACCACTCCACGCTTCTTGTGGAATTCGATCTCTGACACTCTTTGTTGGGCTTCTATTCAGAATATATACTGCACATGCTACTGCTTCTGTCTAATATTCATTTGACAAGTGTTTGGCTTTCAACATGCTTCTAGCCATCTCTATGATTATTCTATTCTTTCTTTCTGCTACACCATTCTACTGTGGTGTGTACCTTGTAGTCAATTACCTTTTAATGCCATGATATCTACAAAAATCTTGAAATTCATATTCACCTCCTCTATCTGATCTAAGTACCTTGATGTAACAGCCACTCTGCTTTTCAACCATAGCCTTGAATTCTTTAAACTTTCCAAAGGCTGAACAGACTTATTTTTTAGAAAATAAATCCATGTCTTTTTGCTAAAGTCATCAATGAAGGTTAGAAAATAAGTACTACCTCCAAGTGATGGAATTTGCATTGGTCCATATAAATCACTATGGACTAGCTCCAATATTACCTTTTCTCTATATGAGACTCCTACTGGAAAGCTCTCTCTATGTTGTTTTGCCAGAATAACTGTCACATGAATTTTCTGGCTGTTCTATTAGTGGTAATCCCTTCACCATATTTTTCTTCTGTAACAAATTCAAACCTCTAAAATGTAAATGTCCATACCTTAAGTGCCATAGCCATGATTGGTCTAAATGCATGGTTTTGAAGTGGGCTTCCTCTTCTCTTTGGATGCATTGAATTCGAAGAGGGAACATCTAATTTTTGGTCATCTCCACTTTTCCTATCAACCTGTCATTTGGAAACTTCTCCAGTATTGTGCAAACATTATCCATAAAAGATACTCTGTAACCTTTTTGTACTAACTGTCAAACACTCATAAGATTATGCTTTAATCCAGGTACAAAATAAACATCAGGTATAAACCTTCTTTCACCATTTTTTGCCAAAACACTTATTACACCTTTACCCATTACATCCACTTTGATATCATTTCCTAATTTAACTTCAGATTTTACAGAATCATCAAGACTAGCAAAGAATTCTTTATTCCTTGTCATATGATTACTACATCCACTATCTAAGAACCAAATATCTCTAGCTTTTTCTTGAGTAACATGACAAGTGAGAAATAAGCTTCTAGGATTAGAACTTGATTCACCTAGATTAGAACTAGATTCACCTGTGTAATTAGCATTCTACTTGTCCACATATCCTTGTTTCTTTCTGCAGTCACTTGCATAATGACCATATTTTTTGCAGTAATAACATTGAATATTAGATTTATCAAACCTCTGTGAACTTTGCTGGAAGTGATTGTTGCCACGTCTTCTATTGCTATAGTTTTGATTACTATGTTCACCTTGATCTGGATTGTTCCTTCCAGTTCTGCCTTTGCCTCTTCCTCTGAAGTTTGACCTTCCTCTTCCTCTTCCTCTACCAAATGATACCTGTGACTTGAAAGCATTCTCAAGAGAAGTATTGTTATTCCTATTCATTCTGGATTCATGTGTTAACAGAGAACCCATTAATTCATCTACTGATAATTGTTACAAATCCTTGGTTTTCTCAATAGCTACAACTATTGCATCAAATGTACTGGGTAAACTCTTGAGTATTTTTTTTATGATTTTCTGATCCGTGATTGTTTCTCCATTAGATCTAATTTGATTCACTATATTCAACATTTGACCCATAAACTGGTCTATTGAATCTGAATCATTTATTTGCAAATTTTCAAAACTTCTACTAAGAGATTGAAATTTAGCAATTTTTACCTTTGTATTACTTTTATAGGTAGTCTCCAAGATTTTTCATGCCGATCTGGATCTCGTTGCTGCTGTAACTCTGAAAAAAATAGATTCATCCAATCCCTGTTGGATTAGAAATAAAGCTTTTGCATCTTTTTCCCTGTTCTCTTTAAGCTCTTCCTTTTGTGCTCGAGTTAACCCCTGATGGGCAGCCTCATCCTGCGGTTCTACAAAACCATTCTCTACCAAATCTCAAACTTCTTGTGAGCAAAACAAATTTCTCATCTTAATTTTTCAAAATCGTAATTCTTACCATTAAAAACAAGAATTTGAGGCTAAGAAACACTGTTATTCGTTGTCATGTCAGTCGTTGAAGTGACTAAATCAATAACGATTGCAATTTGTCTATATTCTTGCTTGCAGAACAAGATTCAAAGATTGTAAAAATTGAGTACGCTTCTCTGGCTGGGTTATATTTTCAGACACTTTCTTGGCCACGTTGGGCTGAGGCGGCCTATAGCTTTGGAGACTGTGAAGGTGTCTCCTTCGTACAATTTCTTCAAGCTTTTGACTTTGTTGTGCTGCGGTATCCGCTCAGTTAGCGTTGTTGTACATTGTTCGTGGTCTTTAACTTATCCACACACTCTCCTTAGCTGCACTTCTTTCCTTGGGCAGTGTGCAAGGTCAAACAAAGTAGAAAAATAAAGAAATAATACACGGGCGTCGACCACTCTGTCTTCTGCGAACTGTTGACTGCGTGACAACAAAACTAAGCATAAAATAAGCACTCAAATTTTTAAACGACAGTCTCACAGAATTCGGAGAAAATCGTGAAGACGCATCTAATGGAGAAGGTTCAGCGTCAGCGCTCAGGTCGCACTTGACTGCGTGCTTCTCCTTGTCCTGACTCTCCACGTCCCTGCTATCGATGCCTTGCATGGCTCTCTGCGCTAACTGCGATCTGGTCTGAGCAAGGTTGCGGCCTTTTGTCTTTTTTTTGACTACTGCGAATAGGGTATTTGGTTGCGCTAAGATCTGTTGATCTTATTCTCTTGCCTGGATCAACTTGAAGCTTTTAAACCTGCGCTCTAATACCAATTTGTTAGAATAAAATAGAGCATAAAAACAAGAACATAAACACATAACTCAAAATGCTACTGCAATCTTGAAAAAGATTTTTTAATGATCTTCTTTTTCTTGCTATTACAATACTGTGCCCAAGGCATCTATAAATAGATTTTCTTGGCAAATTAAACTGAAAATAAACTGATTGTTTAAGTGCATCTAACTAAGTCCAAACTAATCCTCTAACTGCTTAAACAACTAACTATTAACTGCTTGAACTAACTGATCTCTAACTCTCAGTTAACAGCTGTGCATGCATGAGAAAGAGGGAGGTGCAACAGGTAGTTAGACTGAAGTGGAGAAATTATCTCCAATTAATCTTGAGTTTCTAACACCTCCGTATGCATCTTCTAATGTCTGAGGTAAATCAAAGTAATGTAATGTCACATACGGTTGAATCCCTGAAATAGCAAAATGGCAATCCAATTTGAAAGATAAAAATAAATTAAGAGAAGTAAACAGATCATTTGTAAGAGCTGGGTTGAAAAATAATACCATAATACGGTAATTCGTTAATAAGATTATTGTAAAACTCCACACCTTTGGAATTAATAGCTTCGTTACCATCTGTAAGGATCATGGCCGCAGCACAGCACAATTGGTAAAGGGCATTTACAATAATGGCATAATAACAGTAACAGAGCACACGGGACTGTAGCAGGAGTTATTAGTGGCCAGAAGCTGGAGAAGCGGTATGTAGACGAAAATTAGAAACAGGGTTCTGCATTATATTAGAAATAACAGTAATTATATCTTCAGATGCAGTAAAATAGCAAATTATATTATCAGAAACAGAATAATATTTACAATGTTATCATGAGATCACTTCCTACTCCATTTTGAAGAAATTTGAAAAAATAATTTCTTTAAAAAGAAACAATGCTATTTATTAACATTATAGAAGGAAAGTCTATCCTTAGATATTAAGCAAAGATCAAACCTTTCCTATAAGAAAATAGTTAAATATGCTTGATCTTAGTAAGTTTTGAGTGTATGGAAAGGATTATATATTAAGAAAGAAAAAAATTATCTTGATTTCATGATAAGAAGATTATCTAAATATAAAATGATTATTGAATAGAGTCTTAAATTCTAAATTGTACAAACAGTATTGGAATCTATTAGATGATCAGTTTGGATGAACCCGTCCACAAAATTACAATATATAATATAGTAGTATTGAAGAAACAAGTTGACGAAACTCTAATCATTTAGACCTAAGGTAAGATCTTATCTCTAATACTTTTATTTATAAATATAATAATTGAAAAATTATACAAGAAAATGAGATTCTTGAGATCAACTGTGCACCAAAAAAATTTGGTTAGTGATTCTAAACTATCCAAAAATCTTGTACACAATTAATCCCAGAAATTTCATTTGCATTCTAATGAACTGTACAAGAATCAGATATCTAATATAAGAAAAGTTTGTGCATCTCAATATTTAGAGGACCTAGCAAACAGAAACGTTTGACACAGAACATCCCTTTAAATGAAAAATCATTTAAACAACTAATGTTTATAGACTAAATTACAAAACGGGACATAAGTAAAATCAATGAAAGATTATTAAAAATAAAATATGCTCCAGCCAGAAAAAGAAAATCACAATAAATTTTATTTGTAGGAAAGATAGACCTTATATCTGTGATATTCATCCACAGCAACATTAAACCAAACTTTAAATGTAAGAGACCTGCATGCGTAAAGGTGTCCCAGATGCTTGGTCCTTTCCCGTCCTCCGAAGCTCCACCTTCGTACTGCAAATATAGCATAAACTGGACAGAGATTGCTCCATTGGGGTTTGTTTGGACAGGCTTGACCTTCGTGAATCCAAAGTGCAAATGACAAAAGCAGCGGAGAAAAACTAAAGCTTCCACCAGTTGTGGTACTGGCCGGATATTTGAGAGACACCAGTCATATATTTGAGAACCAGGTATTAAGTTGGTGAAATGAATGAGTAAATGGATTTTCGGGTTTATTCTATTTATTAATTTATTTTTGACTGTCATTATTGGAAAAAATTTAATTACTTACATATGGGCATTTATTGTCAAAATATTTTGTTTGTTATGCCTATATTTGTATTGTCGTCTAAGAGGATTTGCATTAATGGTTGTTTTCCCTGATGTTAGCTTTATTTTGTATGTGCTATAGCTACACATTAATTTCACATTAATTCATATTTAATTTTACTTCTGTCTTGAGACCAGCATTCTCTAGCAAGAGAAGAGAGGAGTCAAGAGGGTGCATAAATTCTAGAACAGAAGAATATATAGTTCTATGTGTCGTTGTAGCTGTTGTCTTTTATTGATGAATATATTCATATAGCTGAAGCTAGTTTTATATGCAGATCTGGTTTCATAAACAGTTGTAATTGTTCTTTTTCTTTTGCTTTGAATTTTCTGGGTTATTATTTTATGCTATGTTTTGTCTGTGCAAATTAAATCATCTGTTTTCAAGCATTGAGTTTGTATTTATCTTCCATCCTCCTCTCTTAAAACCATCAGAGCCAAAGGAGCCTCTGCCCTTCTATTTCTCTGAGTTCTTTTCCATTCTCTTGAAAGCCATTAATGGCATCCATGTCTGGGGCATCCCTGTCCAGTTTGCAAACCCCTATTTTCACAAGAAAAAAATATGAGTACTAGGCTTTAACTATGAAAACATTGTTTCAGTCTCAAGACGTACGGGAGATAGTTGAAAACGGTTACGTGGAATCCACAGACCACGTAGCATATAACGCCATTACAGATGTTGAGAAAGACACTTTGAAAGAATAGAGGAAGAAGTATGGGAAAAATTTATTCTTCATCCATCAAGCAATGCATAAGAGCATACTCCCAAGAGTAGCAGTAGCAAAGCAAGCCAAGGAGGCATGGGATACACTATAAATTGCTTACCAAGGTATGGACAAGGTAAATACTACTAAATCACAGCTCCTTAGAAGAAATTTTGAAAATTTATCAATGAGAAACTCAAATTCGATAGAATCTTTATTTACGAATTTTGTTGGCATGATTAATCAAATCAAATCTCATGGAGGAGCCATAGAGGATAGGAAGATTGTTGAGAAGATGCTTATAAGTCTCCCTTCTAAATTTGACCCTCTAGTTGTGGCTTTGGAGGAAACCAAAGAATTAAGTCAATTTACTAGTGATGAGCTTCATGCCTCTCTTATCAACCATGAATATAGACTAAATAAATCAAACATCTCATTGGAAAATGTATTTTCATCTCAGTCATCTATAAGTCAAGGAAGAGGACGACAAAAATTCAGTCCTAGAGGTAGAGGGAAAAGTTACCCTAGAGGTGGACGTAGTAGTAGTCCTACAAATGTTGGTGGTAGAGGTCAAAATCAGAATTTCAGTCACCCAAGCGGCCCGAGGTTTGACAAATCACACATCCAATGTCATTATTGTAAAAATTTTAGGCATTATGCTTATGAATGCAAGAAAAATAATATGACCAGCACAAGCAAGGTCAAAATCAGTCAAGTAGCATTCTCACAAGCACTATGCTTATTTCATGCACAAGGATTGTTGAAGCAATTCCTAAAAGCTCCCCAGTTGAGTGTAGTGTTGTCCATGAAATCCCATGTGACATATGGTATTTGGATTCCATTTGTAGTAATCACATGACAAGTAATGTAGATTTGTTTTTTTAGCTTGGATGAATCAGTTCAAACTGATGTCATACTTGGTAACAACAATAAGGTCAATGTTTTGGGTAAAGATACAGTTAATATTCTAACCAAAAAGGGGGAGCTGAAAGTTATGCATGATGTATATTATGTTACTAGTCTAATACATAACTTAATGAGTATTGGTCAGTTGGTACAAAAAGGCTATAGAGTGTACATGGAAAACAATGAGTGTGTGATTTTGGATAGGTTTCCAAGCAAATAATTGATTGTCAAAGTGCAAATGACTAGCAACTGGATGTTTCCCTTGAGGATAATGCTGGATATGAAGGGAAAAATAACCCAAACTATTCATAAGATAAATAATGTACATTCCGGAACTACCTTTAAGGCAGAAAATACAAAATTAGGAGTTAAAATGAATTCTATAGTTTTAATAAAATTTGAAGCAAGTCAATTCAGCTCTGAAGAAGCAAAAAGTAGTGGTGGATAAATTCAAAAAACATTTCAATCAATTGTAAAGGATGAATCTTGGTTGTGACATTTTAGATTTGTACATTTAAATATTAGAGGGTTGAAGCTACTACATATGAAGAACACGGTGAAAGGTTTGCCATTAATTAAGAAACTATAAAAAGAGTTTATGAAGGTTGTATCTTGGGCAAACAATATAGAGAGTCTTTCCTGGTTGGCAAATCAATAAGTGCAAGATCACCACTTGATATTTTTCATTCGTATATTTGTGGGAAAATGCAAACACCTTCCATAAGAGGCTACACTTTTTTCCTTAATTTTAGTGATGACTTTACAAGGAAAACTTGGGTTTACTTCTTAAAACACAACTCTGATGCATTTGCTTATTTTCAGCAATTCAAGGCACTTGTGGAGAAGCAAAGTGGCTACTACATCAAGGTTTTGATGATAAATAGAGATGGTGAATATATTTCTAATGATTTTCTGAATATTTTTAGATTACATGGCATACACAAGCAATTTACAACCACCTATACACCTCAATAAAATGGTGTGGCAGAGAGGAAGAATTAAACTATTATGGAGATGACACGTATTATGTTGATAGCTCAGCATTTACCTAATGAATATTGGGCTTAGGTAGTGGTAACTTATATTTATATCATGAATAGGTGCCCAACAAAAAGTGTGAAGAACAAAGTCCCTCAAGAGGCTTGGACAAGTAAGAAGCATAGTGTTTCACATTATAAGGTATTGTGTTGTGTTGGATATACACATATTCCAGATGAGTTGAGGAAGAAGTTAGACAATAAAGGACCAAAATGTATATTTGTTGGCTATTCGGAGAATACAAAGGCACACAATTTGTTTAATCCTATCACTAAGAAGGTTATATTCAACCATGATGTTTAGTTTATGGAGGATGAAGCATGGGATAGAAGTGTAGAGACGAATATAAAATTATAGTTGATGTTCCTCATGATGATATGGTGGATGAAGTGTTTCCATCATCAAGTACAACTCAAACAACAACTCCTTCCACTCTTAGGATAGAACCATAAGTTGTAGATCAAGCTACAACCCTATTCATGACAAAGAGATCTTCAAGGTTGCTTCCCACACCAAGAGTACAAAAAACTCCATGGGTAACCACAGTAGCATCTACATCAGCTGACATCTTTGGATCAACTCTAACTATCACTCCAAGTAGTTCTACATCTTCATATCCAACTCTAGCAAGCATGTTGCCATGAAAGACAAGGAGTTTGAGTGAGTTGTATAATATTGATACACCAAATTCATTTTCAATCTTTTATTTATTTTATCATGTAGATGATCCATTAACATTTGAATAAGCAATGACTAATTATACATGGGCATAAGCCAAGGATGACGAGATTGAGTCCTTTGAGAAGAACCAAACATGTGAGTTGGTTGAGTTGCTTGAAGGCACAGATATAATAAGTGTAAAGTGGATTTATAAGACTAAACAAGAAGTTGATGGAAAAGTGCAAAAGCATAAATCAAGGCTAGTTTTAAGGGGCTTCACACACTATCTCAAAATATATTTCAATGAAACATTTTATCCTATTGCACGGTTGGACATAGTTAGGACTGTATTGGCTATTGCTGCCCACAATAAGTGGCTTGTGTACCAAATGGATGTGAAGTCAGCATTTCTAAGTAGCTATCTAGAGGAGGAAGTGTATGTTGAAAAACCACAAGGCTATGAGATACTGGGTCATGAAAACAAAGTATATAGGTTGAAGAAGACACTTTATGGATTAAAGCGAGCTCTTAGAGCTTGTTACAGCCGTATTGAATCCTATCTCATTAAAAATGGTTTCCAAAGAAGCTATTGTGAGCCAACCTTATACATCAAAGTCAACAATCAATGTAACATTTAAATTGTTTGTTTGTATGTAGATGATCTAATATTTACCAGTGATCTTAGCATAGATGCTTTCAAAACAACAATAAAGAGTGAATTTAAAATGACCGATTTGGGGCTTATTAGATATTTTTTGGCATTGAAGTCCATCAATCCAATGCCGGTATATTTATTTTTCAATCCAAATATGCAAATTAAATATTGAAGAGATTCAATATGGTAATGTGCAAGGCATCCCCAAAATTGGTCATGATGGGATTGAAGCTAAGTAAGGAGGATAATGGACCATGTGTGGATCCTACATTGTTTAAGACGTTGGTTAGAAAACTTATGTATTTGACAGCCACAAGGACTGATATTATGTATGGTGTAAGCCTAATTTTAAGGTTTATGAAGTCTTCAAAAGACTCTCTTTGGTAGGCTGGTAAGAGAAGACTGAAGTATGTGAGCGGTATAAAGGATTTTGGCATATTGTATTACACGTCAGTTGATTTTAATCTTGTTGGCTACATGGATAGTGATTGTGGGGATAACATAGATGATCATAAAAACACTTCTGGGTATGCTTTTTACTTTGGTACAGGTGTTGTGTCATGGGCTTCAAGGAAAAAAACCATTGCGACTCTTTTTTTAGGTGAAGCTGAGTATGTGGCAGCCACTAGTGCAGCTTGTCAAGTTGTCTAGATGCGAAGGATGTTGAAAGACTTAATGTATGATCAAAAAGAAGCCACTACAATATTTTGTGACAATAGTTAAGCCATTGAATTATTCAAAAATCATGTTTTTCGTAAGAGAACTAATCCTATTGATACTAGGTACCATTTTATTAGAGAGCTTATCAACAACAAAGAAATTTGCATATATTTTTGTAGGTCTAAAGATCATTTTGTTGATATATTTACAAATATGTTGATGAATTAGAAATTAGAATATTTACAAATATTTTTAAGAGTTTTTTATCATGAAAATATATATAGCTTGGAAGAGAGCTCTAAAATACAACTCTGAAGATAGATGCTCTAAAGATAGATGATTTGAAGACTGCTCCAAAGATAGATGCTCTAAAGACTGCTCCTAAAATAAATGATCCAAAGACTTCTTCAAAGATAGGTGCTCTAAAGATAGCTTCAAAGATAGATAGATAGCTCTAGAGTAGTTTGATGCAAATTTTTGATGGTCCTCAGTAGTTCAAATTAATGGGGAGTATTAGAAAATTTGTAATTACTTAAAGCTAGGCACTTATTGTCCAAATATTTTTTTTGACCTTTCCATATTTGTACCTTTGTCCAAGAGGATTTGCATTAATGATATTTTTGGTTGAAGTTCGCTTTATATTGTGTGAGCTATTGCTACACATTAATTTCTATTTAATTTTACTTCTATCTTGAGACCAATGCTGCCTAGCAAGAGAAGAGAGAAGTCAAGAGAATATTCTGGAACATATACCAAACGGTGCCAAAATTCCAAATAGAGGAATATATAGTTCTATGTGCAACTTTAGTTGTTGTCTTTTGTTGATGAATATATTTATATCACTAAAGCTAGTTTTAGCACAGATCTGGTTTCATAAATAGTAGCAGTTGTTCTTTTTCTCTTGCTCTAAATTTTCTAGGTTATTTTATGCTTTGTTTTGTTTGTGCAAATTAAATCCTCTTTTTTCAACCATTGAGTTTGTATTTATCTCACATCCTCCTCTATTAAAACCTTAAGCCATGACAATTCTTTTTGCAAGTCTTGAAGGATTAAGGGAGAGGACTCAGTAGTTGTGCACCCTAACTTTGTGCATATGAGACATCTAAATCATGTATTGTAAAAATGTATAATTGAATTTGATGGATATCTTAGCACGTCTATTTTTTATTCTAAATTTTTAGCATCTGATATGGTAGTATGGACACGTGGTTTTGATTTTTGTGCAAGGGGTTCTTACAATGTTGTTTTAGAAGTCCAACCAACTAATGATGATAACATTACCTATAAAAATTAAATTGAGATCCAAAATTTGAGCATTTAAACTCAACTTAATAGTGTGTATCCCATGCAATGCATACACCTAGTTTGATGTCACAAGGCATTAACGCCTCACCACCCTACATTCACACCCAATCAACTCACATTGAATGAGCCCATACATGTGTTATGAGACTGACTTTCTCTTGTCTTCATCACCATCACATTTCATGTTCGTTAATGTTGAAGGGAAGAGGAGATGGAGGGTTTGGGAGATGAATTAGAGGGAAGAGAATAAGTGGAGATGAGATGCTTCTTGTTATTTGCCATCATTATCTACATGTGAGGTGTTTTATACCTTATTAAGGCTATGAGCTAAATTATTTTTAAAAAATGACAATGTGGCTTCAAAATTTTGTTAAAAAATAAATAATTTTATTTATTTTGGCCAATCTTTCTATGAATTATTAACTGTAGTTAAATTGAGTATAGTCGAGTTGTGATTTGTTCAAAATGAGTAATTTTTGCTTACAAGTTTTAATGACTATAATTTTATCTTGTGTAGTAAACCCCACCAAATATTTAGCTAATAGTACTCAGCCCATACTATGCATGCAGTCAAGTTGAAGTGAATATTTACAATGAAAGCTAAACTATAGTGAATTGATCAAAAAATGAGCAAAAAGAAGGGTAGGGCAGAAAGGAAGGTGAATATTTTTTTATTTTATGTCCAGACATTATGACAAAGCTTAAATTTCATCAAAGACATGCACTAAACCAATATATGACATAAAATTTCAAAGGCATAGATCCTATCATAGACCAGGCAAATGTCTAAGGATAGTTGAAACAATGTAAATAAGAAATCAAGTTCACTATAAAGATTCACTTCCACAAGAAAATAGCATTAGCACATCTTCAAAGAAAACAAGGAAAATGAAATGAACTTAAGGTCCTTCAATCAACCTAGCATAAGCATAAATTGACAACTCTGCATTTAGATATGCACATTTAGAATCCATAAAAAACAATTCATATCTGAACATTAAACTAGATAATTGAGGAAGCATCCATGATAAGAATCACATAAAAATATGAGACAAACTTTACAGAAGTCTCTTGCTTGCATTAATTGCTCCAAATTTAGAAAATAGTTTTTTTTTTCTCTAAAGAGTTTTCACCTTCCCACCTTGCATGTAAGATTCAGTGTCTGGGATTGAAGGGGCCCATCCCCATGTTATTTCACACCAACCGGCTTACATCTTTCTCAACATCACTTTGCATGTGTTGTTATTGAAGGGAAGAGTAGATGGAGGGTTTATGTGAATGGTGAGATTTGCCTTCTATGTAAGTGGTATTTGCTTCTACCATTTCTAAGTGATATATAACTACTCTCTTTGCTTCTAAGTGTTATTTGTCTGATATCTTTGCTTCTAAGTGTTATTTCCCCCCTCTATTTCCCTACTCTCTTTTCTATTTGTGGAGCTATCTCAATTTGCATTGTTGTTTGTTTGCCATCATTATTTGTAGGTGAGTTTGTTATACCTCACTAAGACTATGAGCCAAATGGTTTTAAAAATATGAATATGACTTGGAATGTTCATTAAAAATAAGTAATTATTTTGATATGTGTGAATATTTCTATGAATTCTCATACTGTATAAATTGTAGTTTAATATACTGTAGTCAATCTATGAATCACATGGAATGTGTGTGTTTTACTTTATATCTACACCATGCATATTGAAAGCAGTGGGTTTTTTTAGTATTCTAGGTTTATTTATTTTGACCTTATGATAAATTGGTCTCAGAAAAATGAATGGCCATTTAAAGTTAACTTTTGTAAGAGGTCACTATTTTGATTTGGGTTCTATAATTACAATCCTTTATTATTACTAGATAGGTTTATGATGAATAATAATGTAATAACGATCAATTGCATGAATATAATACATATAAATAAGTAATTTATTTATTTATATGAATTACATTCATACAAATATCATGTTGTCATACAAACCTCTATGTTGGAAGCGTATGCATAGCATGGACTGTGTGTTATTAACTGAAGTTTTGAATATACAGTTTTGGAGCCCACTTAATTTTTTTTTTTTTTGAAATTTAATTATCATAGATCCATTGGTCCTTAAAAACAACTCTATAGTGACCCCTTGCATGGTAATCATAACCCTTACACTATACAGGCATGCGATTCTTTTTAGGGCTTGTTGAATGCATTGTGAGAATAATTTATTGTTGACTATAAGAAGCAATGAAAGTCACCCTATAATAAAGTGAATGCACTAGTGATAACATTTTTTTGTTGACTATAAGAAGCATTGAAAGTCACCTTATAATAAAAGAGTTTGTAAATAATATCCACGACTATAGGGTGACTTTCAATGCTTTTGATAGCGAATGACAAAGCTTCCATCAATAGACTACCTCTGCTCTTCCCCTCAACACAATGCATACTTAGGTCATTATTATTATACGCTCCATCTTTCAGCAAATTTGTCATTACTATGAGTTTCTAGGTTACAATTATATGCGGTTTAATAGGTATATGGTTTTTCACTAGTCATTTTTCTATCATTGCTAACTATGGATTTACAAGTGGAATTTTTAAACCTTGTTAAAGCCATGAGCCAAAGTGTCTTATGGTTTGTAGTTAATTATTTCAATTTTGCAGTTAATCTTTTTTTGTGATCAAGTGTAAATAATGTTGTAAGAAGAATGATTTGCATCAATGCAATTCTTGTAGAAGTATGTTTTCATTTATTTGTGTGCATTTTTTATTTTCGTTAATCATATTTCAACTCAATAAAAACAATGTTATGCCTATGTGAATCATAAAAAGTATTAGCAAGATCCAAATGTGGGACATTTAAACTTTAGTTAGAAGCATTCATTCCATGTTATGCATGCACTTTGTTCAAGGTGCCAAAGCAATAAGCAATTTTTTTAATCATGGCCTTAATATCTAGATTTGCACTAGTTTTCAAGTACAATTAATCATTGGATTTTTTTTGGTAAACTCTTTATTATGAATTTCATTCATGCAAGTGATTTTTGTTACGATATTATTTATGTTATCTATCACACAAGTGAACCTTAAATGATTAGTAAAATTTTTAACCCAGAATTACTCATTCTGAACAGATCGACTAGACTATATTGAACTATGGTTACCACACATTCACAACCTTAGTGAGGTAAAAAAACTCATCTATAATCAATGATGGGTAAAAAAAATCTGAAGATTGATTGTGTTGAAAAATAGCCATGCAAATTAAAAATTCTCTCCTGAAAAGTTTGCTTGATTTACTCTATAAATTAAGCCCATAAGTGCATGATACCCCTCATGTGTCAATCGAGACAAAGTATATGAATAGTATAACCATTTATTTATTCAACCATGGGGTATCAGAGTGTATATTATCACTTAATATGACCCCTTTATTCTCCTCTTTTTCAAAAGGCCCCATAAATAATATCCATGAGTTGATCTCTCCTTGATCTACCTAGGTCTTTATGATATCACCTATCTCCCCCCACTGGTAACCTCAATATTCTCTATACATCCTTTAGGGTCATTGTCATCTCTCCCATCACTAACTAAAAGGTACAAGTATCATTGTTCCAACACTATACTAAACCAATGAGAAAATCTAAGTTATATCACATCTTAAATAGGTGTTCAACATGGTCTAACATAACTACATCCAAAGGCTCTCACTTTGCTTCATTCAACACTAATGCCTATATAAACTACAAATATATTCTATTTTATAACTCACGCATGTATATAAAACCTTAAATCACAATAAATAAAAATAAAAATAAAAATTTCTTTCATTATTATATATTTAACATTAATAAATTTTAATTTTATATATAAAAAATTATTAATTTTTTAAAATATTTAGAATAATACATTTCTCCCTAACCATATAATTCCTCATAAAACTCCACAATTTCTTTTCAAAAATAAAATCCCTCCCAAAACCACACTATTTCTTCTCAAAAATGTGGAGTTGCAAACGCAGAAAAAGGACAAAATGCTCCCAATTATTTGGGAAACTTTTGAAATATTATAAACAAAGGAAAACTGGTAAAACAAAGGTTTAAAAGCACTCATGAAGGGTGCCTAATCAAGTATTTTGGTTAACTTTGGCCCTGTCTATATATCAAAATTTCAGGTCGTTCACCAATGGTATTCTTCTTCTAGAGCACTATTTACAAAGATAAGACATACCAGTGAGATGGTTTTATTTTCACATTTACTTTTCATTTTTATATTTTAGAAAAAAAACAATTAATTATATGTTACTTTTCAATTATCAATATTTTCTACATTTATCAAGTTAGAAGATACATGTTAGTTTACAAAGACGTGTGAACTAATTTTTTAAGATGATGTTATAACATAATTATCATTGCTACAAGCTACATTATCTTCCTACTTTGAAAATGTTATTGAATTATATATGATGTTTAGAGTTTATATATCATTGTTTTGCATAAAAAATATCATTAGTTTTTTGAGATCTGATTATTATTATTGAATATATATATATATTTTTTAAATCTTGAAAGAGAAACCATATTATATGATTATATATTGGTACTCTTATTACTATTTAAGTATATATTTGACTTTACATAATATTGGGGATTGAAAGCTCGATTATTTTCTCGAGATATTATTATTATTATTATGGAGAAACTATATTATATGATTATATATCGTACTCTTATACTGTTTTAAGTATATATTTGACTTTACATAATGTTGGGGATTGAAAGCCCCACAAAGTATCTCACTTCAATTTTTAATGACTTTTAGAAGATATGATTTAGAGGTGATTTGGTTGGTTTGGTTCCAAGATTCGTCATGGTTATGTTTAGGTATGATTAGATGTTACATTGTTTTTAGGGATTCAAATTTTTTTTAAGTATTTATTATTATTTGGAGTTAATGTATGCAAATGCATATAAAAAATAAAATTTACGCAATCCATTTAAGGTATATGTTGTTTGTTTCAAGAGCTTTAGGGGTATGAATATATGTATATGCAGAAGTGCACGTGTGTGTGTTTATATGTATGTATGCACATACATCAAAGTAAGAAATTATTTAGATAATTGAATATGACATTTAAGAATTTATTAGTCATTTAATTGTATAATTATAGGGTATCCGTATATTTATCAATTATTGATCTAAATTAAGTATCATTGATACATTTTTAATTTTTTGTTGTTGTGTGTCCCTTCTTTTGTCTCCCTTTCTCTTTGCTCCTATTTTTGTAGTCTTGTAATGGGTTTCCTAGAAACATACACACTATGTTTTGGGGGCCCAAAAACATAGTATGTTTTGGGAGTTGTGTGTGGCATGGATTAATTAAGGTGCACCTAGGTTTTGTGGTTTCATCTTGTTCAATTTTCCACTATTCGATGTCATGATGCATGCCAATAAGCCTTAATTTGAATTTGATTCATCAATAAATACACAAGAATCTTAATGTATTTAGGCATCTAGGGATCATCTAAACAAGTATTTAACATTTATTGCTCACAACAATATATTGAGCATTTAAAAACAATCTATAAAGATGCAGCAAGCATTTATGGTGCATTTTTTGGGGTAATAAATTTTATATTAGCAACATATTGCATTGTACTAGTTTTTCTAGTTGATGAATTACTACAATTATTGGAGTGTTATAATTGATATTGTACATCATTGAGGGGCCTAATAAATATCAAGAAAGCACAACCATTCCTTAGTGTAATTATGGCTGCAAAAATCATAATTTTCCTTATCATTTTATGGCATAGTTGGCCAATGATGGCAAGAAGAAGTGTCTTTTCTTAGAGATCAACACGAAATTTTATAAAAATGATCAAAGTTTTTTAGCCCTAGATATCATGAACATTTTCGTCTAAAAAATTTGCATCTAACTAATATGTCCTTGAGCCATAATCACTATATTGTTTTTGCCCAAAAAGAGACCTTGACGATATGGACAAGGCCCTTCATTCACCACAAGTTATGAAGGTTATCATTATTCTGCAACAAAACCATTTATTGTCATACTTTACCGACTATCTCTATCTATAACAATATAAAAAATACAAAATTCTAAACTCTTCTTTCATCTTTATTACATTAGTTTTAAAAAAATCATTATATGTAATTTATTATTTTTAATTTATTTAAAATCTATTTAATTTTTATGAATATTTTTGTTGCAATTTTAGTGAAATCCATATATATATATATATATATATATATATATATATATATATATATATATATATTCCTTACCTCTCCTTTCTACGCATCCTCTCCCTGTTAAATCACTATTGTATTTTGTTGATTACTTTATTTCCATTAAAATATTATTTTATTTTGTTAATTCTTTTTGGTTTTGAGATTATAATATTTTTCAATTTAATAATTATAGATGTTTTAAAATGACTAATTAAATTGTATAATTCTAAGATATTTGTATATCATTCAAATTAAATATCATTAGTGTTTTTTTCAAGTTGATTTTATTTCTTTTTCTTTCTTTTACTTTTTTTCTCTTTATTTTCAAGAGTATTGTATAGAGCATCCAAAATACTCTAAATATATCGAAAGTGTTAAATATGTTCATTATATTTTTAGCAATTATTTTTAAGGTGCACTCATTTCGTATGGTAAAATATTTTTTTGTTCAATGGAGAAAACACTTTTGAAACCATAGTTATGAACCGGATAAGTGAGACTGTTGATTACTGATCCCAAAACTAAAGAGAGGGTTTTGAATGATAGATCCACAACCAAGAGGGTTTGGAGGATCCCATGACCTTTACAAGGAACAACAAGAGGATTTTAAAGGTCCCACAACCATAACAAGCACAACTAGAGGGTTTTTAGATTCCCACAACCTTGACAATTCAAACAATAAGAGGTGTTTTAAGGATCCCACAACCATAACACCATGAAGGTTCCCACAACTTTAATACAAACAAGTAGGTTACTTCTCAACGAAACACAAATAACAAGCACACTTTAACAGAACCTCCCTAGAACTTCCACTGCACAATAAGAACCTGCCAGGAGTAGGTATTTTGCTAGTCTTCTGCCTCTTAAGAACCTCCGCACATCCTTTGTGCAACTGAGACACAATAAGTGGGCTTGCCCTCCCACTGAGCCAAACAACAACTAAGAAAGAACTATCCAAATCGTCCTCAATAATCTAGCCACAACTTGATACAAAACAAGGTTTTTCAGCCAAAAATAATCAATATAAAGATTCTAAGACAAACCCTAGAAACCAGAAAAGATAATGGTGAAATCCTCTATCATCCACTCTAATAAAATAAGTTTTGATGTGGTTTCCTATATCCACCACAATCAAAACTCACTGGAAGCTTTGGTTAGTGACCAACAAAACTACCCAAGCCTTACATAAACTTGCCCTGAAGAACCATGCCTTCTCCATCCTAATGGGAATAAGGTGATAATTTAAGTTGGCCACTAGACACCCCCTTCTACAGCGTCCACGAAGCATATGGTATACCTGAATACAATTCCCTATAGATCTAGTCTATAGTGAAATTTCCACACATCCTCTACAGAACCTAAGCACAAGAAGTGAGCATACATACACACTCAATTATTCCACAACTCAAAAGAGGGCTCAGAAATATCAAACCAAACTCCATATAACATTGTGAGGATTCCTCTATCATCCCCATTAATCCGAAGTCTCAAAACTGGCCGGACAGGGGTTTCAGCAAGGTTTTTGTAGGAACCCACACCCAGAAACCAATCTACAACAATGCATGAGCCCACACATGAAGCCAAAACAGAGGAAAACCCTCTTTTATCCTCACCTATTTTAAGAACAATGGTGTGGATTCTTCTAGCCTCCACATGAACAAAAAAGATTTTGATGGGGCATGCTCTATCCACCACCATTAACCTCCACTAGAAATAACAGCGATCAACAGTCCCAAAATGTCATTGAAACTTCAAAACATCAACCAAGAAGTAAAAAGAGGCCCCTAACCTCACTGAGTAAGGCATTCTGCTAGTCCTTCGTCTTTTCAGGCACAGTTTTGAATCTAGGGATCTAATGCCAATCTTCAACAAATTTTCTACTCTAATTTTTATAAACACTGCTTAGAAACTGTCGTTCCAACATTTAGAGTACACCAACCCTCTGCCTTGCTTCTTCCCTACCCAATGAGCCATTCAAACTTCTAAGGGATGGCCTTGGTGATGCAAAAGACCCCTAATGCTTTCGAATCTAAACTTTCATGTGCATGATCCCCCTGTCATCCATTTTGCTTGCAGCATATTAAAAACTCCTTCCTCCTTATTTGGTGAGCATAATAAAACCAAGGAAAATGCCACTCAAGAAAATCCATAACACGTC
This sequence comes from Torreya grandis, assembly GCA_037957365.1. Taxonomy (NCBI): domain Eukaryota; kingdom Viridiplantae; phylum Streptophyta; class Pinopsida; order Cupressales; family Taxaceae; genus Torreya; species Torreya grandis. The sequence continues at coordinate 3,083,465 of JARHVA010000255.1, read as the reverse complement.
CTCCAAATTTGAGACATAGCCATCCTCATCCTCCTAATTTCACCCTGAATTTTCTCGCTGATAAACCAAATTCAAAATCTTTCATCCACTTTCTGTAATCATAAATTATTATTTTATACTAATAAATTTTTTATTTTAAATCTATTTATCTCTGAATTCATAAACATTTTAGTATATATATATAATCATTTTTGCTTTCATGTAAATTTACGAACGCTTTCAAATTCAAAACAATTTCAAATTCCTTCCTTCACTTTCTATCACCATAAATTATTATTTTTGACTAATAAATTTTTTATTTTAAATTTATCTACCTCTAAATTCATAAACATTTTAATTTATTTACATATATATAAAACCACTTTTGTTTTCGTATAAATTTAACAAGCACTTTCAAATTCCGTAAATCTTACGTGACACAATTTTTTTAAATTGGTGGTAACTCATTCGAGAGTGTGCTTCAAATAGTAAGATAGTTCAACGGAATAAAACATCATTAGAGTAATACTCAACCATAAAATATAATATTACTTATGCATATCCATGTAAACTTCCTCACCAATTCTCATCTTTATTGTTATTTTGCTAATATTTTAAAATTTTACTTTTATCTTTATCATTGTTGGAGGGCACGGGGGTTGAGAACATTTTTCAATTTAATATTTATGAACATTTAAAAAATAGTTTTTATTTATTTATTATTAATTAAATTATTATAATGTATACTTTTTAAGGGGATCATGTATTTGTTTATTATTTATTTAAATTACATTTTATTAGTATATTTTACAAATAATTTTCTTTTTTCTGGAATATAAGAACATCAATAAAAGTCTTGTTTAAATTAATTTTTCTATAAATAAATGAATATTGTAATTATAAAATAATTATTTTATTAATATTTATAAGATAAAGTATTATAGTTTTCATTTAACCGTAATACTTTTTTGAATCAAAACACATCAATCAACATATTATTATAACAATACTTAAATTTTTAATGTAAAATTTTAAAATATTCCCTAATTTAATATTAAAAAATATTTTGATTATTTATTTTAGATAAAATTTTATAATTTTCATTTTCATAATGATTTTCTGAATCAAAACACATCAATCAACATATTATTATAACAATACTTCAATTTTAAATCTAAAATTTTAGCATATCACCTAATTTAATATTAAAGAATATTTTATTTACTTATTTTGATTGGATAATTCTTTTTTGAAATTATATATATATATATAAAATAAAATGACAGTCACCGTCAACTTTTCATATTCAATAGCAGTTGTGTGATAGTTGTTTACTTCATTTAAAATTTTAAAAATAAAATATTGATATTATATTTATTATATACATATTTCCTAAAATAATATTATGTCAACTTTTACATATCTCGAAATAATATTAAAAAAAAAAACATTATTATTAAATTCATGACAAAAATATATATGTATATATTTTTTAATTAATTTATATAAAATAATAATATTTTTTCATTTTCCCTAAAAAAAAAAAAAAAACTATTTCATTACTTTTCTACTTTTCAAATAATCATTTTTATGTTTTATCTTTTATATTGCTAAATAAATATTGACAAAGAAATATAAAACAAAAAATCAATCTAATAATTATAATTTTTTAGAAAATTATTTTAATTAAAACTTGTATATATATATATATATATATATATAAATTTTTCTATTTAATTATTTAAGAAAGATAATCTTTTTTATTTTTTATTTTTATATTGCTAAATAAACACTAAAACGAATATGAAAAAAAAATCATTATAATTATTATATTTGTTTATAAAATAAAATAATTGAACCTTATATATATTAAAATATTTTTTTGACTTTTATATATATATATTATACAAACACAATATGTTACAGAAAAAGAAAATAGAAAAAGTAGCAAATTTTTTTTTTTTCAATACCGTCGACTTTAAAACAAAAAGATGAAACCGATGTGACCCTTAATTAACTGTGATGGTCGCTTCGCTTATGGATTGTAATTTTCCTTTGTGTAGGACTAAATCTGGTTTTGGCAACAACATCTTCTTTAGCCAGGTTGCAGATCGTTTGGGATGCCTCTTTAATTTATCTTGAAAATCCACATAATGAACTCCAAAGCGTCCTCTGTATCCCATTATGTATTCAAAATCGTCTAACAGCGTCCACACGAAAAAGCCCTTCGTATTTGATCCGTTCCTTCACATAACAAACCAGATTTCATTCCGATAATGGTCATGCTGTATATAAAAATAATGAATACACTTTCTGTTTAACAATCAATAAATGTTAAATTGTATTTCTAAGAAAAGTAGTAAGAATTTTGACCTGATCGCTGCAAGCATGTATTGAATGTAATCGCGATAATAATCTATTCTGTCCGTGTCGTTCAAAGCCTCTGCCATGGGAATTGATTCATCGTTTAAGTCGGGATACCCTGAAATTAGATCAGCACACAACATTTATAAATTTGGAGATCGTACATTTCTTCTCCGGTTTTAGTAAAAGAAAAACACTGACTGACCGGACTCTGTCACTAAAAAGCGGGATTGTCGTAGCGTTGCTTAATGAACTCCAGCAATTCTTGAAACCCGCTCGGTACAGATACGTACCAGGGAACTTTTGACTGGTAAATTGCAAATTCATCAATCAGTAAGATTTCGTCATAGCGTCTAGTCTTAATCTTAGAAGAAAATGGAATGCCCTAATTACTCTATGCCCTAGGCTAGAATGAAGGATTCTTAGTGGGCTTACCAATCTGCCAATAGGAATACCATCTCGTTCCACTGTTACAAAACCAATAATCATATCCAAAATTTAGAGGAAAAAAATAAAAATACAATTATTATTTTTAAGGTTTTAAGATTTATTTGTATGGATTGTGAAAACATAAAATCTTGTTAATTCTAGATTATAATTTTATCTCCATATAAGAAAACAAAAGGATTTTTGCAAGCAATCAGATCCTGAAACTTCTGCAAATCCAACAGATTAGCATGCATAAACGTTGCCAATTATACCTGTAAGTTCAGCACATGCTTCTCTTGTAAAAGTAAAGAATGAAGGCTGAGGAACATATTTTGCATAAAAGGTTGAATAGTGATTAAGGCCTATAAAATCAAATGATTGTCGAATATCGTGAATTTGGTTGTCTGTAAATAAGGGCAAGCGAGAACCCACGATCTGTCGCATCACTTTTGGATAATCTCCAAATATAAGCGGTTCCAGGAACCTGTGACAGCAGTTTTCAAGGATCTGTTAAAAAAATAATTCTCCTTTGGCTCCCAATGTCATAAATTACTCAACATAAATACATAATTGAGTTGTAATTTTGTTAATCACGCATTTACAAGAATCGTGAGACAAAAGCATGGCAATGAAGAAAGAGGCTAGAGAGTGATGAGTCCATAGAAAAAATATTTAAAATAATTAAAAAAAAAATCAAACAGATAAACATTGATAAGCATAACAAACAGATTCCATATGATTAACATCTTTAAAATCCTACGGGGGAAAAAAAATTCCAACGATTAAATGGGAGGATAAGTACATACCACCCAATGTTGAAATCGATCATTCTGTGGGTAGCCATTACATCTTGTGTTCTATTTGTCAGAGATCGAAACCACTGAGACAAAATTACTATGCCAATAGACCCCTTTTGCTTGGCCTGGTAATACACAAACAGGATGAAAGTAAAGCAGTGCTTTCATTAATATCAGCTGGATACCCATCTATAGATGATGCAAAAAGAACAAATGACTTTTACCTACTTGCTAGGTTCTCCTGCTTTATTGACATCTATGACCATTGGAAATTGCTCTTGTTTAACCACTTCCAAAGAATTTCATCTCGACTCTAAGAAGCTAAGGTAGGATAAGCTGAAAGAATTTGAACACTAACAAGCTAAGGTAGATAAGAACATAAGCCGAAGGAAACCGAACACTCTATACCAACAGGATGCCCAAAGCCTACATCAAAGAAAGTACTGCCTCACTATCATACAATAAACATGAGAATCTAATCTCAATTGAATTGAAAACCTGTCATTAGTATAGAAGACACCTTTTTTAACCACTAGAACACAGGTGGTGAACTTTTTAAATGAACAAAATTAACTGGTGAACATAATACTTAAAAACATACCTGATACTTAGTTCTGTAGAGCTTGACAGCGGCTGCATGAGATAAGAGCATGTAATGCCCGACCAGGTATGGCTCCGTTGATGAATTACCCGTGTTACAACGACCTGGTGGGATGGAGCAGTGTTTTGGAGCTATCCAACCCACCTCATAGCCTAAAGAGGCTAATGCATTGGGCTCGTTCACAGTTGTCCAATTCTTTACACGGTCACCAAACTCTCTGAAACACACCTCAGCAAACCTCACAAAATCCTCTCTGCAATTTGATATCATGTCATTATCCATCGTATCTCCTAACACGTATATCCCTAAATTTTGTATAAGGAATCCATCACATATTTTTAAATACAATGTTTTTTAAAGATCCCGCACAATATAGAATCCCAGTTCTGGCAAGAAACAAATCTAAACGCTGTTACCAATTTTATGCTATAACTTTTGTAATGATAAAAATTAATTATAAATTGTATGTTTGTTTGGATCCAAAATAGTTAAGCGTATGACCTCTGTTTTGTTTTTAAATGTACTCTGTTTTATTCAAAATACTGCTAATTCTATCCTTTGTTCTTTTACTTTTGTATTTCTAGCTGCTGTTTAATGTAGAAATTCACAAACAGAAACTGATCTTCACAACACATAAAATAGAAATTGTATCTCTAAAACAATGCTGATACATATATACTATGTTTGTCTATGGTTTTTTTCTGGTTTTCTATTCTCCAACTCTGTTCTGCCCTGTTCTTCTACATACAGAGATTGACAAAATACATACATATCCAATTCTGAAATCAATTCTACATACAACTGTAAATCAAAAAATACATAATTCTAATTTATTCGTTTACTTCAATACTTGAAAGACTTGTTAGAAACTTCTAATATGTATAAACTAATTTATGTAGTGTGGCTAAGACCATTAAATATTATGTATTGAGAAGATAATTATCATAGTCAGATAAATATCAAATTTAAAATCTATTATTTTCATTAACACCATACCCTACTATACTCCACCAGGTCTCTTAAGGCCAATATAGATTACATCAGTATGTGTAATTAATTTAATCATATATTCTATATATATATATAAACTTACATATTTAAAAAGTGAAAACAAATGTTAACACGGAAATGGCCATTGACAAGGCTTTTCCAGTTTCATGAGTTTGAAACGCCATGAGATGGTCATGTTTTTGGTAACAGAGACGAAGCCTAAAAACATTAATAAGAGGCATTTGTAGCAGTACAGTTGTGGGTGAAGATTACACTATATTTGGACTGATCCAGCCTCCGTATGTGGCTTCTAGTGACTGAGGTAAATCAAAGTGATGTAATGTCACATGCGGTTGAATCCCTGAAATAACAAAACGGCAATCCAATTTGAAAGATAAAATAAATTAACAAATAATTACCAGTAGTAAACAGATCATGTGTAAGAGCTGGGTTGGAAATAATACCATAATCAAGTAATTCATTAATAAGATTATTGTAATACTCCACACCTTTGGAATTAATAGCTCCATGACCATCTGTGTGGATCATGACCGGAACACGGCATGATTAAGAATAATCAAATTTGCTAAAGAGCAATTAAAATAATGGCATAATTACATTAACAGAAGACAGATGGGACTGTACCAGGAATTATTCGTGGCCAGGAGATGGAGAAGCGGTATGCATCCAACCCCATTTCATACATTAATTTAACGTCTTCCTGTAAACACCATAGGAAAAATTAGAAACAGGGCTCTGCACTAAATTAAAAATAATAATTTCAAAAGCATAGCCTCATATGTTAGTAAACTAGCAAATTATATCCGATGCCTCATAATATTCACAATGTTATCAACAGGTCACTTCGTACTCAGTTTTGAAGAAAAAATAAGAAGCAGCAAAAAAAATAATCCTCCAATGCAAAGCACTGTGAAAGGAAAGTGTATGGCCAAACATTAACAAAGATCAAACATCTCTTAAAAGAAAATAGCCAAATAAGTCTGATCCTCTTAAACCATGAGCATCTGGAAAGAATTTTATAAATATTTAAAGAGGTTAAGAAATTGCCCCAAGATCTCACATTAAGGAGAGCTTCTAAATTCAACATGATCATACATTTCAGAGCCCTGAGGAATTTAAAGATTAACAAACTCTAAATTGTGTCAATAGAACCTTCAAATCCAAGGGTAATTCGAGGCTATTATAATGAAGAGGTTGGATGAGCACATCCTCAAAATAAAGGTATGTACTGCAATAATATTGAAGATTTAAAGAAAGATGTTCCAGAAGCTCTAATCATATAGACTTAGGGTAAGATGTTTCAGAGCCCTGAAGAATTTGAAGATTTCTCTCTATTACCAGGCGGCCTGAACAAACTCTAAATTGTGTCAATAGAACTTTCAAATCCAAGGGTAATTGGAGACTATTATAACGAAGAGGTTGGATGAGCACATCCTCAAAATAAAGGTATGTACTGAATAATGTTCCAAAAGCTCTAATCATATATACTTAGGGTAAGATCTATAGATCGTATCTCCGATACCTCTATTTATCGTTTAGATCGATTAAAAAAATCATGTAGAAAAAGACTATCCATATTCATATTTAAAAGACCTAGCAGAACAGAAACCTTTGACACAGATCATCCCTTCAAATGAAAAACTAATGTTTAGTTTATTATAGACTACATTTATTTTGAAAAATAAAAACTCCTCCAGCCAGGATGGAAAAATCATAACAAATTTAATAACAAAGAAAGATAGACCTTATATCTGTGATATTCATCGACAGCAACGTCTCCCGTGCTCCCATCCACCATATTTCCTGTCATTTTGCGGTGTCAGTATAAGTACATTAATTGAAATTTATATTCAGGAGCAACGTGAAATGTAAGAGACCTGCATGCGTAAAGGTGTCCCAGATGCTTGGCCCTTTCCCGTCCTCGGAGGCTCCACCTTCGTACTGTAAAACCGGTGTCAAATCAGACCAGTAATTGTTCTGGAGGGATGTGAAAATATCTTATGAAGAATAAATATAAAAGATTATAGTCTTTTTTCATCCCTAACACACCTGATAAGCAGAGGAGCTCGCTCCGAAAACAAAGTTAGTGGGGAAGTCATTTCTATGGAGGCCTGCGTGTATTCCCAAACATGAACAGAAGCATTCCTGCCAAACCAGGACAAAGATAAAAATAAAGCATAGGTTGGACAGAGTTTGCTCCATTGGAGGGTTTATCTTGGAGGACAAGAATTGGAATTTTATCTTCTCTGAAAGTTGGGACAGATTTGACAAATGTCAAAAAAAGGGGGAAGGAGCAAATCTCAAAAAGCAAATTTGGGGTTCAGTAAACGAGAAATTCAGTCGGTGAAATGAATAACAAACTAAGTAGGTGAAATGGATGCGAGCTCGATTTTTAAAAATTGAAGTAAATTTGATCGTATAATCGTATTTACGAGTATTTCAAATTTATTATTTAACAGTCGTTGTATTAAAAAATAATAATTATAAATTTTATCTTTATTTATAAGGAAAAAGTTTAAAAGAAGACAAACTTTTTCATTTTCATTGCAAGATTTGCCCTGGAATTTTTTATGCCTTCTCCGTAAATTATCGGCTGCCACATGTAACCACCGTCAATTAAATTATGATGTCGTTGTATTAATAAAATATCATAATTACAATGACAATTGTTCTTACAAAATATTTGACTAATTACACTGTTGATCATTAAAAAATAGTGAATTATTAATTATTATTTCAGAAATCCCAGAGGTTTGTCATCTCAGCTTGCATATAGAATTTCACTATGTAAAATTTGTTTTAATAGTGTCAACGGAAGCGCTCGACTCTGAGCTATTACTACCGCGTCACAATGAGACACCCTCTACTCAACACACTGTGCTTTCACTTTGAAATCCCAGTGCCAAGTACTGACCTAGCTAGACAGGGATACTCAGCGACCATCAGCGCCCATTTACCAAACTAGAGGGGCACCAAAAATTTGCCTCTATAGAAACCTTGAAAAATAAATTTCACAGTTTCAATACATGCAGGGGATTGTTGCGCTGCTCTCCACACCTCTATAGCCGGTAGTGGGGCTTTGAGCATAGACACCTCTAGGAGAACCACCTTTTTCTCATATTCCACACCTTGTTTGGTCGAACAAAACCCATCCAATTCTTTAACAAAGCTAAGAACCTTTGCAAAACGCACCCCCAGATCCCTAAAAATAGTGACTGGGATGAAGTCGAGGCCATCTTTCCAGAAAAAGGCACATCCTTAAACGGCCCTGAGTCTCCCAATTCCATCTCTACGAGGAGGTTCAATGTAAATTCTGCTCTAACAAAGAATTCAACCAACTCTTTCGCCATCCCTTTGTTAGAAACTAGCATTAGAAGGTCGCTGACAAAGAGAACGCCCAGTTCTGAGTTAACTCACACACGTTGAGACCTATCTTTTCCACCCCAACTAATCATGCCACAAGTTCCGCTACATCAGGGGAAGGTGCCTAAAAGATGTGTTGTAGTCTGCGAAGCAAAACCCAACCCTAACATCCCCATTTCCCTTTTAGGGTTGCTACCAAAAACAACCGACCACACTACCGCTTCTGCTAGAGCTTTTTCCATATCCTCCCCTGTCAACTACTACCAACCAACGTCAAACCTATAACTACTCAAAACGAGTTAACACCATAATCTGCGACCACCAAAAGATCTTGTGAAAGATAAAGACAGATCTCCCACACTGCAAATATTGAGAGCTAACTTCCATGTCGAGAATTAATTGCAATCATTATTAGAAAATCCCCCCAATCTACGTACCCTCCAAAACTCATGCCAATCATTATAGTTCAATGTGAGCTATCCCATCTATATCAAGCCACTTTTATTTGCAATTATTGATTCGATTAACGACCACTTTGTCAATCCTGAGTTGGTCTTAAAATCGGCTACTGCATTAGCCCCCTGAAAGTAATGTTCATCTTTCCATTACTTAAAGTGACTAAGAAGCTATCAAGCTTTAACTAGAATGTTATTAATGTTCCATGTCTTGGCATTTTGATTAATTAGAGCTTGAATCATCAATTGAGAGTCACCTTCAATAATCAAGTAATCAATGCCACAGTGTTCTGCTAATTCCAAATGTAGAATCAAAGTTCGAGCCTTCGCTTCATTATTAATACCATTCAAAAGTTTGACAGAGGTAGTTCTAATCAAAGAGCCACCACAATCTTTTAGCGCATGCCTTACCCCAAAAATAGTAAGATTGCCTCAACAAACTCCATCAAAATTAAGTTTAAGCCAACCCAAAAGAATCTACTTTTTCTATAATCTGATTTAGTTACTATCAACCCATTATCAAAAGAATATAATATTATATATTAATGATGATAATTTTATTATTAAAATATATATAATCTTACATTTTACACTATGTATCAATATTTTACATTATAATTTAATAAATTAAAATATTAATATAAATCATAATATTTATAATATATTATAAATTTTTTAATATTAATATTATTCTTTATTTATAATTTTTATAAAATATGAACATATTTTTATATATAAAAATAAAATATATTAATATATTGTATAATATATTTATTTATTTATAAATAAATTTTTATAATATTAATATTGATAAATATATTAATATTAATATAGTAAAATAATGGAGGATAGGAAAGATAACTTGTGAAAAAGAAGATGGGCTAAAAAAATGTCTCTATTTAAATGGTGACATATTTATAATATTTTATTAATTACATTGAAAGGGAAAGGGTCATTTCCATTTTAAATTGACTTTAGATTGTTAAATAATATATTTTTCATCTATTCAATTAATTTGACAAAAAAGTAACATTTAAATTATAAAAATTAATTACAACTATCAATTTACACTCATTTTTATTACACCTTTTTATGATAAAACATTTTTCGGAGCTTGTTTGTTAACAATGATAAAGTATGGTGGGTGGTTGGCATCTCTATGGACTATGTATTCGTTTCGTGAGGACACTTCTGTAACAATTGAAGGGCTTAATCTTATGTTTATATAACCATAGTTGTATATTTAATTTGTAAAATACAATTAATTTTTTTGATACATTGTATCATATGTAAAGCTTTTAAGTAGACTACAAAAAATTGTAAAATACAATTAATTTTTTTGGTACATTGTATCATATATAAAGTGAATTTTTAAGTAGTCTATAAAAAATTGTAATAATTATATATTATCTTTAATCTTATTTATGTCAATTTTTAGTTAGTACCATCACATCACAAGATATTATAGGTATCACTTGAAACAATTAATCTTAATCAAGGTAAAAATTAAGATTTTTTTATCAACATTAAAAATATTAATGCTTATATTCAAATTTGGTGAAATTTTAAATCAAACAAAAAAATTTGAAAAATAATTTATTTAACATATAATTGATTTAAAACTATGAACACGACAATTTTTTTAAGTTATTGTGATAATTTTTTTTTAAAAAACTAAAATTGTACAAATAATAGTTGTACAACATTTAATGCTTGAAATGATTTTAGAAGCAAAAAATCAAACTTGATTTGACATGATAATACAATTAATTATTACCCCCTTCCTCATGTTTCCCCCATAGAAGCAAGAAATCAAACTTGAATTGACATGATAAACTTGAAATGATTGATATTAATATAGTAAAATAATGGAGTATAGGAAAGATAACTTGTGAAAAAGAAGATGCGCAAATAAAATATGTCTCCATTGAAATGGTGAGATATTTATAATATTTTATCAATTATATTGAAAGGGAAAGGGTCATTTCCATTTTAAATCAACTTTAGATTGTTAAATAATATATTTTTCATCTATTCAATTAATTTGATAAAAAAAGTAACATTTAAATTATAAAAATTAATTACAACTATCAATTTACACTCATTTTTATTACACTTTTTTATGATAATATATTTTTCAGAGCTTGTTTGCTAACAATGACAAAGTATGGTGGGTGGTTGGCATCTCTATGGACTATGTATTTGTCTCAAGAAGACGCTTCTGTAACAATTGAAGGGCTTAATTTGATGTTTATATAACCATAGTTGTATATTTATTTTGTAAAATACAATTTTTTTTTTTGATACATTGTATTATATGTAAAGCTTTTAAGTAGATATAAAAAATTATAAAATACAATTAATATTTTTGGTATATTGTATTATATATAAAGTGAATTTTTAAGTAGATTATAAAAAATGTAATGTATTGTAATAATTATATATTATCTTTAATTTTATTTATGTCAATTTTTAGTTAGTACCATCACATCACAAGATATTATAGGTATCACTTGAAACAATTAATCTTAATCAAGGTAAAAATTAAGATTTTTTTATTAACATTAAAGATATTAATGCTTATATTCAAATTTGGTGAAATTTTAAGCCAAACAAAAAAATTTGAAAAATAATTTATTTAACATATAATTGATTGAGAGGTATGAACATGACAATTTTTTAAAGTTATTGTGATACGATTTATTTTTAAAACTAAAATTCTACAAATGATGGTTGTGCAACATTTAATGCTTGAAATGATTTTAGAAGCAAGAAATCAAACTCGAATTGACACAATACTACAATTATTTATTACCCCCTTCCTCATGTTGGCCCCCTCAAAGCCTTATCCCCACCTTGTGTCTTTCCCTCTCTCTTATTGTTGGCCCTCCACCCAAGCATCCTGGGAAACTTAACGCTGACATAGGCACCACTGCCAAGAAGAAGGATAGGCACTCTGAGGTAGAAATGCTGAAGTTCTAGGTTTGATTTAAAAATAAAAATCGGTAAGGCATATAACCAAAACCTGTAAAAAATATATTACTAGTTATATTATATTAATATAAAAAACATGTACAAAAATACCATAATTACAATGTCAATTGCTCTTACAAAACATCTGAGCAACTAAACTATGCATCACAAAAAATAGTCAATTATTAACAATTATTCCAAAACTACCAAAGGTTTGCCATCCTAGCTTGCACATAGAATTTCACTATCTAAATTTTTTTTACCAGTATCAGTGAAACCGCTCAAGTTTGAGTCATTAGTAGCGCACCACCCTGAGACACCTCTTACTCAACACTCTGCCCCTCCACTTCAAAATCCCCAATGCAAGCACTGACCTAGCCAGACAAGGATACTTAACGACCATCGACACCTGTTTACCAAACTAGAGCGGTGTCAAAAAATTTCCTCTATAGAAACCTTGAAGAAGAAATTTCACCTATTCAATACGTGCAGGTAAAAGTCGAGCTGCTCTCCACACCTCCATAGCTGGTAGTGGGGCTTTGAGCATAGACATTCTAGGAGAACCACCTTTTTCTTAGATTCCACATCCTACTCAGTCAAACAAAACCCATCCAATTCTTCAACAAAGCTAAGAACCTTTGAACAAAGCTAAGAACCTTTGCAAAATGTTCCTCCAGGGCCCTAAAAATGGCGACTAGGATGAAGTTGAGGCCATCATTTCTAAAAAACGCAGATCCTTAAACTATCCCAAGTCTACCAATTCCATCTTTGTGAGGAGGTTCAGCTTAAATTTTGGTCTAACAAAGAATTCAACCAACACTTTCACCATCCCTTTGTCAGAAACTAGCATTAGAAGGTTGCTAAGAAAGAGAGCACACAATTTCAAGTTAACTCTCCAATGCACGCTAAGACCTATCTCTTCCACCCCAACCCTCATGCCACAACTTCCGCTACATCATAGGAAGGTGCCCAGAAGATGTGTTGCAATTTTCAAAGCAAAACTGACCCTAAGAACCCCATTTCCCTTTTAGGGCTACTGCCAAAAATAACCAGCCACACTACCACTTCTACTAGAGCTTTATCCATATCCCCCTTGTCAACTTCTGCCAACCAACTTCAGACCTATAGCTACTCAAAATGAGTTAACACCATAGTCTGCCACTGCCAAAAAATCTCATGAAAAATAAAGACAAAACTCCCTCACTGCAAATATTGAGAACCAACTCCCACATTGTAAATTAATTGCAATCATCATTAGAAAATCCCCCTAATCTATGTACCCTCCATAAATCACACTAATCATTATAGTTTGATGTGAGTTATCCCATCTATATCAGCCACTTTTCTTTGCAATTATCAATTCAATTGACCTCCACTTGGTCAATACCTGAGTTGGCCAAAAAATCGGCTACCGCATTAGCCTCATGGAATCAATGTTCATCTTTCCATTCCTTAAAGTGACTAAGAAGTTTTTAAGCTTTAACTAGAATGTTATTAATGTTCCATGCTTTGGCATTTTGATTAATTAGATCTTGAATCACCAATTGAGAGTCACCTTCAATAATTAGGAAATCAATGCCACAATCCATTGCTAATTCTAAACCTACAATCAGAGCTTGAGCCTCCGCTTCCTTATTAGTATTATCCAAAAGTTTGATAGAGGTAACTCTGATCAGAGAGCCATGACAATCTTTCAGCGCACACCCTATCCCAGAAGCCCCAAGATTACCTTGACAAGCTCCATCAAAATTGAGTTTAAACCAACCCAAAGAAAGAGGTTCCTAACTAACCTCTGATCTACTTTTTCTATGCTCTGACTTGCTTACTATTGACCCATTAACGGAAGAATATAATATTATATATTAATAATGATTATTTTATTATACATACATACATATTACACTATTTATCAATATTTTATTTTATAGTTTGATATCATATTATAAAATATATAAATCTAATATACTAAAATATTAATATATATTATAATATTTATATTTATATAAATTATAATATTAATATTCTTCTTTATTTATACTAAAAATTATATTATATTATATTATATATAATTATAATTATATAAATAATAGGGACATATATCATATATATAAATATAATATATTAAAATATCAATATATTGTATAATATTGTTATTTATATATAAATAAAATTGTGTAATATTAATATTGATTAATATTATATTATTAATATATTAATATTAATATAGGAAAATAATGGAAGATGGGGAAGGCAAGACAACTGGTGAAAAAGAAGATGGGCAATACAAATATGTCTTCATTTAAATGGTGAGATATCTGATAATATTTTATCAATCACAATGAAAGGGAAAGGGTCATTTTATTCTAAATTGATCTTAAATTGCTAAATAATATATTTTTTCATCTATTTAAATTTTTTTTTCTAAGTAAAAGGGGTAAAAATATTATTAATAAGAAAAGAGCATTACAAGAAGAACGGGGGGCAGAAACCCCAAGAGGAAATTAGCAAAAAATGAAAAACTAGGCAATCGCCCAACTAGACAATATTATGAACCTCCCTATCAGCCTCCAAAATTCTGTCCAAATCAAAATGCAACGGTAGGGGGAGAGACCCCCAATCCTCAATGTTTCCACCATCCAAATGGTCAAACGCCCATTTAGCCGAAAAATCTGCTGCCCTATTCCATTCACGCGAAATATGAGCAAAAGTAACGCTATCCATAAGCGACCAAATCCGCAAAATCTATTGCACAATCATAGATAGTTGCCAATTGACCTCCACCACTTTCCTCTTGATGAGTAGATTAATCAAGACTTGAGAGTTTGATTCACATATAATCCTATGCCAACCTAACGCCTAGGCCTTCTCACGGGCATAAAGAATGGCCTGGCCTTCCATCAAGTTAATGGTTTGCAGCCCCTCAGGAGCCACAAAAAGGAAAATCACTGTACCTTCAAAATCCCTTCCTATCCCTCCAGTACCTGCGAGACCCAGATTACCTCTAAAGGAACCATCCGTATTGATCTTAAGAATCCCACTAAGGGGGCGTTGCCATTGACCAGTCCTGAGAATCTACTCCTTGACCTGCTTGCTCCTCCTGACACACACAGACTTACCAGATAACTGTTGGAATCCAAGTCGTGCCACCATCTTAGCAACCTGTTTGGTCAAAGGAAGGTAGATCACGCTCTTTGCTTGGATGGTTTCCTGGATCATCCCCAACACTTTTTGCCATACTTGCTGCACCATGACTCTCACCCCCCAGAAAATACACCTATTTCACTCAAGCCAGATCTGCCAAAATAGAAAAATGGGGCCGCCTAGCAATATGTCCTACAAAAAGTGCATCCTTGAGGGGGGTTCTCCCAAGCCATTCCAAAAATCGACCACAGATTGAGCATGAAGACATGGGCGCTGCCAAACATCCCACTAATAATGCCAGAGTTGCAAGGCAAAGGGGCATCGCAAAAAAAGGTGTGCAGAATCCTCCTTGGCCACTCCGTACATAACACATATAAAAGGGCCTTGGAAACCTCTCTTTCAGAGATTGTCCCAGGTCAAGCACCTATCCTAGGCTAGCATCCAAGCAAAATAGTTGCATTTAGGCCATGTGAAGTTATTTTAGACTCATCTCCACCACTGCACTTCCCCCTGCCCAATCTCTAAAAAAGTAAGGCCTAATAACCAGAAGAAACTGTGTACACTCTCTTGGGATTGGGAGACCAAGCTAGCTCATCCTCCTCCTAAAGAGGACAATAGCAGCACCTAGAAAGGATGCACAATAGCTCCTCATTCTCTTCCTGCGTCCCATTAACAAGCCAAGTTTTGAAAGCTTTCCAACGAGCAACATCTACCTGTCCTTGAGTAATATAAGTTTTGAAAGCACTCACCCGAGACCAGCTAGCATCAAGGAATCTCTGATAAAGGTTTAACAATTTTGGAAACTAAGAAATGATGGGAGGATATCCATCCCAAGAGTCAGATCAAAAGAGAGCCTTGGATCCCTATTTACAAATCCAGAATAAGCCATTCTTGATGAGAGCAGCCCCTTTTTTGAGAGTACCCCATATTGCCGAACATTTCCCAATAAGCAGATAGTGAGGGATGTCCCTCTGAATGGTTTCAGAATAGTATTTCTATGAGAGAATTCTGGCCCAAGCTTTGTCTTGTTCGGTGCACCATCGCCAATAAAGTTTGGCCGCCAGAGCAATACCATTTAAGTCCATCTACCTCAGACCGAGCCTGCCATATTGTTTGGGGCTACAGACAATCTCCCATCTAATAAGGCTCCATTTAGTGGAGTTCAGACTACCAGCCCATAAGAATTGTCTGGTAACCAAATCAAACTCCTTAACGAATCCCATCAAAGCAACCTAGAGCATACAGCTGTAAATGGGTAAAGCCTGCACCACAGATTGGATAAGTTGAACCCAACCCACAAAGGATAACCACCTGTGTGTCTAATGATTCACTTTCACCTGAAATTTCTCCAAAATAGTCTGTCACCTGAAATTTCTCCAAAATAGTCTACCAAGATTCTCTGAAAGTACGGCCAGCCGAGATAGGGATGCCCAAGTAAATCAAGGGGGTCCCAATCTGAAAATGAAGGGACCTCACGATCCACTGGTAAATAGGGCCCAGAGTATTGAAGAAGTAGATGGACGACTTATCTTCATTTATCTTTTATCCCGAGGCCATAAGATAAACATCTAACACTCTGCATAAATTAGCAGCTTCAGTCATTATGGCCAGGCCCATAAGGGCAGTGTCATCAACAAATTATAGGTGAGATTGAGCCGGCAAATCCCCTCCCCAATGCCATCCTTGGAGATGCCCTTCCTCTCTGTTCTTGTTGATCAACCTTCAGCAAGGAGAAGAAAAAGGTATGGAGACATAGGATCACCTTGTCGCAGCCCTCTAGTAGCACCAAAAAGCTCCGTGTGTTCTCCATTGAAAAGCACCGAGAAGGAAGTCGAGGAAATGCAGCTCATGACCCATTGAGTCCATTCATCCGCAAAGCCAAAAGCACGAAGAACTTTTTGCAAGAAAGACCATCTGACCCTATCAAAGGCTTTGGTCATGTCCAGTTTAATGAACATCGCTTTATCTTTAGAGCTGGCCATGGAGTGAATGGACTCAACAGCAATAACAATACCATCCAAGATTTGCCTGCCTTCCATAAAACCACTCTGCTCTTCTAAGATCACAGCACTCAGCCCTCTTTTTAACCTATTTGCAATGATTTTATAAATAATTTTGTAAACCACATTACAAAGGGAAATAGGGCGGAATTGGGTTAGCCTATCAGCACCTTCGCATTTAAGTATGAGAGCAAGATAAGTTGCATGTGTAGCCTTAAGCAGTTGCTTATTTCGCTGAGATTCTTGGACAATAGCTAAAAGGTTGAGTTTGATGATATCCCAGAACTCTTGATAGAATTCAACTGGGAAGCCGTCAGGGCCAGCCACTTTCCCTTTTTTCATCTGAACAATGGTTTTCTCAAGCTCTCTGAGAGTGATTGGTTTCATTAAATTATCATTCATTTCACGCGTCACCAACGACGGAATGCAGAAGAGAACCTGAGCTTCTTTCGGAGATTCCCCGTTAGCATCTTCCCTAAAGAGAGTAGAGAAGTATTGCACTACCTCCTCTGAAATTGTCGAAAAGGAGTTAAGCCGCTCACCTCTTTCATTGACCAAGGCCGAAATGGAATTGCTGGCTTTGGATGAATTGAAAAAAAAGGATGTATTTCTGTCCCCCTCCTGGAGCCATTCTATTCAAGCTTTATGCTTCCAAAACAATTCCTCCCATAGCTCACATTCCTCCAAGGCTTTCACAGCCTGAGTTTCTTCTTGCAATAAGTCTTCAGTCAGTCCTTCTTCTCTTATTATTCTCGTGATACCATCAAGCTTGATTTACGCAGCAGCCTTAGCATGGAAAATGTTCCCAAAACTTTGGTGATTCCATCGCTTGAGCTTGTACTTCACATATTGCAACATTTTGGCAAAAATGTACATCGTCGTACCATGGGCTGACCTACCCCAATGCCACCAATTGGCAACACACTCATGGAGATATTGATCCCGTAGCCACATGAGTTGAAATCTGAAGGAAGGAGAGCGTGGATGATGTTGTGAGACACTAGTAAGCTTGATGGGCCAATGGTCTGATCCTCTCCAGTCCAAAATTTTAGACCTCATAGACTACATTCCACCAACCCAAAAAGCTGAAACCAGAAAACGGTCAAGTCTCTCAGCAATGCAATATTTCCCACTCCTACGATTGTTCCAAGTGAACTATCCATTATTGGGTCTGATGTCAACTAAATTCAATGTTTCAATGAAGTTGTGCATTAGCAAAGCAGATGGGTCCAGCCTTGCTGTGCTGCCACTCTTTTCAGTCAAATCAAGAATAGCATTAAAGTCACCTGCCATTATCCAAGGGTGGAAGGGGGCCAGGCTACGGACAAAACTTATGTGGTCCCATAAGGAGCTTTTACCCCGCCAATCATTGGAAGCATAGATGTTGGATAAGAGAATGACTTCCCCCGTCTCAAAGCTGGAAGCAATCATAGTCATAGAGTACTTATAAGTCAGCCAGCCTATGAGGCCAAACTTACGTGGGTTCCACAGACAAGCTAGTCCTCCTGATTATCCAGTAGCACCAATGCATTGACATTCTCCTTGCCACCATAGCTTGGGCGCAAGTCTGCACATGTCTTCAACTGAAAGCTTAGTCTCTTGTAAGAAAAGAACATCCGGCCTATGACATTTAATCAGGTTGTGAACAACATTTTGTTTGGGGCTGTTGTTCAAACCCCTTACATTCCAAGATATTATAATCATTTCAGAGAGCTCAAAAAGTGTGCATCCAGAGTCTTTACTGATCCCGACTCCACCAAAGTCTCTCCCATTAGCTTGATCTTTTCCTAGTCCTTTTTTCTGCCAGGCTTACCAGATTTCTCTCCCCCTCCTTTCTTAAGGTCTTTTTGCTGAAGTCCAAGATGAGGAAAAGATTTGTTGCTTCTTGCTGCCCTTGGATCCCCCATTTTCCCAGTAAGGGGCATATTTCTGAATTCATTGGGGGGAGCAACTGAGGAAGTCATTCCTTCCAAAATTATCAGCTGCTGGATCCATATGACAATCTCCAACATCCTGTGATTCAGTTAAAGCCCTTGAAGCAATGGTCTCCAGAGCTGGTCCCTCAATCCCCTGGTCAAAAATCGTCAACCTGGGATTCACCTCCTACTGGTTAAGGTCATCCAGCATTTCAAATATATTGAGCGAGTCATCAAATTGTCTTTCCTTTGGGGGCCATTTTTGGCCTCTATTTCTATATCGGCCTTTAACTGGCACAAAACTGTCAGTATCAGGTTTCTCACATGGAGTCGAACCCCTTTCCTTGTCAGTACCAGAAGGAGTGCGAATAGATTGAGCTGGCTGAGGTGCAATAGATTTTGAAGTTGGGCACCATTACTACAAATGCCCATAAGCATGACATAGACGACAACGAAAAGGGAGGGTTTCATAATCCAGTTGTTGTACCCATGTGAAAGGGCCCGCACTCATTTCAATAGCATCTGGTAATGGCTTACTAAGATCTATTTCCACACAAATAAGAGCATAAGTCATTACCTTTTTCCGCAGGAGTGACATTGAGGATCCTACTGGCCTTCCCAACAAGGATGCAAGTAAATGGAGGGTGTCTTCATGGCATCATTCCACCGAAAAGTGGGGCAGATGCACTCACACCGGGACATGGTTTGGTAGTTCCTCTGAAGGTATGAAACTGGCATGTCAGGGCTTGATAAACAATCCCACTTGATTATGGAAGTAAGGACCTCTAGCAAAAACTCATTGACAGTCTATTATAGAAGTAAAAGTGACCATGAAATAGCTGTTGGCCAGCAATGTAATATCCATGTCTCCTTCTGGAGCCCACGTCCTCTGAGCCCATGCTTCCAGGAATAACAACGATGTCTTAAGCCCTAGAAACTTGCAGTACAAGGAGTGATTGGAATAGTATTCAATGTCTTCAGCAATCATTTCCATAGGTATGGCCAACTTGGGCCTCTCCTTGCATCTTTCCAAATAGCCTTTGAATTTAGGAATACACAAACTTGGTTGCTCGAGAGCAGCAAAAGAGCCTAAACCATGTAAAAGTGGAGCCTTCCCACTACTGCTCGCTCCCTGGGACTTCTGCTGCAGTCCAAGCGCTTCCCAGTAGCTGCACCATGCTTTCTATCCTGTTGCACCCTGCCCTGTCACGCCCTCCTGCTCACCTTCATCCATCGCTCATGTCGCCATTTTTTCATGTATTTAATTAATTTAACAATGAAGTTCAATTAATTTGACAAAAAAGTAACATTTAAACTATGAAAATTAATTACATCTACTAATTTACACTAATTTTCATTACACCCCTTTTATTATAATACATTCTCTGAAGCTTTTTTGTTAATGATGAAAAAATATGGTGGGTGGTTGGCATCTTTATGGATTATGGATTCGTCTCATGATGACCCTTTTTAGCAATTGAAGAGGTTAATTTGAAGGCCATATGACCATACTTGTATATTTTTCTCATAAAATACAATTAATTTTTTTGGTACATTTTATCATATGTAAAGTGAAATTTAATATAAACTATCAAAAATTGTAAAGTATTGTAATAGTTATATATTGTCTTTAATCTTATTGATATTAATTTTTAGTTAGTACTATCACATCACAGGGTATTATAGGTATCACTTGAAACAATTAATCTTAATCAAGATAAAAATTAAATTTTTTATAATCAACACTAAAGATTTTAATGTTTATATTCAAATTTGATGAATTTTAGGCCTTTTTTTTTTCTTTTGAAAAACAAGTTATTTAACATATAATTAATTGAAGGGTATGAACATGTCAAAATTTTAAAGTTATTGTGATACATATTTTCTTTAATTTTTAAAACTAAAATTCTACAAGTGATTGTTGTGCAATGTTTAATGCTTGAAATGATTTTAGAAGCAAGAAATCAAACTTGAATTGACACAATAACACAATTAATTATTACCCCCTCCTCATGTTGCCCCACCCTCAGTGCCCTCTCCCAACCTTGCGTCTTCCCCCCTCTATCTCATTACTAAGACTCCACCCAAGCATTTTTGGAAACTTAAAGCTAATTAGGTACCAGTACCAATAAGAAGCGTAGGCACTCTAAGGTAGAAAGGTTAAGGTCAGACGCTGAAGTTTTCGTGAGAGGGAATCCTAGTGGATAATGAAAGACCTTCCTTCAAGGCACAAGAGAATACTAGCCCTATCCTGCGGCTAAGGGTTGCATCACTTTTGTCTGAGCTCTTTCAGTTGGCTCCCACCTCTGCCTTGATTGTTCCTATGTAGGTCAAATAGGTTGAAGTCTTATAGAAGGACATCAGATTCCCTTTTGAGTTTGTCACTGCTTATTGATAGAGGTTTGGCACCCTGTTGTGTTTATTTCTCTATTTTGCCTTTCTTTGGCTATCTTTCTCCCCTTTTTACTAGATTTTATAGTCGTTATTGGTCTCTCACTTCTTCATTGTTTAATCACTTTCTTGTTATCAGGGACTGGGCCCCTTTTTGTGTCCCAACACCAGTTCATAGCTTCAATTTAAAAGCATTTACCTACCAAATAGAAAACATAATTAATTATTATCTTAAAATCTAAAAAGGTCATGTAAACATTTTAAATTTTCAAAATGAGCTTGACAAGCAACAATTATTGTGTTACACAAGCAATAAATCCTTAATGTATTTGAGGTTAATGAAGAAATTAATTTTGTAGCCATATGCAATTAAATATTTCTAAATTATAGTTGAAGACACAATTTAAAAATAAAATTACCATAAGAGACAAAAATCTTAGCAGTCTTGGGGTCGACATTCAAAGAATACTTTGCATAGCCTTTATTCGCAAATGATGAAATGCTAAGAGACAGATGAAAGTAGGTGAAGAGACTCCCATTGAATTTGAAGGATCAATTCTTTTTCATGAATTATTTTCTACCTTGCACATAAAATGTATAACAATGTACAGAACCATGTAGTTTACTAGAAAAAAAAAGAGTGCAATTGTTTGATATGGATTCATAAAAGAACGATGGATTAGCAACGTGGAAATATCAAGTGGTGATAGGGTAAGTACACAAAGTTGGGGGACAAAAAGTGGACTACTTTTGGACATGATTTTGCTAAAATTTTACAAATTTGAATTTTTATAAATAATTCGAGATATCTACACTCCAAATTAGATGCTGTAAAAACATGAAATGTCAAATTTTGAGTCTAATTTCCAATGCATTAAATGTTTTTTAAAATGGTTAATTATTGTTAAGGTGTGGAGCCTAAAAGCTTCACCTAAGGAGCATTTTGCAGTTTACAGGTTTACACAGTCACCGGTGTTGGTCAAGAGCGACTGACGTCGGTCAGGAGCAGTTTAGAAGACGCCAGCGTCGGCAGGAATCGATCGACATCGGTCACAAGCAAGCAGGCAAGAACCAGTGTCAGTTACTTGTGCGTCCAGAGAGCTATTTTCGAGGACAGAACCGAGTGTTTGCATGATGGGATTAAGTCATAGTCTTAAGTCCGCGTCTCTATTATTAGTACGACTATTTTAGAGCCCTTGTTCAAAAGGCATAACTGTTGGTTGTAAATGCATGCTCAATTTTCCTAATTCTATATGTAGGATTAGATCTTCTTAGCTTATTGTAATGTAATGTTGAAGAACAGTACAAAATTGAATCAATCCAGGTTGTTGGAGTTGATTGTACTTGAGAGAGAGAGCTCTTGAGGGAAAGAGATCTAGAGAGAGATCTGTACATCTGAGAGAGGTGTGGAAGAAAGAAGTTTCTTCAATTGTATTCCTTCTGTAAAGAGTTTAATACAAGTTTTTAGGGTGGTTTCTTGTATCTCTTATTCTTTGCTATTATCTGATTCTAGTTACTTATCATTCTGATTTAATTCCGCATTTATTGCTTTCATAAGTGTAATCAAATTGTTGGTTGATCCCCAACAATTATAACTAGGTCAAACATCTAAAATTTAAAGAGGAACTCTTGTTTTTTCCTAAAAAACATAGTCAATAGGTGACCATGACGTGCACCATTTTTTGAGTGGTGTTCAATATTATTTGAAACCCTTTGGGGAAACTTTAGAAATAGTATTCTAGCACATCACCTATATTTTTTTGTATTTTTTCAATGAATAGTTTTTTTTATGAATTTTCAAGTAAATAGATCCTAAAAACTGACAAAGAAATGGATAGTCGTCTGTGCGACGTGCCTAACTACCCAAAAAAATCAATTTTTTTTTAATGTGTGTATGATCAGGCCTACTATGTCACCATATAATTTGTTTTTCACTTGGATCAACAAAAGACAAATTACATGAACATGTATAGGCATCCATGTTTGTGACATGTAGTGACCTTAAAAATGCATAGTTAGAAATAAATATAGTTTGAAACCTTAAATTAGTCCAAAAATTATAAAAATCATATTTTTGGAAAGAGGAGAGTGTGATCGACGCTATGGTATCAAGTTTTTGAATTGTCACATTGAAATTTTTAGTGTATTTGGCAATCAAAGTTTAAATTTATTGTTTATTTTCATACCTTTCAAAACTCGGGTGTACATTGACAGTCCAAGCCTTTGGCTTGGGAATCCAATCCATTCTTGAGCCAAAAGGCATGGGAATTGAATTCAAATTCAAATAATGTGATCATGTTAATAACGTGATTGTGTTATTAACACAATCACAATATTTAATAGCGTGATCATGTTAATAACATGATCGCATTAATAACACTATCACATTACATATTCTCAACATCCTAAAACCTGAATAGGAGCCATTAGGCCTAGTAGTCTTAAGATCAAATATTGGTTTTAGATTAAGATTATTATTTGGGACTAATGTTCTTGTCAAGAATTGATAGCATTAAATCATAATGGGAGATGTATTAACCTATGAATCAATTTATTATTCCTTTGATCCCAATATGGTGTGGAATTAGGCTAGTAGATCCCAAATTGACATTAGATGGACATATTTCCTAGGATGGAGGTGGGTTGGCCCCAATTACGTATCAAACTAAATTAAATACTTGGTTTTTTATAATATGGTGTGCAATTAGAGACCCAATTGACATCATATGGACAATTCCTTTCTCAAGGCTCATTTAACCCCAATTGTGCATTAGATTGAAGTAAATATTCAATTAGTTTTATATGGTGTGCTATCAAATCCCTAATTGATATTATATTGAAAGAATTCCTTGTATGAGGAAAAATTACTCTTAATTACAAATTGTACTGAAGAAAACACTCGACTAGTTAAATATTATGTGCAATTAGAGAAAAACATTTGAAATGGGCATTAGATGGACACAATTCATTGCATGGGGTGAAAAATACCTCGATTGATATTTTAAGTGGAATCAATTAATTACATAGGATTTGGTTGTCCTCAATTGTGTATAGTATTGAAACAAATATCAATTGATTTGACATGGTGTAATTAGAGCCCCAAATGACATTAGATGGATGTAATTCCTTGATTGGGGATTAAGTAGCCCCGATTGCATACCATATTGAACATAAATACTCAATTGGTTCAATATGGTGTGAAATCAGGGCTAATGCAACCCAACTGGAACATTATATGGACAAAATTAATTTCATGGGGATGAAGTTACTCCAATTAAGTATAAGATAAAACCAAATACATGATTAATTGGGTGTATTTTACAATCAGGGCCAACCAAGTTGTAATTGACATTATATGTATTCAGTTACTTGCATGACCCTTGATTGGCCATAATTGGATATTAAACTAAACTAAATACTTGGTTGATTCAATATGTTATGTATTTGTGATCAACAGAGCCCTCTATTGGCAGTAGAACGATGAAATTTCCTACATAAGGCTTGTTTGGACTAAATTTCATAGATCATATTGAACCAAATATTATTTTAGTTGAATTTGGTACATAATCAGAATCCCAATTGTTATTAGATGGATGTAATTCTTTACAGAGGGTTCAATTGGTCTTGATTTCATATCAGATTCAATCAAACACTCAATTATTTGATTAAGGTGTGAAATTAGGGACCTAATTAAAATTATGTTGACACAATTCCTTGGGAAAGCCTCAATTGGCCCCAATTATGTATCATCTAGAACCGAATACTCGATTGGCTCAATATGGTATGCAATCAAGGACAAGTAAGGCCTGATTTCCGTTATATATGAATGTAATTCCTTGCACATAACTCCTTTAGATTGAATTAAATATCAAATTGAAAAAATACTTATTTTTTTTAATATGGTGAGCACTTGGATCCCCAATTGATATCATATGGATGAAATTCCTTACATTGAGGCTCATTATACCCCTAGGATCAATTTAGCCCTAATTAAAATCCTTTATATATAGTAAGAAATAAGTTCACATTGATGAACTTGATTAAAGTTGCATCAATCATTAGCATAATTGACTTTGTAGGCTCAATCTGTGATGATGTGAGGGATAATTCATCCCAAATTCACATTCTTTACTCATAGATCTACATTCAAGGAGCTCAAATTTATCCCAATCACCATCATGATTATATTTTATATACCCTAAGCCCCAATCCCTAAATTTCCTAATCCCTAAACTCTAAACCATAAATGTAAACTCTTTAAACCTTGAACCAATCATTTTAGCCCAAATTAACATCATTTAGACTAAGAATTAAGTTCACAGGGCTCAGTTTGGCCTAAATCACATGACTAATTTTCCCCATTTGACTAATTCACTCAATATACACGATGACATCCATGGTATAATGACAACCCAAAAACACATTCTATAGTCATAAATGGGTCCAAGTGATTCAAATTGTCCTCAATTATCTTTGCAGTTGATCTTATGTACCCTAAACTATATATATACATTAAAACCTAGAAGCCATAAACCATTAAGTTCCCTAAACACTAAATCCTAAATTTTAAACCATTTACTTTCCCTATTTACCAACTTCAATTTAGTCCCAACTAACATCTTTTGTAGTAAGAATCTGGTTTGAACACATGGCATATACAGTGATTAGATATTAATAAATAGGTCCTTAAACCTAAACCTATGCCCTAATCCCTAAAACATAAATTGTAAGCTCTATGTGCTAATGCCCACTACATGACACAAACATACATGCCTTATGATATAACTGATTTTGTCATGATATGTCATAAAATACACTTTTTAAACATATGGCTAAAGCCTTTGGAGTACCAATCTAGCTATGCATCTATTCAGTAAATTGGTGCTAATTCAAGCCCCTTTAACCTAATTAACCAAAGAGGAGGAGCTAGTTGATTATTTTAATTGAGGATGCATTTAAGGTCAATTTGAACCCCTTTAATAGTCAGATATGATTTGGGGAAAAAACAAAAGATCAATCTTCTATAATGAATTGATCCAATTAGTCAATTTATGCAATTTCCTACGTGATTTGGGAAAAATTGAGCCCCTAAACCAAATTTATGTCTCAATCCATTGTATAACATGTATGCAAAATGTACATGGGAAATTGATCCTACTTGTATCAGAAATGCAAGCATGAAGGTAATTAAGTCATAAATAGGTGTCATAAACATCTCAAATATTCTTCAATTACCTTAGTGATTGGACCCTATATTCAATATCTTAAACCCTAAGTTAACCTATACCATTTAACTTTAACCCTAAACCCCAAACCCTTTAAATTATAGATCTTAAGCCCTAAACTAATAAATTTAGCCCCAATTACCAATATATATATATATATATATATATATATATATATATATATATATATATATATATATATATATATATATATATATATATATATATATATATATATATATATATAGGTTCACAGGGATGAAATTGGTTAAAATTGCATCACTCATTACCATAATTGAATTTGTAGGCTCAATCTATGATGATGTGGGGGATAATTGATCCCAAATTCATGTTTTGTAATGTAATCATAGATATAGGTTCAAGGCTCCCAAATTTTCCCTAATTGCCTACACGATTGTATAAATATACCCTAAGCCATAATCCTTAAAGTTCCTAATCCATAAACTCAAAACCACAAATATAAACTATTTAAACCTTCAACCAATCATTTTATCCCACATTAACATCATTTCTAGACTAAGAATTAAGTTCACAGAGCTCAGTTTGGCCTAAATCACACAACTGATTACCCCATTTAAATGATTCACTCAATTTGCATGATGACATCTAGGGTGTAATGAGAACCCAAAAAAACATTTTATTATTAACAACTTATTATTTTTTAGGGTTTTAACATGTTCAGAGCTTCTTTCTCCAAGTATTAGGAGAAGAAAAAAATGAATTAAGAAGTAATATGGCATTTAATGCACTTTGGGAAACATATTGGTCAGCCACTTAACAAATTGAAACTGCAAGTGATATGGCATTTAATGCACTTTGGGAAATGTACCCAAAAATATTTTCATGCCATGTATGTCATAAAAGTGTGGTACCTAATATTTTATTAAATGCACACATTCTTTCCATTTATGGGGAGCTATTTCCCTTCCATCGTAATGTCAATTGAAAATCATGGGCTTTAACGTAGGGAGCAACACGAGTATCCATAAAGCCAAGCCATTCTAGGGGAAAGGTCTCAATAGTTGTGCACCTTGACTTTGGACCTTAATTATAATCTCTAATCTATAAAACATAAATTTCAATCCCTAATCCTTAATCCATAAACCCTATGCACTAATGCCTTAATCCCCAATCCATAATCCCTTATCTATATTAGTATAACATGATTGTGTTATTTAATAATGCGATCATGTTATTATTAACATAGGAAACACTCGGTCTTCATTACCAATTGCCAACCCCAAAG
Organism: Torreya grandis; assembly: GCA_037957365.1. Taxonomy (NCBI): domain Eukaryota; kingdom Viridiplantae; phylum Streptophyta; class Pinopsida; order Cupressales; family Taxaceae; genus Torreya; species Torreya grandis. The sequence continues at coordinate 3,055,553 of JARHVA010000255.1, read as the reverse complement.
CTTATATCCATAATAATGTGATCACATTATTTTCAATATAATCTTCTCAATGGCTTGGATGTGTTAGGACCTTATAAAAAACATAACACGATCGTGTTATGTAATAACGTGATCACATTATATAATGCAATCACGTTATTAATATTTTATATTAAGCTCACTTATAAATGAATATTTTTACCCTGAATCAAGACTTCTATCCCCACAAACATTCTCTATGTACTTCTACCAGATCTTTGTACATGTGTACTTGACCCCACATTTGAAAAGTTGTCAATTGTCCCTTTTGATGGGTTCTAGATCACATTCAGAGAGGAAGAGGAAGTTTTTAAAGAACATAACACTTGAGGAATTAGAATATTTGAGAGAGAAACACAAGCTACATATGCAAAAACTTCATGGTAAACAAGGTAAAAACCCTAATCCTAATGAACCAAATGTCATGGATAATGAGCCAATTGACGATAATGAATTAAGCAATGATGAAATTGACTATAATCAATTGAATAATGTTTAAATTGACCATAATTAAATGAATAATAATGAAATTGACTATAATGAAATGAATAATAATGAAGTTGAAAATAATGAATTAGTTAATGTTGGAATTTCACATTCAAAGTTCCAAGTTTTTGATTTTGTTGATGATGAGTCTATGTATGATGATTCACCCCCCATTAATGAATAAAAATTGATGGAAACAAATAATGATGAAATTAACCATCAAGAAAATTTCATGGAAACATATAACGAAGAAATTAACAATGAAAAATTTAATGTCATCCCACCTTTAAACATTAAAAGTAATAATGGTTTTGAAACACACTCTCAACAAATTCCATCATTACCAACACCTCCAAGAATTGTGTGTAGAAAATACAAGTACATAATTGAAGTCGATGAAAATATTTTAAAACTAGTGCATAACAAAATATCTGATTGCCATTCAAGAAGACTGGCTCAACAAATTTGGGATACTTTCTTTCATAATTTGGAATATGATAGTAAAAGATGTCAATTATTTTTTTCATTGATAAAATTGATTAAGATGAGACCTATAATGTGCACATTAGGACTAAGAACATCTAACATGGATGATGAAAATGATGAAATTGTTGAAAATCTAAATGATGCATATCATACTGTAGGCCCAAAATCATGCACCAAAGATTGTAATGTTGCTCAGCGTATACTTACAACTTGTATAGTAAGTGAAAATTTAAGGAAAAAATGAATGGGTTTGAAAACAAGAAGAACACTTCATATAAGGAAAATAATAATAATGAAATCAATTGAAAGACGTGAAAGACTTAATGAACCCAATACCAATGAGCTCTAGGCATTCTCTGATACACTTCCATGAAAGGAAAAGACTCTATCCAATACTCTCAAAGAGTTAATTGCTCAATTTTGGAAAGATAATACAAGAGTTTCACCCAATGAAAGAAATGTTGTGAAAAAAAGAGTTGGTTCTCGTAATCATGAACCACATCCAAAATATTTACTAGAAATCACTCAAACACAATTGTACTCTAAAATTTTGGAAAAACTTCCACAAATTTCTAATTTTAAAATATATTTTGAGATGGAAGCCTTTTTATATTAAAATAAATTACACACACACCACTTGTTATTGTAGGCAACATGTTGAATTTTTAATGCACTATGATGTTTATTACCATATTCATTGTACTTTACATAATAACATTTGGCAGGAGTGTGGCATTGAATTGCCACCAAAATCAACTAGGGAATTTATTCACACTATCTTTTGCAAAAGACCAGATGGGCAATTATTTTACAATAAATCATGTTTAAATGGAAATTGTAGAATTTGTGGTGGATTACCAAATTAAAAAAAATGTATCCATGAGGAGATTACAAGTACAATTAGATAGGAATTAGTTGGTTTAAGAAAATATAAATCAGTGACTTATCAAGTAAAAAGAACTATTGTGATGGAGGAGTTGAAATTTGATAAGTCATTGATTTATATTTGCTTAAATTCAGGGAGAAGATTGTTTATGAATATGCAAAGCACACACATAGGGGTATATGGTTGGATGTGCATTTAAAGATATGCAAAGATAAATTCCCACTTGGTTTCATTGTTTTAGTAGTTGATTTTTCAAAGATTTACACATTCAAACCCTAAATGGAAGTTCAATTGCAATATTACAACTCATTACAAGTTGTCATATTCATGCATATAGCATTCATTCATGCACCTGATAGTACAGAGAAATAATGGAAAATATTAAGGGAGTACCATTTCTATATCAATGATGATGGATCACATTATTTAGAGTATGTGTAAGGTTGTTTTCAAAATTTATATGAACAATTGAGTTAGAAGCACATTACTTTCAATCAACATTATATTTGGTCAGATAATTACACATCGTAATTCATAAATGTACACATGTTTTATTGGTTGAGTAGGATGCATGTTATCACTAGTGTAGAAGGCATTTGGATTTTAACCAAGGTTGGCCATGAAAAAGGGGAGAATGATAGTGCTGGAGCATGTGTAAAAAGAGATATTATGAGGGAGGAGTTGAAATTTGAAGAGGGTGTTCATTTGACATATACAAAACATGTGGTTGAATGGTGTAATGAGAACATTTGTCATGGTGCTCAACCAAATTCTACTATTCATAGATCTTTTTGGTTAAGGGAGGAAGAACACTTGGAAAAGTATGAGGATTGTATGACTCTAATGGGTTCAAGTGACCTCCACTCATTTCTTATCTCAAATGCAAGTTCTTGGACTGTTCATATGAGACACTTGTCATATTTATGTTATGCATGCGTGGACTCTATTTGGAATGAGTGTGAGTTATAAGAGTGGGTGGATGATTGAAGTTCCAAACCTATAATTCCAATCAACACATATCAGGTTCTAATAACATTGTAACTTAAAAATATGACATCATTAGATGACTTTAACAATGTGTCTAATCTAGTGTAGCTAGGTAGAATGTTTTTCATTATATACAATTTATTCTCATTATTTAATATATCTTCATATTATCATTAGAAATGATTTTTTGTGATACAGGGCATGTTTTTGTCATTATTGCAAATGACGATAATGAAGAAGGTACTGATTACTACTTGTGTCAGTGTGTAGAGAGAAAGAAAAAGTTGACTTCCCCAGTTATAGATGGAGAAAACATTGACTATCCCACTACATCAGTGGTAGCCACTAGAACTTGGTTTCAAAGGTATCCTATACAAAATTCAAATCAATGGTTGTTTGAAGAGTTTGAAATGCACATGAAGATACTACACTATTCAAATTTAAATCTTTCAATGAATACTAAATTACAAAATATCATGGGAGGCCATTAAATAAAAAACTATGAAAAGTTCGAGAGTCTGATCATGAAGCTATTCTTGATACTATCCAGGTTAGAGCATATCCTAGTGGTTCATTGGACTGAAATACAAAGGTATGTTGACTTTTCAAATGTAGATGTAATCAATTTTACTAAATGTTTTTTTATTTTCTAGGTAGTACATATATAAATTTCATGTTTAATTACTTACTAATAATTTTTTTTAGGTTAGTGGTGCCAAATAAGCTTCCACCTTCACGTGGTTGGCATTGTTAGTAAATAATTATATATTCTTGAAGCCAAGAGAAGCTTAGGTTTTATGGGTATTTGAACTTAGGTGTAAAAATGCTTTTTTATTGTATTGGGAAGGGTGCTCTTGAGGCCAGAATGGGTGGTGGGTTTGTCAATTAGGCTTGACAAAAGGATAAAAACCTCATCTTAGACATTATCCACCCCCCCAGAGGAATTGAAGGTGTCAGTTTTCACATAAGAAGCATCATAATTAGAGTTTTGCAACCATAACTTGAACTTTGATAATATTTGTTGTTAGTGTTTTCACTCTCTAAAACGGTAGTAAAAATGCACTTTTGGGTGGATTCAAACATTGTGGAAGTGTGATGTCAAGGTTAGTATTCATGTGGTGTTAGTTTTGTGTATTTACCAAGAGGTAAATAGTAATAGTTAGTTATTGGAATATTATTGTTTAAAAATATTACGATAATATATTATATTGTTGTCAATATATTATTATTACGCATAACAATAATATATAAGTTGTTAGTTGGTGTTACCCGTAACTATTTCAGGTTATATGATCCTAATTTATAGGAGGTTGTTGTGCTACCTCCATGGCTATATAATAGCCATATGTTTTATATCAAGTTGGTTGTATATAATATAATGATTTTATTCAATCTATGTTTGGCTCTTAGTGTGCATAAGCTCCTCCATTTTATATCAGTGGTATTAGAGTGGGTGGAGTAGGCAATGAGTCTTATAAATTTTTAATTGAAAGGCATTGTATTGACCTTTACGGAGTAAGTCCTATCTCATTTGATTTAGCTCAAATTGCCCCTGATATCTATTTGCACCTGGGTTCAATAGACTGTGCACTTGGTGTAATGGTGATATAGTTTCTACATCTTCCAGTGCCACCAAGCAAGCCAAATATTTTACCTCAATCCTGTGCCATTCAAACCAATCATGCTCTTCATAGTTAGAATTCTATAGTCTAATATAGTCATAATTCTAGATCTTTTTGGTATGCAAGTTGTCCTCTCTAACACTACATTAGAATTCTCACATCATACTCAGGGTCAATGCATTGGATTCTCAGCTCTTTCTTGCATCACATTCATCTATAAATTATTTGTGATCTACCAGACTTTAGCACAAACAAGCCGTGGACTATTTTATGCGAGTCATGGTTATCAAAGTGTCAAAGTTTGGGACCATTATCAAAAAAATTGTCAATTTCGTGGGTTCATCGTTAAAATAAAAATGAGTAAAAGTCATTTTTTATGTTGAAAGTCTTGAATATTTTCATTTAGCTGAATATTAGGGTCTCATTTAAGTGATTATTAGGAAAATTTTCTCAAATTATTTGTATAGACACATTTTTGGGGTAACCAACGTCCTAGTCATGGAGATCCCTTTAGAGAAATTTAATGGTCTTAATTTTCACACATGGAAGGTAAAAATTCAAATATAGTTAATGAATAAAAATTAATGGGGAATAGTCACTGGAAAAGAAACATATCCCATAGATGCAAACAAATCATTAGAATGGAGTAGTAGAGATGATAAGGCCAAAGCCATCATTGGCCTCACACTTTTTGATTCAAAACTGCATTATGTGGATTTAGAAAAATCATCTACTAGAATTTGGGAAAATTTGAATAAGTTGTTTGGTGTCAACGCTGTTAATGCTAAGTTTTCTTTAAAATTACGTTTATTCAAATTGAAAATGAATGAAGAAAGCATAATTTTAAGTCACATAAATGAACTTAGATTTCTCATGAAGTAGTTGGCAGAAATCAAGTCCCCAGTTGATGATGAAGATGTTAAGGTGATTCTGTTGAATAGTTTATCTACTAAATATAACAGTGTTGTATTTAATCTTGGACAAATGCCTTCATAGTCTCTAGAAGACATGATTTTAGCAGTCTTAGTAGAAGAGAAAAGAAGTACAGAAGATGAAGATGTGGAAGAAGAAACAACATTGTACCTGAAAAAGAAAAAGAACTATAAGAAATTTAAAAAAAAAAGGTTATAGTCATGGTTAATGATTCACCACATTGAAAACCATATGTTGTCGTGGTTGTAGGATTACCACATTGAAAACCTTCATGAGGGATCATGAGCATGGGTCAGTTACAATATAGGGATACATTCTCCCCACATTCACACTAAGGGGGTGAATGTTAAGGTTAGTATTCATGTGGTGTTAGTTTTGCGTATTTACCAAGAGGTAAATAGTAATAGTTAGTTATCAGAATATTGATGTTTAACAATATTATGATAATATATAAGATTATTATCAATAGATTATTGTTGAACATAACAATAATATATAAGTTGTTAGTTGGTGTTACCTGTAACTATTCCAAGTAACACCAACTACAAACTTATATATTATTGTTATGTGTAACAATAATATATTGACAATAATCTAATATATTATCATAATATTGTTAAACAACAATTTTCCAATAGCTAACTATTATTGTTTACCTCTTGGTAAATACACAAAACTAACACCACATGAATACTAACCTTAACATGTGATAACATGTAATTTTCTTATCTGGATGTGATTAAAGAGATAGATTCGTAGGTGGAAGTGCCAGAGGTAGAAATGCCAGTTGGAGCTCAAGAAGCTACTTGTTCACTGATAAAAACTTGCATTTTTGGACCCGTCATTATAACTTGTCTAATGGATTGATCTCAAAGATGCCACCCAAGTGCTCAAGGGTGCGATTAGAGGGATTAAAGAGGTATGTGATGGATTTGACGATTTATAAAAATGACTTACAATTTTTTTTTTGTGCTTGTTTGAACTTAGGCTAAAAAATGACATTTTTCTTATATTGGGAAGGGTGTTATTGAGGTGGGAATGGGTGGTGGGTTTGTCAATCAAGCCTAAAGGGAGGCCAAAAACTTGGTCCCAGACATTATCTACCCCAAAAATGTTTTTATGATGTCATTTTTCACTCAAAAAGGAACAAAATCAAAGTTATGCAACCATAACTTGAACTTCAACAACATTTGTTCTCAGTGTTTTTGCTCTCTAGAATGGTAGTGCTTTTGGACTTCTGGGTGGATTCAAATGTTTTGGTAGTGTGATAACATGTAATTTTCCTATTTGAACATGATCAAAGTGATATATTTTTAGGTGGAGGTCTTGGAGGTCTAAATGCCAATTGGAGCTCAAGAAGTTGCTTGTTCACTGATAAAAACATACATTTTTGGACCCATCACTGGAACTTGTCTAACGGATTGATATTGAAGCTTCCATTTGAGTTCTCTAGCATGAAATTAGAGAGATTAAGGAGGTACATGAGGGATCTAATGGTTCATGGATATGACTTACATTTTTTATTTTATGCATGTTTGAAATTAAGCTAAAAATTTTCATTTTTCTTGTGTTGGGAAGGGTGTTCTTGACCTAGAATTAAGTCAGCTTGGCATAGTAATACATGTAAGTTATCTGAAAATAAAGTATGATGTGTTTTGTTTGAATATTGGTACCTCATTATCTTAATTATCTCTTCAATTCTTTGTTTATTTTTGACTATATGTGTGTCCAAATCCTCATAACTACCTAGGGGGTCTTGTGGAAATGTATGAGGGATAAGAGGGCTAGGAGGGTTAGGATAGTTAAGAGGGTTAGGAGTGTTATGAGGGTTGGGAAGGTTGGAAAGGTTAGGAGGGTTTTGTCTTGAACTTAAATAGGCCACACAAATAGAAAAATAATTTTTTTAACAAAAAATAATGAAAATATAAAATAATTAGTAATTTTTATGTTAAATTAGAAGAATTCAGTTTATTAACCTCTCCTTTGCCATAACATTATCGATTTGTTGATGCAATTTCAAGAGAGTGTGGTGTGTGGTTTTTTATTTGTCTCCTCTTAGAAATGGTAGGTTACAACACAATCATGGTCTATGTTATGGACAATAAAAGAGGAGCAAAATTAGAGATGAAATGAGGAATGAATTTTTTTTTTGTTTTTATAAAAATGTTTTTATAAATGCATACATGTTATAATGTGTATGTGTTTTAATATGTATAGAACACATAAATTCTAGGATCGATGATGATTGAGCTTACATAAACATAACATGTTATGTCATGTCAATAACATGTATACATTTCTTCTAATTTCATGAAAATATCCATGGAATGGTCCATAAACTCAGTGCACTTACCTAACTATATAATTGAATGACTAATACATTACTAAAATCCATATTTAAGTGTCTACATAATCCCCCAATTTGATGTGTGTGTGTGTGTGTGCGCGCGTGCGTATGCGTGCGCGTGCCTATCAAAGTAAAATAAACATGGTATATATACAAAGTTTTATTCCCCTAAATGCCTTGAAACAAAACTCTATGTCCCTGTGAATCCTACAAAAATATTATTTATTTGTTTACACATGCATGGGTCAAATCCAAATAATAATAAATGCTAGGAAAATTTTAAAGCACTAAAAATAATGTAGCATCTTATCATATCTAAGTAAAATTTGGTTTGTTTAGCTCTTTATAGGTTTTTATTTGACTTTTAGCCTACAAATAAACTATTATAAGTTTTGCATTTGGATGAAAATTAAGGCAACATGTAAAAATTAGGAAAACCCAATAAAAAACACAGAAAAAAAATTCTCTAGAATGATTTCCCTGTTAAACAATCAAAGAAAACTTTAAAATTATTAACTTTCAAAAAATAGAAATCAAACAGAAAAAATAAAGATAAAAGAGAATGATTTCACAATTACCTCTGATTTTGATGATATGTTTGATGATTTTGATACTCTATGCCACAGTTTCCCTGATGTTACTTATAATTTTGCTAATGTTGTTTTCAATTTCTCCAAAGATGTCCATAATTTTACTGAAGATATGAAGACTTGTTATGCACTTATCTTGCTAAACTGCAATTGCATTGTGCTTGAAACACCTTGATCACCCAATACCTCATCAAATCAGCAATGCCATCATGGAAGGTATATAAGTAATCAAAAACCAAACCTATTAACACTAGATTTTGACCAATTTTTTTATTTGCATTATTTAATTACTAAATCTTATTTTTTAACAGCTCATTCCACTATAGGATACCATCATGCTAACTTCACTCCTCACCCTCTATCTAACCCTCTGCTTAACCCTCCTACAGTTCTTCTAAGAGCTTAGATGATATACTCATGAGTAATCAGTTTTTAGCACATAGATTTGGTCTACACACGTCAGTCACTACACACATGAAGGTATATTTTATATAAATATCATGTTAAATTCAAGTTATATTTGTATTTAAAAGCTAACAATTAATTTACACTGAAATTGAATAATATATATGTAATTTATATGTTGTAAGAGGAAATGGTGCCTGCATCTTCACGGTCCACAACTGCATTTATGGATCTTAGCCAGTTGATGTTTACATGTGTAGAGCCAACTTGTGGGACATCCACTACTGCATCTATCAATGTTAGTAGGCCATTGTTTACATATATGGAGGTAAAATTTTGAGTTAATATTATAGTCTATGTACATATTTTTATTTATCTAGATCTTTGCTCTTGACTAACAATCATACATGTTCAAATTAAAATTTGAATGGTAGTGATATGAATATAAATTTTATGTGTGAGATGTGTTAAAATGTATACAAAGAAAATCCCTAACCTAATAATGATCAACCTTTTAAATAGACTCCTTCAATGTCTAATGATGTCTTTCTCATATTTTTTTCAAAATATATTCTTCCTTCTATTTATTATAATTGTATTGTTAGTGTTCCTCCACCTTTTCAAACTTATTTTAATGTTTCACATTTTTCTTGATTATCATCACTTCTTCATAATTTTTCTTAAATAACTCAATGTTTTAATTGCTATCAATAGTACCAATACTTATCTTCCAAATCCTCACGTTTGTTCCCTTGTGTGAATCATGCATGCTATGCAATAACTTGAGTTCACTATAAAAGTAAGTGAGGTTATTTGTTCAGTTGATGACCACATTAGACACTCCTCCATCTCTCTGAGCTGAGATAGACACATGTATTGATGTTGAAATCTCATTTACATAGGAACTCATCGAGGTACATGCTAAAATGTAATTATAAATTATAAAAATATATATTTTTGAATAATTTTACTAAATACTTGGGAAAATATAACTTATGTGTATGTATTCTATATGCAGGGTTTTCCTATGACATATAATAGTCCCATTCAGAAGATTAGGAGGGCACCTTCTCATGTTTCTTTCCCATTTCACACTGTTCATGTACCTCGCCCTATCACTGGCCCTATTGAGCATTAGGATATATTGAGCATGACCACGAGATTGTAGTAAGTGCATGTTTAAATTATATTTTTATTCTAGATTAAAAATAATTTTTGAACATGATTGCATGTATAATATGTAAATTTTATAATAATATTTGTATTGAAAGAGGTTCAACTACTGGTAAGTTATGAGCATAGAAGAACCCACTTCAGATCTAGAAGGAATCCAAGGCATCTGAGGGATCTCCATCTACGAGATAGGAATCCCAGGTATACTTTTATTCATGGAAGGTGAGGAGAGGGAGACTATTTGATGAGTATGATGTCTTAGATGATGTACTTGTTTGTATGCCTATGTGATAATGTACACATTTTTGGCATTGTATGTGTATAAGATATTTACCCAATATTATATTATGTTGTTAGATGATGTAATTTTTTGTACGCCTATATGGAAGTGTGTGTGTGTGGGCATCCTACTAAAAAGTAGTAGACAAAAATGTAACGGTTAAAAATGTAGCATGAAAAATGTAGTGAGGACAAAATATAGTGAGTAAGAAATGTATCGAAGATAAAACATTGTAGAAACAAAACATAGTAAAGGATGTACTCACACAAGATGACATAACTTTCAACTAAATGTCTAAATTCACGAAATCACATTTTCCTCTATTATTTTGCCTGTAAAATTGGTGCATTGCTTTTCCACCATGAAATGTTAACTAATATCACCAAAATGAACTAGAAAATAAATAAACAATGTGACAATCATTAAAATTTCCCAATTATGCTCTTTGTGACATTTTTTTGACATTATCAATACCGCTACATTTTTCCTCTCTATGTTTTGTCTTTGTGACATTTTTGTCATACTACATTTTTTACCACTATGTTTTTGTCCACTACATTATCACATAGAGCTATGTGTGTGTGTGTGTGTGTTACAAATTTTGTGGTGATCATCTTTCCACATATAATTTAGCTCACATTATTATCGAAAAACTAAGTTTGATGGTTGTATGGCCATATTTAGATATGATCAGCTTTAATATTTCAATATGTGTTGTAATTAAAACTATATTATAGAAAAGAGTATAATGTTTGAGATAGATTCATATATTACTATGAAGTGCCTCTCATTATTGAGCTACATCATTTATCATTATTATAATTTGGATACCCTTGATACACTTCTTTGATATCATTTTGGACTTGATATTCACATTTTTTATTTATTGAATTTATAGACATACCACATTTTTATTATAGGTACAATTGAAATAAATAATGGAATATTCATCTATTATATACCTTCTTTGTATGCCTTTATAAATTTTACTTTTACTTGTTTTATGAAATAGTTATGTTCTACCTCCTCCTTTGGGATGTTGTCTCTTTGGAGATGATTTACATTCTTGTTTGGATACTCTTTATTGGCCCTTTAAAGTAGTGAAAGATAGTAATTATCAAGTCTCCTGAGGCCTTGGAATATTTTTTTTGGTTATATCTCTTTTATTTCACTTCATAAAATATGTTGTCTCCATATCCACTGCACTAAAATTAGCCATTTCTTCTCTTCTCATCATAGATCAACTCCATTATTCACAAGCATGAAAATAATGACAACAAATGTTGTCAAAGTTGAAGTTGCACTTAGATAACTTCATTTCCATTATTTTATGGCTCAAAAATAACATTAAAGACACATTTGAGGTATTGAATAACATCCAGGATCAAGTTCTTGGCCTCTGATCATGCCTAGTTGAGAGATCCACTGCCCATTCCAGCCTTAAGAACATCCATTTGAATACAAGAAAAATGTAGTTTTAGCCTATCTTAAGGTGTGAGTAAAATATAAATAAAAATTCATTGGAAAAAATAGTAATAACCCTAAATTGAATTTTGAATCCATCTGATTTCAGCCTAGATCATGTTGATGGAATCCTCAAGACCAATATATGGCACAAGTTGGAGTAACAGGTCTTGAAGTGTAACATTTTTGAAGTGAAGAGACAAATTATTGTCCTCCAACTGAAATTTATACCTCCAAGACCTTCAACTATAAGTACATCACTTGGAACACATATAGATAGGAAAATTACATTTTTTCCTATGACCACGACATCTAAATCCATTCAAATGCATGTTTTCATTGTTGTTTAGGAGCATAGAAACACTGATAATAAATATTGTCAAATTTGAAGATGCAATTGGAGAAAACCATCTTTAGTGCTTCATGGCTTAAAAATGGCATTTTCAACATGCTCAAGGTGGTGGATAATGTCCAAGACCCTGTTCTTGGCCTTCAACCATGCTTGGTTGAGAGACCCACCACCCAGCCTCAAGAACACCCTGCCCAACACAAGAAACATGCACTTTTTAGCTTATCTTCATGCATACATAAAATAAAAAATATAAGTCATTGTCATGAACCAAAATAACCCTCATGTGTGTGTCAAATCCTTATAATACACCCCAAATCATGTCAATTTAACCTTCAAGACCAATCCCTGACACAAGTTATAGTAATGGGTTTTGAAATGCAATTTTTTTATAGTGAAGAGACAAGTTCTTGTCCTCCAATTAATATTTACACCTCTAGAACCTCCAGCTACAAGACTATCACTTTTAACACAAATGGATAATAAAATGGCATGTGATCCCATGACCTCGACCTCTAAGCACATTTGGATGCATGTTTTCACTACTATTTATAAGCATGGAAACACTGACAATAAATGTTGTCAACATTGAAGTGGTAATTAGATAACTCCACCTCATGTGTTTTGTGGCTAAAAACTAGTGATGCCAACATGTTTAGAGTATAGGATAATGTCTAGGCCTAAGTTATTATCCTCATATCATACCTAATCAAGAGACCCACCACCTATTCTAGCCTTAAGAATACATTTTTGTAATAACTGAGTACTTATATTAATCTTCTCTTAGCTTCAAGAATATGAAATTCTTTATTAACAGTGCCAACCACATGAAGGTTGAAGCTTATTTAACACCACTAACCTACAATTTTTTTTAGTGAGTAATTAAAAATAAAATTTATATGTACTACCTAAAAAATCAATAAAATTTGGTAAAATTAAATACATCTACATTTGAAAAGTCAACATACATTGGAATTTCAATCCAATGAACCACTAGGATTTGCTCAAATCTTGATAGTAGCAAGAATAGCTTCATGGTATGACTCACAAACTTTCCATATATTCTTGTTTAATGACTCCCATAATGTTTAACCAATTGAATATTTGTTGTAAGAACCATATTTAAATAGTGTAATATCTTTTTGTGTTTCAAAGTCTTCAAAAAATGATAAATCTAAATTTTTCATAGGATATCATTGAAGCCAAGTTCTAGTGACAACCACAGACCCAATGGGATGGTCAATGTTTTTTCTCCATCTATGACTGGAGAAGTCAATTTTTTTCTTTTTCTCTAAACACCTGCATAAGTAGTAATTTATTCCCTCTTAATTATCCTCATTAGTAATAACTACAAAAGCATGACCTGTATCAAGATAGACAATGAGAATAAATAACTCAATTTATTCCCTTTAATGATCCTTTCAAGATAGATAATGAGAATAGATAGTACGTGATTAATATTCTACCTAGTTGCACTAGATCAAATACATAGTCAAAGTCATGTGATGATGTCATATTTATAATTTTGTAATGCTTTTGAAACCTAATATCTGTCAATTGGAATTAGAGGTCTATAACTCCATTCATCCACATACTCTTTTGACTCACACTCATCCTAAATAGATTCCATGCATGCAGAACAAAAAAATTCTAAGTGTCTTATTTGAATAGTCCATGAGCTTGCATTTGAGATATAAAATGAGTGGATCTCACTTGATCCTATTACATTCATATAATCTTCATACTTTTATAAGTGTTCTTCTTCCATCAACTAGAAATCTACAAACAATAGAATTTTTATTGAGCACAATATCCCATTTTCTCATTACACCATTCAACAATGGTTGTTTCATTAGTCAAAATAGCATCATATTTGAACTTCAACTCCTTTCTTGAAATGACTCTTTTTACACATGTTATATCACCATCATGCTCTCCTTTTCCATGGCTAGCCTTAGTAAAATTTTAAATGTGTTCTACACTAATTGTAATATGCATCCTACTCAACCAGTAAAATATTTGTGCACTCTTTAATTACAATGTGCAATTACCTAACCAAATATAATGTTTATTTAAATTAATGTTTCTCTCAGCTAACTATCCATAAAACTTCTCAAAACAACCTTTCATGTACTCTATAAAATGTGATTAGTCATCTCTGACATAGAAATGGTACTCACTTAATATTTTTTAATCATGTTTTGTATTACTAGGTGCATGCATGAATGTTATATGTATATCTATGGAAACATGTATTGAGTTGTAATATTTGTGATTAAACTTCCATTTATGGTTTGAATGTGTAATTATCAGCAATGTTGACTATTGAAATAATAGAATTAAGTGGGAATGTGTTCTTACTTAGCTTAAAATATTTATCCAACCATATAGCCCTATGTATGTGCCTTGCATACTCATAACCAATCTCCTCCATAAATTTCACCATAAATTTTGAAACAAGTATTTGTTTTGTAACAAGCTCACACCTGTTAGACTATTTTTCATCTTTTACTTGATAAGTCTACCAAAGAATGCCCAAAGATTAGTGGTATTGGAATAATTAAGTCTTTATACTCTTCAAATTTCTTTCATTAATATTTTTATATTTATGTCCAATGTTCAGCTAGTTTTTAAAATCAATCATTTTTCCCTGTTTGACCACTTACTGCACATGTTTTAATTATTTGCAAAGTAACATTACAATATTTATTATGTGATTTTGAGCTTAAAATATGATATGTGTCATGTATATTATCAATAGTTTCATTCTTTTCATCATCCATGTTAGATGTTCTTAGTCCTAAGGTGTAGATTGTAGGTCTCATCTTAATCAATTTCATCAACAAAACAAACAATTGAAATTTTTTACTATAAAAGTCTAATTTATCAAAGAAATTATCCCAAAAAATTACAACCCTTATATTGGGAGACTTAGGGATTGGGATTGGAGGAACCTAAAATATAATTACTACCCTATAAATATATTTGTGATATGTATTATTTTTGAATGGGTGACAAACTTTTTATTAGTAATAAAATATTGCAAGTTTTGGATGTCAAAATGGGGTGGAAATTTAGCTACTAATCTCAAATCTTGAAGAAAAACTTCATTTTTTTGGTCATGATGTATTGTTTAAATGAATAAGAAGGAAAAATAGCTTTGGGGATACCCTCATCTTTTTATGTTCCTCCCTCTTCTTCCTCATGGTCATAGGTTTCATGTATTTCTACATGATGACTTTGGTTGTCTTGGATTCCAAATTGGAAGAGGTCATTTCCAAAAGGATCCTCCCTTACCATAATTTTTTAAGAATATCCATCTGCCTTTTGATGGGTGACATTTCTATGGGAAGGACTTGACACATAAAATACTTGACACTAGACTATAAAAATACCAAAGTTACTAAAAATGTTTTGATTGACAACAAGGCTCTTTTGAGTCTTTACTTGGAATATTTTGATTTTAAAGTTTGGTTGATTATAGCTCATTTCAAGACTCAATAATACTTTTATCCTCACTCAAGTATTTTCACTACGTGGTAGAGGACAAGGGAATAAACAAACAAATTTTATTTTAAACACACACATGCAATAACATAAAAAGGTTAAAATATAGGTAAAAGAGACTTGATTAATCCATAGGCTTCACATGTCACTAATTTATTTGTTACAATAGCTATGGTATAATATTTTAAGGAACTAACCATAGAGGATCTTATCGTTCCCATGTGCCACTAAGCCCGGTTTCGAGGGTGTGAGGGAAGTAACTTTTTGGTGCTAAACACTAACTAATTCGCTACAAATAAAATGATAAGAATGGATTGTCTGGGCTTAAGGTATACACAAGTTTACCTACATGAGTATTTGATATAAATTTTGGTAGATGAGATCAAAAACTATGGAAGAATCTAGTTTGATAGACATACATAAATGAGTATTGTTCTAATGTGCCCAACATAACCAATATGGTTTTAGTGTGTTGACATCAAAAAAATTAAACTTTGAATCACATTATTTAAGGCCTGGGTATCAGAACGTGGAAGCCACTAAATTCATGATGTGCTTAAAAATCACAACCACTTAGCCAAAAATAATAGCTCTAACTTAAGTTATATACCTTGCCAGTACACAAGGTTTGGCCTACCACATGGTGATAAAATCCATAGTTGATAGAGCCCCTAAGAAAATAAAAATAAAAAAGACAAACACTTGCCTCTGATTCTAAGGCTTCACCACTAATGTGACACCAAGACAAGAAAATATTTGTAAGTATCATCTTAGATAATAAAAACTTATGAGTGCTATTTAAATTATCAAGTATCTCCACCAATGTGATGTCAAGAGAAGATCATACGTAACACAAGTAAGACACACAAATGCTAAAAAAGGAAATTAATTAACGCTTAAAAACTAAATGTTTGATAATTAATAAATAAAGTGAAAAACTAAAATTTAGAAAAAACTTGTTAGAAAAACTTAAATAAAAATAAAAAACATTAGCAATGAAAATATACCTTTGTATATATATATAGGCTAGCTGAGTAATAACAACATAGACATTAATAGACAACCCAAAATTTGGTTATGAAAATGATCAAACCATCTCCTCCTATAACATAAAAAATTACAATTATTTTATTGAATTTTTAATGTAAATTAATTATTACATTTTAAATACAAATATATTTAAAATTTAACATTTCAAATATATAACATACCTGCACATGTGAAGTCAAGTTCTCCACACCAAATTAATATGTCAAAAATTCATATCATAACCCTAGTATCTTTCCCCCTAGAAGCATTGCATCCTTGTCTAAAGTTATGATGCATATAAAAACATAACATCTATAATAATTTGGTTGGGAATTATCAGCACTAGCATCAGTGTCAAAAAGCTAAACAAGGGTGTCAGTAACTGCATGTAAAGTGTCAATCTTGAAAACCTGCTTCAATATAGAGGGTTTTATCTTGGGCTCATGTGACTTTTGGATAGATACTTTCGTAGGTTTATTAGGTGCATTATTTTCCCTTGATCTATCTTATGTAGAGCCTTTTACTTGGACCTTAAACTTTGAGTGGTCAAAATAATTGAGAATTTCATTGAGGATAAACTCGTAATAGAGTTTTCACAAAAAAAATAAAGAAACATTATGATCGTTACAAAGCATATAATCAAATACCATCCACCATTGATCCCCAAAATTGTCTTTTATCAAATTATGCTGGCACTAGTGGATTGGAAACCATTTGCATGATAATGAATGTGGTGTATTGGTTGACAAATCAATGAATGATGTACAAATTTGATATTTTAAGATTTGTTTATCCTTTATAGAATGGGTTGACAAAATTTTAGCATAGTAAGCCCTATATCTATAACTATAAGATGTCCATCTGTCAATTTGACCCATTATCAAGTCAACTTGACATAGTCATACCTATAAATTATCTACAAATGAAGTACGATGGGTGTTGGTTGAATAGGGGTACCTCCTTATCTTAATTATATATTCAATTCATAGTTTATTTTTCACTATATGTTAGGTTAAATATTACTAACTACCTAGGGGGTCTTGTGGAAATGTAGGAGGGATAACAGGGTTGAAACAACTAGGAGGGTTAGGACAACTAGGAGGGTTAACAATGTTAGGAGGGTTATGAGGGTTGGGAAGATTGGGAAGATTAGGAGAGTTTTGTCTTGCACTTGAATGGGCCACACAAATATAATAATAATTTATTTTAACAAAAAATAATGAAAATCTAAAATAATTAGTAATTTTGTGTTAAATTATAAGAATTCAATTTACAAACCTCTCCTTTGCCATGACATTGTTAATTTATTGATGCAAACTCAAGAGTGTGTGGTGTGCAGTGGTCGGTTTGTCTCCTCTTGGAAATGGTAAGTTACAACACAATCATGGTCTATGTTGTGGATGAGAAAATAGGAGTGAAATTAGAGATGAAATGAGGAATGGAAAACATTTTTTGTTTGTATAACAATGCTTTTAGAAACATGTACGTGTTATAATGTGTATGTGTTTCAATGTGTATAGAGCACATATAAATTCTAGGATTGATGATGACCAATCCTACATAAACATAATGTTTACGTGTTATGTCAATAGCGTGTACATGTTTCTTCTAATATTTTAAAATCTAGACTTGAAATGCTATAATTCATGTTCTTATATCATCTTAAAATTTATAGTGTAGATAGCTCAAATAATCTGTAAATGTTGAGATTTATTATTTTTCAGGGGAAAAAAGTCCATGAGTAACCCCCCTTTGGCCCACCAATTCCATGCACTTACCCAATTATAGGGTACCTATATATTTCTTGGTTATTGGTCTAAATTAGGCATTATTTATACATTTTGTGATTTTTTGTCATGCCCCTTTCTTCTCTTTTCTCCCTTTCTCTCTACTCTTGTTTTGGTGTTGTGTTGGGTTTCTTAGAAACATACTCATTATGTTTTGGGGGCACAAAAATATAGTGAAAATGTTTTAGAGGTTGTGTGTGGCCTAGATTGATTAGGGAGTACCCTTTTTTTGGTTTTATCGTGTTCAATTCTTTTATTAGTTGATGTCAGTTTGCATGCCAATAGAATCCTAATTTTAATTTAAGTCATCTACAAATACAAAGGCATCTTAGTGCATTTAGGAATCTAAGGATAGTTTTCGAAAGCATCTAACATTTATTTTTCACAACAATCTATTAAGAATTTAAAAATATTCTAGTGAAATCAAACAAGTATTTAGAGTGCATTCATTGTAGCATTAAAGCTAATATTAGCAACACATTGCATTGTGTTGGTTTACTCTATTGATGAATTAATTTAATTATTGGAGTGATATTTTTTATATTATATTTTATTGAGGGGCCTAACAATACATCAAGGAAGATCAATCATTCCCTAATATAATAATATCCGTAAAACACATCATTTTAATTATCATTTTCAAGTATTGTTGCCCAATTATGAAAAGAAAAAGTGCATTTTCCTAGTGATCAGCATGAAGTTTTAGAATAAAATGATCAAGATTTTTTTAGCCCTATATTTTATAAACACATTCATCAAATGTTTTTGCATACTACCTAACATTGTTGAGGGGAGGCGGGGGGGGGGGGGGGGGGGGGTCAGGGGTGGGGAAGGCTAGGGGGAGGTTTGAGATTACATGATTTTTGAATTTACTTTTAGTAGACACCTAAAAGGGATCTTAGCTATTTATTAGCTTATTAAATTATATGATCATAAGTTGTTTTTGTACTTATTTATTATTCATTCAAATTAAATGTTATTAGTGTATTTTTTAGATGATTTAGTGTGTCCCCTCTTTCTCTTTCTCTTATTTTTTCTCTTTTCATTTTTAAGAGTATTGTGAAGTGTGTCTAGAGCATCCACAGTGCTCCAAACATGTTTAGTGTATTGAGGATGCCCTTGATATTTTAGTGACCCTTTTTGGTTAGGGTGTACTCATCTTATATTGTCCAGTATTTTTTATTTTTAATCATTATTTTATCGATTAACACATTCATAAAAGTCCTAATTTAAACTTAATTGTTTAGAAATACATAAACATTATGATTCATTTGCATAGAGATAAATTCAAAGAATTCATTTTATTATTCATATAAATCTATTGAGTGCTTACAAGCAATGTTTAAATTTTCTTGTCATGTTTCTCTAACAAAAAAAATTTATAGTGATAATCTATTCAACACTATACTTCAAATTTAAGATAATTCATTCTTAAAGAAGAAAACATCAAAATTAAATACTATAGTATAATCTTTCCATAACTTAAAAAAATATTACCATAATCCCTTGGAAATTTGATAAACATTATGATTCATTTGCACAAAGATAAATTCAAAGAATGCATTTTATTATTCATATAAATCTATTAAGCACTTACAAGCAATGTTTAAAATTTTCAGTCAACTTTATCTGACACATAAAATTTATAATGATAATTTATTCAACATTGTGTTTCAAATTCAAGATAATTCATTCTTAAAGAAGAAAACATCAAAAGTAAATACCATAATCTTTTCAAAACTTGAAAAAATATTACCATGATCCCTTGAAAATAATTGTTAAACATTATGATTCATTTGCATAGAGATAAATTCAAATATTTATTTTTATTATTCATATAAATATATTAAGTACTTACAAGTGGTGTTTGATTTTTTCAATAGATTCTGATTCAAATTTAAGATAATTCATTCTTAAATAAGAAAACATCAAAAATAAATACTACAATCTTTCCAAAACTTAAAAAATATTACCATGATCCCTTGATTTTTTTAATAAACATTAAGATTCATTTTCATAAAGATAAATTCAAATATTTTATTTTATTATTCATATAAATCTATTGATCACTTAAAATCAATGTTTAATTTTTTTAGTAAGCTTTCTCTGTCACACAATTTATAGTAATAATCTATTCAACATTGTGATTTAAATTTAAGATAATTCAATCTTAAAGAAGAAAACATCAAAAAGAATTTTTTTGCCCTGTGTGCTAAGTGGGTTATTCGAGTTATTGAGGGAAATGAATCTTGGAAAATTATGCTAATACACTGTATCTCCGTGATTGATCCCTATGGTAAAATCAGTTGGAAAAATATTGTCTTCCAATCCGTTCTCATCACTAAAGTTCATGTCAAGATTTCTAGCTCTTTTATGGTCAAAATCATTTCGAAGGCTTTTGAATCCATCAAACCCCACTTGAAGTGGGTGGGGAATGGTTTTCACATAGGTTTGTCTTTTAATGACCATAGTTTATGGTGGTACCCTATTCTTACTACTTCCTCTATTCCCTTCATTGAATTACTCGGTATTAAATCTTTACAATTATTTTGAAAAGGGATTCACACTATTTAGGATTTAGTTACCTCCAGAGATTGGATTCTCTGACCTAAATTAAAATCAAGTTTCAATTAAACAATGTGGACTTACCTTATATTTTTCACATTTAGGAGTTGATACATGATGTTATGTTGCATAAACTTATCCTGTAGCCTCCTAAGACTAGAGTTGGAACTGTAATACGCATTTCAAGATCTACTCTTCCAAGCTTCTTTATTAATTGGTGAGTCCATTTTGTCCAAATTTTCACAATCTCAACAGGCACTAGGGTCTCCAATTATCTCCTGGGACTTAGCTCGCCCATCTAGATTGTGTGTGGCAACCTAGCCTAGAGCCCAACTTGGCTCATTTTTTATGGTGTTTGATTTATCAAGGACTTCCCCTCAATCAGAAGTTAGTCCACCTATGCATTCCCCAGTGCTTTTGTCCAACTTACAAGCAACCAAAATCATTTAAACACTTGTTCTAGTTTTGTTCAAAAGCCCAATCTACTTGGCATTAGATTCACTCATTATTTCAGCCTTATCACCTTGAGCTTTTCTCTTAACAACATGCTCTCTTTAGGGATTATTCAAATTATCTAGTCTCTATTGCCTTTCTCTCGAAATTCTTCTGTGCTATTATTCTCTTTCAACTATGGAAAGTTAGGAATAATGCTATTTTTAATCATGAGACCTGTGAAATTTCATTTTGTGTTAATGAAAAGGTGGTTCAATCTCAAGTATAAAAGATGGATTTGGACATCTTCCACCTACATGAGCTCCTCAATTAGTAGGGGAGTTCCCCTTACACCATGAGCAAGGTTCTATTTGATGGCCTACCCCGTAGTCCACAACCTCTTCCTTCTAAGAGGTGTTAAAGCAAAATTTGATCCAGAAGTGGGGTCCACTTTTCTCCGCGCCCTCTCCTAGAGGGTGGTTGGAGTTCTCATGGCAAGTCTAATGCTGGTCCTTTATAAAAGTCTATGGTAAACACTTTTGTTCATGCACAATCGACTGATGGTTGGTCTATCAGTATTCATGATGACCCCGTAGATGGTTGAATTGCTCTGGAGACACCTGATATGGATCCCCCTACTTGATCAATGCTTAAAAAGGATGATTCTTTATCTCTGCCGCCTGGGGTGGTAACCTGTGCATAAAAACATGTTATATGATTATTTATATTTTTTTTAATCATGCCTTAACTAGCTATTTTTTCTATTTCAGAGCTAGGATGTTCCTCCGACATGAAGTTTGAGCTGGGATGTGTCCAACTACTTTAATTTTTAATCTTCTATAATTATATTTTTTATGTTAATATAATGTAAGATGTTCCAATAGTAAAAATAAATATTATAATCTTTCCAAAACTTTTAAAAAAATTATCATAATACCTTAAAACAATTTGATGGCCTAGTCAAAATTCACCCTTTCATCTAATGTTGTCTTAAAAAATATTCACTATAAAAAAAATCAAAATATGTTCATACAAACATTAAATTTAAATATTACTTAGAAACATTTTAAAAGAAATTTAAAAGTTATTGATATATTCATTAGTGCATATAAGTTTGTGTTTAGAGACAACAAAAGATACATTTTTATTTGTTGACTAAATTAATTATAATGGTATATAGTTAGACTTTACTTTCATTTCACTAACATAAATACTAGTAGTTGCCCCGAAGGTGCAAGTAAAACCAAAGGAACTGTAATTTTGTTTACTATTATATCGAATAAGTGTGTTGTTTTCATTTTTCAAATGTATTCCCCATTTACATGTTAGATTCATCTCAAACCTAGAATATTCTTTTGTTACGACAATTACATCACTCTGATATATGTATGTCCAAACTAGATGTGTATTATTAATGTACAAGAAATCATCCTAGTAGAATATAGAAATTATCACATTATATTGTGATTGGTGATAACATCAACATAATTAGAAAAACCCAACTTCAAATTAACCAATGGTATCATATGCAAAAGAATATATGACTATGAAAAATGTATTCAAGAAATAGAAAATTATATATACGTCTCTTATAATCGCATAAAATCTTTAAGACTACAATTCTTGTACATAAATATGTCTGTGTAGAACTATGCTCGTAGTATTCCAATTAGAGAGAAGATGTGATGGTGGACATGGTGGACATGGGATGGTTGCACTCTATTTTGAGTTAAACAACTATCAATGTTGGAATTAACAAAATAACTACGTCGCCAATGAATGGCAGCAAGTTGGGATCTATTGATTCTATTTGTCTTTCACTACCTTGTAAATATCTTTAGATTTAATCCACGTAATTTAGTCATCATATTCTTTAATTACCTTCATAGAAGTATGTCCAGTTGCTCTTCAACTCAATAAATTCTATATATATATATAACATTTTTTATAATAAAAAAATAATTACAATTTGTATATTGGTGTATGACCTCTATTTTGTTTTTATATGTGCTCTTACTCAAAATATTGATGTATTTTTGTCACAGAAAAGAATGATATCCTTTGTTCATCTACTTTTTTATTTCCCGCTGCTTTTTAATGTAAAAATGCGAAAACAGGGATTGATTTTCACAATAAACAAAAAACATTTATAAAATAAAAATTATATGTTATAAAACAGTGTTATTGCGCACATGCTATGTTTGTATTTTTTTCCTTCTATTCTCCTACTCTGTTCTACCCTGGTTTTTTATATACAACAAATAACAAAATACCAACACATCTTAGTTTTTAGCCAGTTCTGAAATCAGCTTTTACATATTATTGCAATTCAAAAAATGCAGATGTAATCAAAAGGGTTGTAGTTCAATTGATGAGAATAATGGTTGTTTATATCCATCCACCAAGGTACAAATCCCTCTAGAAACTCAACATGGAGAGTTGCATGGTTAAAAACTCGTCACTGCCTAGTCAAACGAACTCACTAATTTAAATATATTTTTACTCAGCACTATACATGTCTTCAACAATCGTCTAGAGATTTTTAATATATATAAATTAAAAATAGTAATTATATTCTCAAAAGTAGTAAAATAACAAATTATATCCTCAAATGCATCATACTATTCACAATATTATCATGGGGTCACTTCCTACTTAGTTTTGAAGAAATTTGAAAAAAAAAAAAAAGAAGAAGAAAGAAACAATGCTATATATGCAAAGCATTGTGGAAGGAAAATCTATGCCTAGATATTAACAAAGACCAAACATTTCTTATAAGAAAATAGGTAAATATGTTTGATCCTAACAAGTGGATTATATAAATATCTGAAGAAATAAAAAAATTGTCTTGATTTTATATCAAGGAGAATATTTAAAATACAAAATAATCATCGAATTGAGGACCTTAAAAATATGGTGATTTGTCTTTATTAAAAAACAGGGTGAACAAATTCTAAATTGTACAAACAGAACCTTCAAATTAGAAGTTAATTAGAACCCACTGTATCGATCAGGTTGGATGAGCCCATCCTCAAAATAAGAGCATATAATATAGTAGTATCGAAGAAAGAAGTTGATGAAATTTTAATCATTTCGACCTAAGGTAAGATCTTATTTCTAATACCTCTATTTATAGATATAATGCATCAATTGAAAAATTATACAAGACAATAAAATTTCTGAGATCAATTATGTGTAAGATTTCTGATTAATGATTCAAAACACGTCAATCCAAAAACTTTGTACACAATTGATCCAGAAATCTCATTTACATTCTATTAAACTATAAAAAAATCAGATCTCTTATATAAGAAAAGTTTGTCCATCTCAATATTTACAGGACCTAACAAAACAAAAACCTTTGACACAGAACATCCCTTTAAATGAAAAAGAACTAATGTTTATAAACTAAATTACAACAAAAATCAATGAAACATTATTAAAAATAAAATACTCTCCAGCCAGAAAAAAAAAGAAAATCATAATAAATTTTATTTGTAGGAAAGATGGACCTTATATCTGTGATATTCATCCACAGCAACATCTCCCGTGCTCCCATCCACCATGTTTCCTGTCATTTTTCAGTCTCAATATGGGTACATTGAATGAAACTTTAATCCATGAGCAACATTAAATGTAAGGGACGTGCATGCGTAATTGTTCTGAAAGGTTCAAAGTACGCCGGGACCTGGAAGGGTTGTGAAATTATATCGGGAGAAATATGGAGGAGGGTTATTTTCAACGGATACAGCTCCGATTTTATTTAACTGTTGGTGTGTGACTGTTTCTACTCACTTTTTCCTTACTATTCTGTTAAAATAATTCCAATGACTTCTCAATCAGAAAAACAAATATAAAAGATTATAGTCTTTTTCACCCTTAACACTCCTGATAAGCAGAGGAGCTCTCTCCGAAAACAAAGTTGGTGGGGAAGTCATTTCTATGGAGGCCTGCGTGTATTCCCAAACATAAACATTCCTGCCAGACAAGGAAGAAGATAAAAATATAGCATAAGCTTGACAGAGATTGCTTCACTGGGGTTTGTTTGGACAGGCTTGACCTTCGTGAATGCAAAGTGTGAAGACATGCGTCAGTGCATGATCCACGAACAGCAGTTTCAATTTTAGTTTTATTTTTAATTATTTAGTTTTAATCTAGTTTTAAACTCAACGCTCCTTTCCTATATATGAAGATGAAGGGTAGCGCTTTATCATGTGGAAAAATTATTGAATATAAGTCTTTTCTTTGGATTTTGGTTTTTTTTAAGATCTTGATTCTTGGAATCTTGATTTCTTCTGAGTTCATATATTATTGAGTAGTTGGGTTTTTATTTACGCTGTATCATTTTCTAACTGTAGTATAGTGTAAGAGTTATTTATCTATTTTGTTTCAATTGGTACCAGATCAGGGTGCGGAAATATTTTTTTTTACACGGAGCAGCAGCGTATCAGTTATATTTAGAATGACAAATAGCAGCAACTTTTCATTCCAGCGTCCGTTGTTTACCGGAGACAACTACGAATATTGGAGTATAAAGATGAAGACCCTACTATTATCCCAAGATCTTTGGGAATTAGTAGAAGTAGGATATACAGAACCTACAGATCAGAATACTCTAAATGCTTTGACAGCAAATCAACGAACTCAGTTGAAAGAAGACAGAAAGAAGGATAATCGAACACTATTTTGCTATCCAATCCGCGTTGGATATTTCAATTTTTTCCTATATAGCCGGTATGACAAAGTCAAAGGATGCATGGGAGGCCCTACAAACTGCATACCAAGGTTTTGACAAAGTTAGATTGGTAAGACTTCAAACCTTAAGAAGAGATTTTGAAAATTTAAGGATGAAAGAAACTAAGTCTATTCAACATTTTATTACTAGGACTCAAGATGTTGTGAGTCAGCTTAGAACACAAAGGGAAGCAATTACAGAACCAAAAATTGTAGAGAAGATAGTGAGATCTCTTCTTCCTAAATTTGATCCAGTGGTGATAGCTATTGAAGAAAGCAAAAATCTCACCACCTTGAAAGTGGTCGAGTTGGTTGGTTCTTTACAATCTCATGAGCGTATGCAACATTCTACGGAGAGTTTAGTACAAGTTTTCCAGTCTATAGTGAATGTTGAAGACAAGTCAACAACTCCTTTATCAAAAACAAATAAGTCTCAAGGTGAGCCTTCTAATAATAGAGGACGTGGTAGAGGAAGAAGAAGAAGCTATAATAAAGGAAGAGGAAGAGGCAAAAGTTTTGTGGATAGGAGAAGCATCCAATGCAAATATTGTGATCACTATGGACATTATGAATCTAAGTGTAGAAAGAAGAAATCTGACTTGAACAAGTCAAGAGCCGACTATAGTGAAGAGTTTTCTGAAGATCCCAAACACTCCACCTTCTTCACATGCAATTTGGTGAAAAAAAATAAAAAATATTTGTGGTTCTTGGATAGGGGCTGCTCTAATCATATGGCAGTTAAATCTGATCTCTTTGTCAAATTAGATACATCTCTAAAAAGTCAAGTAAAATTAGATGATGATAAAGAGCTTGATGTGATGGGAAAAGATACCCTTGATATAAAAACTAAGCAAGGAGAAACTACTTATATTCATGATACACTACATGTGCCCAAATTATAGCATAATCTTTTAAGTATTGAGCAGCTTGTAGCAGAAAAATATAAAATTGTGTTTGAAGACAACTGCTGCAAAATATTTGATAAATCAGTTAATTATCATCTTGTAGCAAAGGTTCCTATGACAGAGAACAACTTATTTCCTCTCACATTGCATTCCACCACTATGCATGCTTTCAAAGCAACCACAGATGATTTGTGGTTATGGCATCAACGTTATGGTCATATGAATTTTCAAGGATTAAATTTACTTCACAAGAAGCATATGGTGAGAGGACTTCCAACAATTTAAGCAAAAGACGAAGTTTGTTCAGGGTGTGCACTTGGCAAGTAGCATCGAGATATTTTTACGGTGAACAAATCTTAGAGGGCAAAATCTCCTCTAGAGCTTGTGCATGTTGACATTTGTGGTGTTATGCAAGAAAATTCTTTGGGTGAGCATCATTATTTTTTGACATTCATTGATGATTTTTCTCACCACACATGGATTTATTTTCTTAAGCTGAAATCCGAAGCTTTTGAATGCTTCAAAAACTTTAAACCTATGGCTGAAAAATAAAATGGGTATTATCTCAAAATACTCAGAACAGATAAAGGGGAAGACTTCACTTCCAAAGAGTTTTCTAATTTTTGTAACAAAAATGGCATCATGAGACAACTTACTATAGCCTAGACCCCCCGCCCACTGGAATTACAAAAATAAAGAACCTTACCATTATGAAAATGTCACGAAGTACGTTGCAATAAAAAAATATTCCAAATTGATATTGGGGAGAAGTAGTGGAAACAACAGTATACCTCTTGAATCGAAGCTCCATAAAAATAATTCACAACATCACTCCAAAGGAAACCTTGGAGTGGTCACAAGCCTTCAGTGGCTCATCTTTGTGTATTTAGTTGTTCTGCGTATGTCCCTATTCTAGTTTAGAAATGGAAGAAGTTGGATGCAAAATTCCAACATTGTATCTTTGTTGGATATTTTGATGTAACTAAAGGATATAGATTCTATAATCTTGACACAAAGAAATTGATTATTAGTCAAGATATGATTTTGATGAAGGGGGAGAATGGCAATGGCAAAATAGTGTACAACAAATAACACCACCAATAATGCTAGACATAGAAGCTGGAAGTGTTCCTTCTCTCCCCATAAGCTCAAGTGGAAGGTCAAGCCCCAATAGTAGGTCAAGTTCAAGCTCGCCAAGCTCAAGGTCGCCAAGTTCATCTACTAGTGCACTTTCAGGTGATAATTCAAGTCCAAGCTCTTCAAGAAAGGTATGAAGTTTAACTAAAATTTATCAAAAGAGTAATGTGAATCCAATTGCCAATTTTACTTAGTAAAATTCAAGTTGAACCCTCTGTATATGAAGAAGCAGTAAAAGAAATGGTATGAATTGATGCTATGAATGATGAGATGCAAGCAATTGATAAAAATAATACATGGAAATTAGTGCAAATTTTAAAATATAAATAGGCGATTGATGTCAAATGGATTTATAAGGTGTAATATCATGCTGATGGTTTTGTGAAAAGACACAAGGCAAGACTAGTTGCCAAGGGATTTGCACAAACACCTGGAGTAGATTATTCATAAACATTCACTTTAGTTGCAAGACTTGATACAATCAAGATTTTATTAGCTATTATTACATAACACATGTGGCCAGTATATCAAATGGATGTAAAATCAACATACTTGAATGGTTATATTTATGAGGAAGTCTATATGGAAAAGCCTATTGGTTATGAAATTTCAGGAAAAGAAAATTTGATCTACAAGTTAGAAAAAGCTCTCTATGGGTTGAAGTAAGCTCTTCGTGCTTGGTATGCAAGGATTGATAGTTATTTTATGAAGAAGGGTTTTAGCAGAAGCCATTCAGAGCCAACCCTCTATATCCAACAACTTGGTAATGATACTCTCATTGTTTGCCTTTGTGGTTATGATCTTATTTATACAGGTAATAACCCATCTTTCATGGAAAATTTTCAAGTAGAAATGAAACAAAAATTTGAGATGTCAAAGCTGGGACTCATGCATTGTTTTCTTGGAGTGGAGGTGCAACAACAACCTGAAGTGTTATCCATTTCTCAAACCAAGTATGTGGTTGATTTATTGAAACAATTTAGAATGATGTCATGCACAATAGTTGCAACACTTGTAGCCCTCAGTGAAAAATTAACCAAGGAGGATGCAACTTTCAAAGTGGATACTACTTTATACATAAGTTTGGTAGGGAGTATCGTGTACCTCACTACAATGAGACCTAATATTATGTATGTTGTGAGCCTCATCTCTCAGTTCATGTAGGATCCACATGAGTCTCATTGGTGTGCTGAAAAAAGAATCTTAAGGTATGTGAGTGGTACACAAAATTTTGGTATTCATTACTCTTCCACTAAGAAATTTGAGCTAGTTGGATACACAAATTTTGATTGGGCTGGTTCAGTGGATGATCAAAAATCTTCATCCGGTTATGTTTTCTCATTTGGTTCTTGAGTTTTCTCATGGAGTATTAAAAAATAGGCAACTTTGACTCTCTCTTTCACAGAAGCAGAGTATATTTCAGTAGCAACTGCCAGTTGTCAAGCCATATGGATTTTAAGGATTTTGGAAGATCTACGATTGGTTTAGGAACATCCAACAATTATCTATTATGACAACAACAGTACCATTTCAATGATCAAAAATCATGTGTTTCATATTAGATCGAAGCACATTGAGATCAAACATCACTTCATATGAGATTTGGTTCAAGATGGGACAGTGGACTTATAGTTTTGCCCTACATTTGAATAAGTTGTCGATATTTTTACAAAAACTCTGTCTACAACCAGTTTTGTTGCTTTGAGGAATCAATTGGGACTCATTCCCTATTGCTCATGCAAGGGGAGATTAAAGACATGCATCAGTGCATGATCCATGAACAACATTTTCAATTTTAACAAATAACAGTTTCAATTTTAGTTTTATTTTTAATTATTTAGTTTTAATCTATTTTTAAACTCAACGCTCCCTTCCTATATATGAAGATGATGGGCAACGCCTTATCATGTGGAAAAATTATTGAATAATAAATAGTCTTTTCTTTGGATCTTGATTCTTGGAATCTTGATTTCTTTTGAGTTCATATATTATTGAGCAGCTAGGTTTTTACTTATGTTGTATTGTTTTCTAATAGTAGTATAGTGTAAGAGATATTTATCTATTTCATTTCAAAGTGAAAATGATAAAAGTAGTGGAGAAAAGCTAAACCTTCAACTAGTTGTGGTATGGGTCAGATATTTGAGAGACACCAGTCGGATATTAAGTTAGTGAAACGAATGAGTGATAAATTTAGCTGGTGAAATGGATTTTTGATTATTATTTTTTGTCACCATGACAACCCCTTTATTTCCAAGTCTCGAAGGATTAAGGGTGAGGACTCAATTGTCATGTACCCTAATCTAATTTTTCTTTGCATGTATGGGATGTTTAAATCATATCACATCAATACGTAAAATTTATGTTGATGGATATCTTAATTCATCTATTTTCTGATGCTAAATTTTCAGCATCTAATATGGTAATATAGACCCGTAGTTTTGATTTCTATGAAAGGAGTTCTTATAATGTCATTTTCAAGGCCCAACTGACCAGTAATGATAACACCACTTATAAAAATTGAAGTGGGTTCCAAAATTTGGGAATTTAAACTCCACATAAAACATGCAACCCATGTAATTAATGCACTCGATTCAGTGTCATAAGGCATTAACACCTCACACCCTACATTTATGCCCCACTGACTCATATTAAATGAGCCCATCCACATGCTATTTGACACTGACCTTCTCACATCTTCATTCCCATCACATTGCATGTTTGTTCTTGTTGAAGGGAAGAGGAGATGGAGGGTTTGGGAGATGAGTTGGTGGGAAGAGCATAAGTAGAGATGGGATGTTTGTTGTTGCTTTCCATCATTGATTACAGGGGAGTTTTTGTATACCTCACTAAGGCTATAAGCTAAATGGTTAAAAAAATGATAATATGACTTCAAATGTTTGTCAAAAAATAAATATTATTGTTTATCTCTACCAATCTTTCTATGAATTCATAAACTATAGTTAAATTCAATATAGTTGATATGTAAATTGTTTCAAATGAGTAATTTTGGCTTACAAGATTTAATGATTGTAAGGTTATCTTGTATAGTAAACCCCCACTAAATCTTTAACTAATAGTGAACAACACATGTTATGCATGCAGTTAATTTGAGGTGACAAAGAATTTTCATTGTCCCACCCTACAATTAAGACCTAGCATCTAGTATTGAATGAGGTCGTCCGCATGCTATTTCACACCAACCAATTTGCATCTTCATCACTATCACTTTGCATGTGTGTTGTTGTTTAAGGGAAGAGAAAATGGAGGGTTTGTGTGAACGATGAGATTTGCCTTATTTATAAGTGGTATTTGCTTCTACCATTTCTAAGTGATATTTACTTGCTCTCATTGCTTCTATGTGTTATTTTTTTGCTCTCTTTACTTTTAAGTGATATTTTCATGCTCACTTTGCTTCCACCATTTCCAATTATTATTTCTTTCTCTATATTTCTTATCTATTTTATATTTGTAGAGTGATCTCAATTTACTTTGTTGTTTGCTTGCCCTTATTAATTACAAGGGAGTTTTTTTATACCTCACTAAGGCTGTGAGCCAAATGGTTTAAAAAATATGAATGTGGCTTGGAATGTTCATTAAAAAATATGTAATTGTGTTGATTCATGTGATTTTTTTGTGTGAATTCACATATTGTAGAAATTATAGATTATTCAGTGTGGTCAATCTATGAATCATATGGAATGAGTGGGTTTTGCTTTATATCTACACCACATGGATTGAAAGAAATGGTTTTTTTTTTTAATATTCTAGGTTTATTTCATTTGAACTTATGAAAAATTGGTTTCAAAAAAATGAATGACCATTTGAAGTTAAATTATGTAATAAGTCACTATTGTGATTTGGGTTCTGTAATTGTGATCCTTTATTATTACTATATAGGTTTACGATGAATAATATTGTAACAACAATCAATTACATGAATGCAATTCACACAAATAATTACTTTATTTATTTGTATGAATTACATTCATACAAATATCTTGTTGTCAAACAAACCTTTGTGTTGGAAGTGTACGCATAGCATGGGTTATGCACTATTAACTAAAATTTTGAAGATACACTTTAGTCCTTCAAAATGGATCTATAGTGACTCATTGTATGGTAATCACAACCCTGGAACTATACAGGAATGTAATTATTTTATGGGTTTGTTGAATGCACTGTGAGAACAATTTCTTGTTGACTGTAAGAAGCAATGAAAGTTAAACTATAATAAAAAGAATGCACTGGTGAGAACATTTTATTCTTAACTATAAGAAGCATTGAAATTCACCCTATAATAATGGGATTTTGTAAATAATATCCACTACTACAGGGTGAATTTCAATGCTTCTGATATTAAATGGCAATGCTTCCATCAACAGACCACCTTTGCTCTTCTCCTCAACATAATGCACATTCAAGTCATAATTATTATGAAATGCATCTTTCAGCAAATTTGTATTACTATGAGTTTATAATTTAATAATTATATGTAGTTTAACAGGTATATGTTTCTTCACTGATCATTTTTCCATCATTGTTAATTATGGATTTACAAGTGGGGTTTTAAAACCTCGCTAAGGCCATGAGCCAAAGTGTTTTATGGTTTGTAGTTAATTATATCAGTTTTACAGTTAATAAATTTTTTGAGTTCAAGTGTAAATAACATTGTAATAAAAATCATTTGCATGAATGCAATTCTTGCAAAAATATGTTTTCATTTATTTGTATGCATTTTTAATTTTCATTAATCATCTTTCAATTCAATAAAAATAATGTTACGCCAATGTGAATCATAAAAGTATTAGTAAGATCCAAATTTGGGACATTTAAACTTTAGTTAGTAGCATTAATTCCATGTTATGCATGCACATTGTTCAAGGTGCTAAAGCATAACCTATTTTTTTAATCATGGCCTTGATATCCAGATTTGCACTGGTTTTCAAGTAAATTAATCCTTGGATTTTGTTTGGTAAACTCTTTATTATGAATTGCATTCATGAAAGTGATTGTTGTTACAATATTATTTATGCCTCTATTACACCATTTAACCTTAATTAGTTAGTAATTTTTATAACCCGGAATTGCTCATTCTAAATGATTCACAAATTGACTACACTATATTAAACTACCGTTACTACATATTCATAGCCTTAGTGAGGTAGGAAAAAACATCATCTATAAGAAGTGATGGGTAAACAAAATATGAGGATTAATTGTGTTGAAAAATAGCAGTGCAAATTGAAAATGCTCCCTTGAAAACTCTTCTTGATTTGGCCTATTGAATCTTTGTATTTGCCAAGCTCAAGACCTGCACACAGTTCACCATTTTTGCATAAGTCAAAATAAATAAACCCAAAATACTAAAAAAATCATTCATTTCACCCTATGAGGGATACATATAATCCCAATAATTAACCATGAACCATAGACTAAATTATTTGCTAAGCCCGAGCCCTACACATAGATTGCCATTCTTATAGAAGTGAAAATAAATAAACCCAGAATACTAAAGTAAAAACCATTCCTTTCACTCTATGAGGGGAGCATATAATCCCAAGAATTAACCATGAACCATAAATTGAATTAAAATAAAGTTAATATAGTTTAAGAATTGATAGAATGATTAATAAATAGATAAAACTATTTATTTTTGAACAAACATTGGATGTGGTATTCATATTCACATTATTGTTCAAAAGATTTTAATATGAATTTAATCTTTTGGTGAGACTTAAATATTTTATTCAATCATGCAAGGACTTGGACTTGAGCAATAATGAATGTCTAAAGAGAAACATGTAAAAGACGAAGTGGAGTATAGTTAGACATAAAATGTTGTGAAAATGACAAGTTGTTTTAAGAGTGTACACATGTTGTATTAAGTTGATAGGATTATTAATTTTGATAGTAAGTGAAAGGACATGTATTTGACAAGTACTATAAAATTTATATTATTGAACTCGATATTTGTATTTATCCATGAAAATATTGCGTTGAGGTATTGTGTACTAACAATATTATAATAACTTGTATACAAGTTTAAGATTTTTTTATGAATCAGTGTAGAATCCTAATGTTCAAGTATTAGGTACAAATGTATTTGAAATTAATGAAAAATTATTTACTTTTAATAAAAAAATATGTTCAAGAGTTGGGCTCCACACACTCAATTACCATCTCAACTATTGGACCCTGCACAACTATTGGGTCATCTTGAATTAGGCAGTATGAATCTTTCTCCATTTAGTAAAATATTTGTAATATTCTATCAACTACATTGAAAGGGAAAGTGTCATTTCCATTTTGAATAAAACTCAAATTGTCAAATACCACTAAAATAGTAATTGGGTCCTCAATTACTATAGTAAGGTCTATTTAGTGTTTTGAAATTAGGCAGTACAAATCTTTCTCCATTTAAATGGTGAGATATTTGTAATAATCTATCAATTACATTGAAAGGGAAAGTGCCATTTCCATTTTAAATTGATCTCAGATTACTAAATAACATCTTTTTTCATATGGTGTGATAATTAATTTTATAATGAAGTTTAATTATTTTGACACAAGGGTATCATTTATGCTTTTTAAATTAATTAGAATTACCAATTTACCCTCATTTTCATTACACAACCTGCTTTATTATAATACATCATTTGGAGCTTGTATACTAATAATGACAAAGTATGGTGGGTGGGTTGCATCTCTATGGACTATGGATTCTTCTCATGATGACCCCTACATAGCAATTCAAAGGCTTAATTTGACGGTCATATGACCATACTTGCATATTTTTCTCATAAAATACAAATTTTTTTGGTAGATCGTATCATATGCAAAATGAAATCTTAGATAGACTATCAAAAATTGTAATGCATTATAAT
The DNA here is from genome assembly GCA_037957365.1 of Torreya grandis. Taxonomy (NCBI): domain Eukaryota; kingdom Viridiplantae; phylum Streptophyta; class Pinopsida; order Cupressales; family Taxaceae; genus Torreya; species Torreya grandis. The sequence goes on along the minus strand of JARHVA010000255.1, from coordinate 3,020,547 downwards.
AATTATATGTTGTCTTTAATCTTATCAATATAAATTTCTAGTCACTGCCATGGTAGGGTATAATATGTATCACTTGAAACAATTAATCTTAATCAAGAAACTAATCAAGATTTTTTTTTTTTTTTTTTATCAATGATAGAAGATTTTAATGTTTATATTCAAATTTGATGAATTTTATGCAAAACTAAAAGCTTGAAAAATAATTTATTTGGCATGTCATTGGATGGATAGAGTACAAACATGACATTTGAAATTAATGCACTACAATTTTTTTTAAATTAATATTAAAATTACACAAGTGGCATGTGTGCAACATTTAATGCTTGAAATGACCTTGGAAGTAAGTAATCAAGTATGGATTTGACACAAAAATAATAATTAATTATTAACTTAAAATTTAAAAGGGACATGTATACATATGAAAATTTTAAAATGAGCTTGACAACAAGCCACAAGCAACAAATACTAAATTTATTTGGGGTCAGTGAAGAAATCAAATTCATATCCATATGTAATAGTAGATTTAAAAATTAAATTAGCACAAGAGACGTGGATCTTGGTAGTCCTAGCATTTATGATCACATAAGACTTTGTAAATAATGAAATTCTAAGAGAGAGATGAAATAGGCAAAATTCTCCTTGCATTTGAACTAGTAGTTGCCCCGATGGTGAAAGGAAAGTTGGAGGCTAGTTAAACATAGATCATATTTGTAACGTAAATTATTATAATTTATGATTTTCTTTGCTAAGTGTTTTCTTTTCATTTGTGGGACTATATAAATGACACATCATAAACATTACATTTATTATAGTAGATAAAAAATTGACCCACCACTATCAAGAGAGCATACGAGCAACATAGTGACTCTAGGGTAAATACAAAAGAGCTAAAAGAGGGGGGGCTATTGTCATAGGTGGTGAAGGTTTATGAAGGATAAATAATGACTATACATGATCTTTGGTGGATTGGCTAGAGTTTTACAAGAGGATTTTGTGCATCATGAGGAGCTTATCAATGATTGCATTATGGAGGTTGGGGATGGAAGAGGTGGAATTTATGTGGGGAGAAGCCACTGAAATAAACCACATATTAAACATGTATATGTGGGTATGTGCACGGAGTTGGGGGATAATTTTGTGGAAATTTTTGGTAACAATATCTTTTTATTTAAATTATTGCTTGATAATTATTGAGCCATAATATGATCATGTTATTGTGAAAATAATAACATGTACACGTTAGTGTAAATTCAAATAATGTGTATGAATTATGTAACACATATGTTTTATATAATGCATACGCATTGTGTTACATGTACACATTGTATAAGAGTCTTGTTATTGACTTGTATACGAATACATGTATGCGTTATATAACACATATGTGTTGTTTTGTAATAATACCAAAACCATGTCCAAAAGCATGTGGTAGTTGCACATAAATTCAACTTTGGCAAGAAGCTTATATTTACTACTCTAAATGTTAATTATAAGTTTACATATAATTTTTTTTTAGTAAATATAAAAAATTAGGGTCACTCAACATCTAGTAGAGTTGGTCTCACAGTTTCATGCCTTACAATGTGAAAAATATTTTTTTTAAATCCAATCAGGTCAGTACTTAGGCATTTTCAGGGTCTAAGTATTAAACCTAGGAATTTTAGGACATAAATTTTACAATTGATATCCATTTTTGGTAAACATATAGTAATTTTTTAGGTTTTTGTGCCTTACAGATTGATTCTTGACATTTCTAAGAGTCTTAGGTTCATGAAAATTAAATTTTTCAAACCAATCAATTTGAAATTGATGCAAAGTGGTGTGATTGGGGTAGTATAGGTCACATTGATGAATTTCACACATCAAACAACCACTTTGTGTTAATTTCACTTGTTCATCATCACTCCCTCATCCTTGATCACTTCTTACTCATGCCTCATCACCCCTAATCACTCTCTTATCATTATTCATTATCTCTAATCACTCACTCATTGACCCTCATTATACCTAGTCATTTCTAATCACTCCCTCATGATCCATGATTACTCCCTTATTGACCCTCACTATAACTCATCATCCCTAATCACTCACTCCTTGTTCATAATTATCCCTCATCACTCCCTCATTGACCCTCACCATCCCTCATCATCTTTAATCACTCCTTCATCATCTCTAATCACTCCCTCATTGGCTCTCATCATCCCTAATTAATCCCTCAGTGGGTTTTACCATCTCTAATAACCACTTCATCATCCCTAATCATTGCCTTATTTACACTCACCATTCCTCATCATTTAAAATAACTCCCTCATTTTTCCTAATCACTCACTCATTTCCCCTCACCATCCCTCATGATTCAAAGCCCTATTGCATACTCTGCTTGTCCAAGCTCTCTGGCAATATACACTTAGCTTTCACTTTATCTTTTCTTGCTTGATCTCTATCTTTGGACCCTACATACATTTAAAATTCACATATTCATTTTATTTATTTCATTTATTATCCACCACGGTTTGTATGGTCTCACTAAACTCTTAATTCTATTCTCCTTACTCAATGCATTCAATCTCTCTTACTTTGAGACTATCCCCCTTACTAGTCTTTATGTTTTATAATAACTTAGATCAAATATTGTCTCTAGTTACTTAGGATTTAATATGGATATGAAAAAATTAATTCCAATCCTTTGAGTTCTCTCTAACTTCTTCTCAACCCTACTTAACTTCTCAACACAATCATCATATCATACACTACCTCTTACTCTATCATAGACTCTTCTTGTAGCCTTTTTTTGGGGTAATTTCCATGGTACAATCCTATACATACTTAAATAATCAAATAAACCTCATTTATGGATACCCCATAATTTATCCCATATCTTCACAAAGTTCTAGGTTTTGGTTCAACTATTTGATAACTTTTTTTGGCTCTTTCTACTCTCGGATTAGGTCTTAGGTTTCCTTCTACCCTGTCTACCACATAGTCCTCCCCCATCTGTACTTATCCATACTTAAAAAAATAAAAAATGTTATATTATATTTTTTCATGTTTAACTCAAACTTTTTTTCCAAATTTCATGAATTATTGATAGTTATAACTCCTAAAACTCACTTTGAAAGTATAAACCCTAATACAGGGTTTGGACTACTTTTATAGACCCAAGAAGGGTGAAAATGAGATTTCAATTTTAGAAAGGAATTTACAATTAATTTTAATATTTTATTAGGTATTATTTTACCCTATTCACATTTTTCAAGTGCTATGTTTCCATTTTTAAGCTACATTATATTGACTTAACCAGATTTGAATAGATTGTGTACTCAGTCATAGGTTTGTAGTAATATGAGAAGAGGTTATTTGTTCTAATTCATTCCAAAAATGGTTATAAATCAGAATTAACGTTTAAAATATTCTGCAAAATGTTTACACACTTTAAAAAAACTAATGCCTTTCATCTAAAACACTCAATTTTCCAATTTCCATGAGATACCACTTTGATTGTGTTAAGTTTCTTGATGACTGCAGTACTGTGTTAGTTTTACTTTTGCTCATACAAACATATGAAATATAATTTAAAGACTATACAAATTAATGATAATATGATAATAAAATCACTGAAATATACATTTTAATTCTCACTCCAATACATGCATATACCTTCTTACATAGATGTATACTCAGAACTTTGATTGTGTTAAGTTTCTTGATGACTACAAGATTGTGTTAGTTTTATTTTTGATCATACAAATATATGAAAGATAATTTAAAGACTATATGACTTCATGATAATATGATAATAAAATCAACAACATATACATTTTAATTCTCACTCTAATACATGCATATACCTTCTCACACAGATGTATACTCAAAACTTTTGCTCACAGAAGATAGGGTTGTGTTGTTCAACACAGAATGTCCTTAGTAGAATAACAACATACAATGTTTAAATAATATTAATTTATTTTTATTTCAAGTTAATAATTACTCATACATTCTAAAATCCCACCACATAGAATCTCCTCTTCTATAAGACTCTGACCTTCACTCAGATTTCAAGTTACAATTTGTAAAAGCATAGGGTATACAGTTTCTAATTTGAACATTAAAAATATTTGAAACTCAAATTACAAGTGATATAATCACCATAAAATAAAATTTATTTTAAACTTACCACTCATACCAAGATCACAAATAAATTTTTACTAATCATGTTTCACGATCATGCACACTATCAACTATCTTTGCACATATTCAAGAAGATATAGGGTCTATTTGTTTTCTTGCCTGTAAATAATCAAAAATTGTATTTATTCACTTGTTTGGGGTTATTTAAATTCGTCCTTCTAATCCTACCCCTTCCAACTCTCTTGAATCTAAATTTGAATACAAAATAAGACATGGATATGACTCTTATTACCAAATAACCATCAACTGAATTCCGACTTCTTTTGTATGTTGAGAGTGTCATCAACTAACTCAAATAATAACATATTTATCAAATATGAGTTTAGGTATATGCTTTGTAACATCCTAAAATCCTCACTAAATTCTAACCACACCAAATTCAACATTGGACTTCTTGAAACAAGATTGAAGTCTTTATGAAAGTTCAAAAATTCAAATGAAAGATTTGGCAGGAATGTCCAATACAACTCTAATTCAAATTTGACATAAAACTATTAACTCATAAATTCTCCTACAAACTTATTATGACCTTGACCACCTTCTAAATACTCAAACAATTTAAACTAGATCACTATTTATATTGGGTAATGATGCTCCTGCATCACCTCATAATCCCTAATCACTACTTCATCACACCTCATCATCTCTAATCTCTCATTCCCAATCCATCATCTCACCTAATCACTCCCTCATTAATCCTCACCATCACTTATCATCCCTAATCACTCCCTCATCCTCCTTAATAACTCTCTCCTTGACCCTCACTATCCCTCATCATCCCTATTGACTCCCTCATCATTTGTACTCAATTCCTCCTCATCCTTCCTCATCCTTAATCACTCCATCCAATACCTTGATGGTGGTATTTTTTTGGGGGTTAACAATGTTAGGATCTACAAGTGGAGAGTTGAGTGCTAGCATAAAATATAATACATAGTGATCAAAATGATGTGGAGGCAAATTTGAAGCATAAATATCTAACACCTATGAAACAATATGGGCCTATTATAAATGATGTAATTCTCAATTGAAAATACACCAAAAAAAAAAAGTAAAACCACCATAGCACCAAAAATAGGCAATAAATACATGAGGATCAACAAGCTATGTGATTTCTTGAAACTAATCAATTGCTTTCCATATGAGGACATTTTATGATCCAAATAATTACATTGAAGGCCTTCTCTTGTATGTTTATTTATTGAGTCATCATACCAGAGAGTGGAAAATAATTTTCAAATTATTAGAATAAGTAGTCCAAGATTGGAAAGTGGTGCTTAATTCATAACTTCAATATTCAATCCAATGAAAAGTGTCACACTATGAGCTCTCTACTTTCACATCTCAAGAAGTGGGTACAAGTTATATATCACTATAAAAAGGTAAGTATATAATAGATTATGAACCCAATGATATGGTCGGTACTAAAAATATCTTTACTTCCCCCAACAAGAAATTATATGAATTAAAAATATTGTTTCATTAATAAATGTAGATAAATGGTGAACCAATACACTTCATCATATCCAATGGAAGTCAAAATAATTTAATTTATACTAAATCATATTTTCAAAAATTAAACTTGAAATTTATACATCATCCATAACCATACGCTAGTGTATGGTCTAGTGTAGACCTTGAGAAAGGGATCACCTAGTAGTGTCACTTGGTGTACAAAATCAAACTTTTTAAAGATGCAATCCTTTATGACATCTCACCATTAAATGTGTGTGATGTTTTACATGTGGTCAGCCATATATTTACCATTGATATGTAGTATATATGAAGTAAATCCTTTAAATGTTGTGATAGATTGTCATGATCTGAAATACCATATATCGTAGTTCATTCATAAGCTTTTAGTCATTAGTGATAGGAAGTGCAAGAATATTGCCAGTTCTAGTAAGAAGTATAATATTAATGGTAAGATGTAAATACATAATTACATCCTTATGTCACCATATCATAGTGTGGTTTATCCAAAAATAACAAAGACAAAATAATTGAAGCATAAATTAGATGAATACAAGGATATCTTTTAGTCACCTAAATAATTTCCTACATACTATAAACTAAACAATACTATTGATTTGACCCATTAACTACCTCTACCTCAAACCTCTTTATACAACATATCATTTCTAGAAAATGAATAGATCAATTGGTAGATCCATGAAATCATGGATAATGGACACATCATGCCCAAATCATTGCCTTGAAGAAGCCCAATTGTGTTTGTGTCAAATTTTTGAATCAATTAAAAAAATCCTAACAAGATTAAAGTGAATAACTATTATCCTCATTTAAATATTAAGGCATTTTTTTACCATATCCATGGTGTATAAGTCTTTTCCAAAATTTATCTTGAGTTTGGGTATCATTATAATCATGTCAAACCTCTAAACATTTAGAATATAGTCTTAAAAACAAAGGAAGGATTGATTGACCAGGTGGTTATGCCTTTTAAGGTAAATCATATAAAAAATTCATTAATTTCAAGATGTTGAATGACATCCTCAATCCCTTTACCTATATCATTTTTTTAATCTAGCTTGATGACATCTTAATCTTTAGAAAACATGGGATGAACATATACACCATGTTGAACTAGTGATTCACATTTTGTAGAATTTTTTTTGTGTGATAACATGAATAAATTTTCATTATTCATTCAAGAGATAAAATATTTGGGACACATTACCCACACAAGGAGTGCATGTATGAACCTAACCAAGATTCAAGTCATACAAGAATGGGAAACACTAAATAACTTTGTATCTGATTCAAATCTTCTCAAAATTAGAATATTATACAAGAGACTTGTGTTTAATTTTTATCTTTCGAACCAAACTACCAAAGGTAGAACCGAATAAAGTTTCATTTAGTCAACCACACAACAAAGATAATTCAATGAACTAAAATTTAGACTCTATTTTGTGTTATTATTTATGTTACTTAACTATAAATTTGGAATATCATCCAATTGTTTTAGTAGTAAAATTGACTATCAAAAATGGGTATTAACAACACAAGTCCTAGAAAAGAGTTAATTTTTATTACAATGTATTAAACAACATATGATTGGAATCAAAGATATCTTTAGTGTATATACTTATGGTAGATTATGAGGGAGTGATTAGGGATGGTAAGGGATGGTGAGGGTCAATGATGGAGTGATGAGAGATGGTGAGGGATCGATTAGTGATGATGAGGGATGAAGAAAGATTAATTAGGGATTATGAAGGATGAAGAGGGAGTAATTAGGGATGATGAGGGATGGTGATAATCAAAGGAGTGATTTTAGATGATAAGCCTGAGTTATTAGAGATGATGAGAGATAATAAAGTTTAATGGAGTGAATAGGGATGAATAAGTGAATAAGTATGATGAGAAATGAGTAAATAGTGATTAGAGATGATAAGGATGGGTAAAAAGTGATTAGGGATGATGAGGGACAATGAGTGTTAATGGACAACTGATTATGGATGATAAGGGACTGATTAGAGATAACTAGGGATAGTGAGGGTTAATGAGGGAGTGATAAAGGATAATAAAGAATGATGAGAGAGTGATTAGGGGTAATGAGGGATGAGTAAGAAGTGATCAAGGATGAGGGAGGGATGATGAACAAGTGAAATTAACACAAAGTGATTGTTTGATGTATGAAAGTCATCAATGTCACCTATACTACCCCAATCACACCACTTTACATCAATTTCAAAGTGAGTTGTTTGTAAACTTCAATTTTTACAAACCTAAGACTCCTAGAAATGCCAAGAATCAATTTGGAAGGCCCAAAAATGTAAAAAATAACTATATGTTTACCAAATATGGATATCAATTGCAAAATTTATGTCTTGAAATCCTTAGGTTTAATACTTAGACCCTGAAAATGCCTAAGTACTGACCTAATTGGATTTTGAAAAATTATTTTACACATCATAAGGTGTGCAACTATAAGACCAACTCTATCAGATGTTGAGTGACCCTAATTTCATATATTTACTAAAATAAATTTAAAGTATAAGAAAATAAATGTAACATTATAAATGTAAACTTATACTTGCGTTAAATAGCACATACACATTATTTAAATTTGAATTGAAAACTAAGGCTTTAGGATTGAAAATGGCTTGGATTTCTGAACCAAAGGCTTGTGAATATGCATCTAAAGTTGAAACCAAGTCTTTTTAGAAAAAAAAACAAATTTCAACTTCAATCACCAAATACACTATGGATTTCAACATCAAAATTCAAAAACTTAATACTGTCACAACGAACACACTATCCTCTTTCTAAATATATGATTTTTATAATTTTTGGGCTATTATAAGGGTTCAAACTATATTTATTTCTAACTACACCTTTTTTAGGCCACTACATGCCACACCTATACATGCCTATTCATGTTTATCTAATTTGTTCCTCTTTAAATTTTAGATATTTTACCTATTTATACTTAACCATTTTTCAAAAAACTATTTTTTTAGAAACTAGACTTGAAATACTATAATTCATATTTTTATACCATCTTCAAATTTTGAGTGTAGACATCTCAAACTATCTACATTAATTCAAAATTTTTAAATTTCATAAAAATCATGTCCATGGGTAGGCCCTTTTTTGTCCCCTAAATTTGTGCACTTACCCACACACACAATCTAATATTTAAGTATATATTATATGATCTAATATAATATTAAATATATAATATAATCGAATATAATATTAAAATATATAGTGTGTATAATTTGATATAATATATAGTATTTATATAAAAAAATATATTAAAATATATATTAATTACATAATATATTTGAATATTATATATATATATATAATTTAATATTATATGTATAATATATTATTTTAATATTTGATTATATAATACATATATTTTAATATTATATAATATATATTTTATTATATTATATACATTTTAATATTATATTTGATCATATAATATATATTTTAATATTTGACTATATATAATATATATATATAGTTTAATATTATTGATATTGTATTATAATATATATTTTAATATTATATTAAATTATATAAATTATATTTTACTATTATATTTGAATATATAAATATTATATTATATAATATATATTTGAAATAAACTCTCAACAATTTCCTTACCCAATTGAATTCAAACAATAGATATGTTAATCTCTTTGACATGTGGCCAATCCAGATAAAGAGATGCCCCGCCAAGCATATGCATTAATACTTGTACCTATCCTACCCATAATTAGCATAGATAAGTGTATCACCATGATTAGATACTGATTCGATGGAAAGAAAACCTAATCTACTGGCCAAGCCTCCCAATCTTTCTTTTAACCTACAATTTTTTTTAGTACACGTTTACACACGAAATCCATTTTTGCATTATAAGGTTTTATGAGTATGTGAAAGGCTATGTACAGAGGAGTAAATGTAGAGTTGTGACCCATTCAATTATTTTGATTTGATCACTACATATTTGATGGTATCAGATTCTATTTATTTTTGGGAGCCCTTGCTAAAATAGCCAAAGAGGCTAATGTGCCCTTCATTCCTTTAGTTTGGGAAAGAGAAAGATTTCTTCCACGAATGAAGCCTTGCATAAAATTCCCACATTATGAATATACACAAGATTCTCTTAGGTCAAAATCATGATTGAAGTAGCATGAGTGAAGAATAAATCTCATTCAATGGACCTTACCAATGTATAATAGGTACATGGTGTTTGTTTTTTATTTTGAGGGGAGTGAATTGGAAGCCCGCACAACTCATGTGACACCTTTAATGGTCCACCCTCTCATGGAATTACACTTTGGCAAGGCCCTCACATCTGATGAGGTTTTTAATATCCTCCCTAAAATAGTATTGCTCCATCTTCACCCTCTGTGTGTTGGGCCTAGGCAAAATGGCATCCAAGGAGTCAAAGATTATGGAATAATAATAGAGTGCATCCATGAAGCAATCATGGAAGAAGGGCTTGTTGTGACTAGCATCCTACTCCACCAGTGTGAGCACCCTCGGGCAGAGTTTGTGTATCACCTACAACACCATGTTCAATGACCCCCTATTCTCCTTCACCACATAGTGTAGCTCTACCATATTGTTCACCACTAGTGCTTCCCCACCCCTCATGTCCAACATGGATGCCCTAACCTTCTCTAGCATCAATTGCATAGGCAAATATCGATAAAATTATTTTATATTTTGAAGATGAATTAAAATTTTTTGGTCAAATCCATTATTGCTTCTTTACCTAGCTTGTATGTTTTATAGTAGTATAAAAACATCTTACCTCCACATCCAGAGGATAGTCACACACCAATCCTGCAACCAACCAACTTACTAGTAGCTGCCAAACCAAGTGTCAGTATTAGAATGGATGAAATAACATATTTTTATTTTTTTATCTCTTGTGAGATGAATCTACATGGGTTCCCCCACTGTATAAGCCTTTGACTAAAAATCACAAGTTTTTTTTAAATATTTCTTAATAAATAAAATTGCTAAATTGAATAATTACAAAGACTATGTTTCAAGTTAACTTTAATGTTTATCATGTTGATGACACGTAGATAAAATATCAATAAATTATGTGAATAGTTTATTTGTTTTCACTACAGCTATTAGACATTGAAAAAAAATTAAAAAAAAATTGAAATGATATAATGATTGAGTGAGTGACAGAGGAAATTGAGGTTGTTGATTGTTGGAAAAAGGATTGACACATTGAAAGAAGATAGATGATATGTATCACAGTACATGTAGTAACCTAAGCTAGACTGTTTATAAAAACTAAATTTGTAAAACATGCTAAATTGTAGGGTCACATTTATGTTTTTGGCTGCTCTCAATTTAGTGGAATTTAGAAAATGTAGGTGTTATTTAAAGAAGCTAGTGTAGAATTCTAGAATTTCATTATACGAGGGCTCCTCTTCTTCAAACAGAGGAGTAGAATATAGATCTATCCAAGGTAAGTTATCTATTCGCTTTTATTTTTCTTGATTGATAGGAATTTAAGTAAATTTTGATTAAACAACATGAATTTGTCTAAGATTTATTTCATTCTTATAGTGTTTTCCACATGCCTTACCATGCAAGATTATCATCAAAAAAATTGGTATGCCACAATTACAGGTCAACATCAACCACTAGAATGAAAGCATTCAATTTATTATCATCCAATAGAATACTCTAGATTTTAGTAGGCAACGAGCAACTTCAAACAGGCCCCTTGGATCTTTTGATATTAAAAACTAAACGTATTCTATAATCTTAAGGATTTAACCCATGTGATCTCATATTTAAAAATAGTAAAGAATGATATAATGTCTATTTTTTATTTTTGTGTGGAAACATTTATGCCTTGTGAAATTTTTTATGAGCAAGCAAGGCAAAGTGTAGATGTAAAATATGAAGAGCATGGGGGTCAGTTCTAGTAAACATCTTAATAATAGGTGACAAAGTGGATTCAAAGGACACCTTCCAACTCTGCATTTTTCTTTTCTTTTATTATTATTATTATTATTATTATTATTATTATTATTATTATACTCTCAAATTTAACAAGATAATTTACCAACCTATTGCTATCTGCCAACTATTTGAATCAGTATTCATATTTTGAGGTATGTGTCATATAAATTGATCCTAGGCTTCAAACCCATAAATTCCCTTATTTTCTTTACAACCTGTACATTTTTTGAAAATATCATCTATTTCATTCCACTTTATTTCAAAGCCCTAAAAAAAATCTTCTTAATCATGATCCCTGCAATCTACCAAATATCCACTTCAATTTGAGGAATGGGTACTTGAATTACTGACTTACATAGACCATTCAAAGGTGTAGCCTATATGAAAGAGATGAATTGATTTTCTATAGTGCACATATTAGAAATGAATAACAAAGTATAGTAACGTTACTTGTAGAATTGTATCCTAGTTTGTTGGTTGCAAAAGTCTTTGACAAAGCTTTTATTTTCTAAATATAATCATTTTTATCCATTACATTAGAAAATGCCTAGCTATTAGTAATGCATCAAATGGGAATTTCATATTAAACCAACTTGCTGACTTAACCCATGGAAGGAGTAGCACAGAAGTGGGAATAAGGTTTCTTTCTCATCAACCACCAAGCTTGATATCCAATAGCATGATACTGACGTATCATTTGTGAAGGTAGTACAAAAATATCCAAGCCAACAAAGCACTCAAAATTGAAACCACAAACCAGCAGTCTACAAAACCAAACTCCCCGTGTCAACATGCAAATGGCAACAAACAACATCTTCTTCTTTTTTATCTCATGTGAGATGAATTTGGGGGCTTTGCCCCATCATATAAGCCTCTGGTTAATGAAAAATTATTTTCCATGAATTATTTTATACCTTGCATAGAAAATGTAGAAAAACAATCAGAACATTGCAACATATTAGAAAAACAAAAACTACAACTATTTAATATTGATTTGGAAAATATAAGTGTCGATAAAGTGGTGAAATCAAGTGGATATGTGGTATTTGATATTGATATTATTTGATATATGTTACTTTTATTATTACATATTATATGTAAAATTATAGTATGTTTAATAAATATATTATATAAGATAATATTTGTATATATTATATAATAATTAACATTTAAAACACACACACACACACACACACACACACACACACACACACACACACACACACACACACACACACACACACACACACACACACATATATACATGAGGACCCACATCGTATGTACCAAACTAGGATACAAGGTAGATAGTAAATTTACATGTCATGTACCCATTATAAAGGGGTCTACATCTTTTAAGGTGGTGACATATTTGATTGGGCATATTTTATTTTCAAGGTTGGACAAGGACATCATGAGACTTGATTTGATTATGGCATGGGTCCACATTTGATGTGTAGCATATAGTAGGGTTGTAATACTATTGACATTGAGATGAGACTTTGAGGACTCTGAATATATCTTATATCTTCTGTTCATCCATTATAAAAATACATTGACACCTAGAGTAACTATATTAGGCATAAAACTTCCATACTCGAACCCCTAGAAGAAAGTTCGGCCATGAATGGATCTTGTCTTCATAAGCATCTTACTTACCCCTACTAAAAAAACATAAAATCAAATGGAGCACTAGTCATGAAAAAATGTTTTATAAATACTATTAAAATGAAAAGCATATTATTGTTTCATAATTCTTCATGTAAAAAATATTGGATAGGGTCAACAGTCATGGGTTTTGAGTGAGGTACAACTGTGGATTTACACTCTTTCACTTTATACAACTCATCTTACCCAAATAAAAGCTTACATCCCTTTTAGTGTGACTTATACTCTTCAATATAATAGTTTCAACCTTCATAAAGGAATATATGACAATCAAGGTGGTGCCTAATTTGAGATACATCACACCACCAAAGCACTTATAGAGAGAGTATGCAAAGACTAGTGTGGATTCATACCTAGGTCCAACAAACTACCCAAAATCAAAAAATCTTGTGGTCTTATTATCAGTTATAATTTCCTCTATTTGTATTTATTGTCATATGGCATTCTACATCGATCTATTGCATTATATATAATGTGTTTTTAATTGAAGAAGCCTTTTACATTATTTATCTAATTAGTTTTAGAGTTGTTTAATTATGTTTTAAATAGTTTAAGCATTTAAAGTTGTTGTCTAATAGTTTTAGACTCATCTAAATTGACACATGGTGCATTATCTATGTTTCTAGAGGAGTCATTGGATATTCAACCCATATTTTCATTAAGGTGACATATGTTTCAAGTGTTTATTAGGTAATTGAAATAGTTTAGTAAAAACTCCAAACCACATTGACAAATTTAATGTCACTAAAATTTCCACATGTATCTTCTTGGGTTTCTTTGAGTCCATCGCATGAAATTTCATATCATTACCTCTCACCTCAGCATCAATGTCCAATGCACCATTAGATTATTATTGTTTAACATTTTTTTTAGAAAATATGAGAGGGGGTCAATAATCATGGGTTTCAAGTGAGGTATGACTACCAATTTACACTCTTTCACTCTAAAAAATACCACTTTACTAAAATGAACAATTAAATCCCTTTTGATGTAAGTTTTAGAACTTGAACACTTTTTTTTAATGCCTAAACCCATTCTGAGCCCTAGGAGAAGCAATGATGGTAAGAAAATGTTGAGAGCTCTTTATAGGTTGTTGAGAGCTTTATAGTATTGAATAAATACCATGAATCAAACTTGTAATTTTCCTCAATCAACACTTGAATATATATTTTCACCAGATTAAGTCTATTCCCTCATAGATTCACAACCTTTACCTTTTTCAATGGTATTGCTACATGAATACCTTATACACAACCATTGTTATCTATTATTTAACACTATTAATAGATAAAATAAAATTATTTTTCTTTAACCCTTCATTAAAAAAACATATATTCAATCAATGTTCATACTTAGCTACACTCCCTCGCTTTAATAAAATAAAATATTACATCCTTTTCATTAATTTGATTATGACATGGGTCCATTCCCAATGTACATTTTGAATCAACACTTTGATTTCCTATAGTCTATGTTTTAGCTTCTATTCATCCATGCTTCTTAATATATTGACACCTAGAGCATTTACATTAGGATTAAGAACACAAAAAAATGTCATTCTTAGACCCTAGAATAAAGGGAAAGGCCATAGGGTATGTGCACAGAGTTGGGGGATAATTATGTGGACATTTCCCATAACATGATCATGTAATGTCAATAATACAATCACATTATTGATATTACGTGATTGCATTATTTAAATTATGTCTCACTAATTATCAATCCATAACATGATCTCGTTAATACATAACATGATTGTGTTACTGTTAATTTACACAAAAAAAGCATTTAAACATGTACATGAAGCCAATCTTGAGTTGAAGCTTATATTCACTACTCTAAATGTTAAGTAAACTTACACTTTAAATTTATTTTAATAAATATAATAAATTAGGGTAAATCTGCATCTGATAGAGTTGGTATCACAGTTGTATGCCTTATGTTTTGGAAAATAGTTTTTTAAAATCCAATTTGGTTGGTACTTAGGCATTTTTAGGGTCTAAATATTAAACTATGGATTTTATGGCATAACTTTTGTAATTCATGTCTATTTTTTGTAAACATATAGTCATTTTTTAGGTTTTTGTGCCTTCTAGATTGCTTCCTAGCATTTCTAAGAGTCTTAATTTTATAAAAAATGAAGTTTTAAAACCACTCACTTTGAATTTGATCTAAAGTGGTGTGATTGCAGTAACATAGGTCACATTGATGACTTGCACACATCAAATGACCCTTTTATGTTAATTTCACTTGTTCATCATCCCTCCCTCATCCATGATCACTTCCTACTCATCCCTAATCACCCCTAATTTCTCTCTCCTCATTTTTCTTGTCCCTAATCACTCCCTCATTGACCCTTACTATCCCTCGTCATCTCTAATCACTCCCTCATTGACCTTCATGGTCCCTCATCACCCCTAATCACTCTCTCCTTATCCCTTATTGTCCATAATCAGTCCCTCATTTACCCTCACCATACCTCATCATATTTAATCACTCACTCATCATCCCTAATCACTCCCTCATTGGCTCTCACCATCCCTCATCATCGCTAATCACTCCCTCATCATCCCTAATCACTACTTCATCATTCCCCATCATCCTTAATCACTCCTTCATCATCCCTTATCATCCTTAATCACTCCCTTATTAACCCTCACCATTAATTGTCATTTATAATCACTCCCCCATTATTCCTAATCACTTCCCCATTAACACTCATCATCCCTAATCACAACTTTCATCATACCTCAACATCTCTAATCACTCTATCATCACCCCTAATCACTCCCTCATTAACCCTCACCATCCCTCATCATTCCTAATCACTCACTCATCCTCCCTAATCACTCCATCATTGACCCTCACCATCCCTCATCATCCCTAATGACTCCCTCATCATCTCTACTCAATCCATCCTCATCCCTCCTCATCCTTAATCAATACATCCAATCCCTTGATGGTAGTATTGTGTTGGCATTTAATAATGCTAGGAGATACAAGTGGAGAGTTGAGTGCTAGCATAAAATATAAGACATAGTGATTAAAATAATGTGGAGGCAAATTTGAAACATAAATATTTAACACCTATGAAAAAATATGGGCCTATTAAAAACAATGTAATTCACAATTGAAGATCTGTCAGAAAAGAGAAACAACTAAAGCCACCATAGTACCAAAAATGGGTAGTAGATATGAGGATCACCAAGCTATGTGATTTCTTAAAACCAGTAAATTGTTTTCCCTATGAGGACATTTTATGATCTGAATAATTACATTGAAGGCCTTCTATTTGTATGTCTATTAGTTAACTCATCATGCTAGAGAGTGGAAAATAATTTTCAAATGAGTAGAACAAGTAGTCCAAGATTAGAAAGATGTGCCTAATTCATAACTTTGATATTCATTCAAATGAAGAGTGTCACACTATGATCTCTCTACTTGCATAAATCGATAAGTGGGTATAAGATATCTATCACTATAAAAATTTAAGTATATAATATAGTATGAACCAAATGATATGGTCGATACTAAAAATGTGTATACTTCCCCCAATAATAAATCATATAAATTAAAAATATTATTTCATTAAAAAATTTAGATCAATCGTGAACCAATACACTTCATCATTTCCAATGGAAGTTAAAAGAATTTTATTTCTCTTAAAGCATATTTTCAAAAATTGAACTTGAAATTAATGCATCATCCATAACCATACACTAGTGTATGTCCTAGTGTAGGCCTTGAGAAAAGGATCACCTAGTAGTGTCACTTGGTGTACAAAATCAAACTTTTAAATATGAAATCCTTTGTGACATCTCAACATTAGAGGTATGTGATATTTTACATGTGGTCAACCATATATTTACCATTGACATGTAGTCTATGAAGGAAATCCTTGAAATGTTGTGATATATTGTCATGATATTAAATATCATATATCGTAGTTAGTTCATAAGCTTTCAGTCATTAGTGCCAAGAAGTTCAATAATTTTGTTAGTTCTATTAAGAAGTCTACTCTTGATGGTAATAATTAAATGTATTAGCATCTTTGTGGTACCATATCATAGTTTGGTTTGTATAATAATAATAAAGAAAAAATACTTGAATCATAAAGTAGATGAATAAATATATGTCTTTTAGTCACCTAAATAAGTTACTACATACTATACAATAAACAATAGTGTTGATTTGATACCTTAACTACCTCTACCTCAAACCTTTTACATAACATATCATTTTTATAAAATGAATATATCAAGTGGTAGATCCATGAAATCATATATAATGCAGACATAATGCCAAAATCATTGCCTTGTATAAGTCCAATTATTCTTGTGCCGAAGAAGGATAGGACATGAGGTTGTGAATCGATTAAAAAATATTATCAAGATTAAAGTGAATAACTTTTATCTTCATATCAAAATTAAGGCATTTTTATGCCATATCAATGGTGTATAAATATTTTCCTATATTGATCTTAAGTTTGGGTGTCATAATATTCATGTTGAACCTCTAGACATATAGAATATAATCTTAAAAACATAGGAAGGATTGCTTGACTAGTTAGTCATGCCTTTTAGGTTATCTCATGTAGCGAATTCATTCATCGAGATGTTGAATGGCATCTTTAGGCCCTTTAACTATGTCAATTTTTTAATCTACCTTGATGACATCCTAATCTTTAGAAAACATAGGATAAACATCTACACCATGTTGAACTAGTGTTTCACATTCTACAGTAACACATTTTTATGATGACATGAATAAATGTTCATTTTCTATGTAAGAGATAAAATATTTGGGATACAATACACAAAAAGGAGTGCATATGTGAACATGACCAAGATTCAAGTTATATAGGAATGAGAAACACCAAATAACTTTGTTTAGATTCAAATATTCTTAGAATTAGAAAATTATACAAGAGATTTGTGTTTAATTTTTAACCTTTGAAAAAAGCTACCAAATGTGGAACCGAATAAATTTTCATCTAGTCAGCTGCACAGAAAAGATAATTCGATGAACTAAAATTCAGACTCTATTTTGTGCTACTACCTATGTTACTTGACTATAAATTTGGAATATCAAGCAATTGATTCATTAATAAAATTGACTATCACAAATGGGTATTAACAAAACAACAAGTCCTAATAAAGAGATAATTTATATTATAATGGATTAAACAATATATGATTGAAATAAAAGATACCTTTAGAGTATATACTTATGTCAGTTGATGAGGAAGTTATTAGGGATGATGAGGGATGGTGAGGGTCAATGAGGGAGTGATTAAGGATGATGAGGGATGAGGAAAGAGTGATTAGGGATTATGAGGGATGAGGAAAGAGTGATTAGGGATGATGAGGGATGGTGATAGTAAATGTATGAGTGATTATGGATGATAAGGGAGTGATTAGAGATGTTGAAGGATAATGATATTGAATGAGGGAGTGATTAGGGATGATGAGGGAGTGATTAGTGAAAATAAAAAATAATGAGGAAGTGATTAGGGATGATGAGGTATGAAGAAAGAGTGATTAGGGATGAGGATGGAATGATTAGGGATTGTGAGAGATAGTGAGGGTTGATAGAGGAGAGATTATGGATGATAAGGGAGTGATTAGAGATTACTAGGGACAATGTGGGTGAATGAGAGAGTGATTAGTGATAATGAGGAATGATTAGAGAATGATTAGGGGTGATGATGGATGAGTAAGAACTGATCAGGGATGAGGCTGGGATGATGAACAAGTGAAATTAACACAAAGAGGTTATTTTATGTGTTTCAATAATCAATGTGACCTATGCTACCCCAATCACACCACTTTGGATCAAATTCAAAGTGAGTGCTTTGAAAAAATCAATTTGGACAAACTTAAGACTTCTAGAAATGTTAGGAAGCAATCTGAAAGGTAAAAAATCATAAAAAATGACTATATGCTTACAAAAACTAGACATCAATTCCAAAATTTATGCCCTAAAATCCCTAAGTTCAATACTTAAACCTTGAAAATGCCTAAGTAATGACCAGATTGGATTTTGAAAAACTATTTTTCACATCATAAGGCATGCATATATGAGACCAAATCTATCATATGCAAAATGACACTAATTTATTATATTTAATAAAATAAATTTAAATTATAAGGAAATAAATGTAACAATCTATGGTCAAGTCTGAGAATTTTGATAGAAAACAACAAAATTTAGCTTCAATTACCAAATACACTACAAATTTTAATGGTAAAATTCAAAAAATTAATACCATCATGATGATCATGCTCTCCTCTTTCCAAAAATATGATTTTTATAATTTTTGGACTAATTTAAGGTTTCGAACTATGTTGATTTCTAACTATACCTCTTTTAGGCCACTACATGCCCATAAATGTTCATTTAAATTATTTTTCATTTCATTGATCCAAGTGAAAAACAAGTTATATGGTCACAAACTAGGACTAGCTCTATTGACATTTAATAAAATTTTGATTTTGATTTTGTTTAGGTAGTTAGGGGCATCGCACAAGCAACTATCCAGTTTTTTGTTAGTTTTTAGGATATATTTACTTTCAAAATTCATTAAAAAAAGTATTCATTGAAAAAATATAAAAAAATATAGGTCACAAACTAAAATATCTTATCTGTATGTTCACCAAAGCGTTTCAAAGAATATTAAACACTGCTCCAAAAATGGTGTGCCCCATGGCCATCTATCTACTCTATTTTCTTTAAAAAATAGGTGTTCATCTTCAAATTTTAGGTGTTTTACCTAGTTATTCTTAACCATTTTTTAAAAAAATAGTGTTTTGGAAACTAGACTCGAAATGATACGTTTCATGTCGTTATACCATCTTCAAATATGGAGTGTAGATATCTCAAATTCTCTATAGAATTTCATATTTTTGAAATTTTAGGAAAATCGTGTTCATTGCTAGGCCCCTTTTTGTCCCCACACTTTGTGCACTTACCCCATAAATTACATGAAAATAGTGAAATGTTTCAAGGTGAGATATGTGGTGATGGTGAGGGTCAATGATATGGGATTTCAGGTTACATCATACGCCAGGGGACCATATAATAATATAATATTATATATAAACAACATAAAATTAGCTTTGACTAACATGTTATCAGTTAGAAGATAAGAATATTTTTTTGTGGTGACATATGGATAATACTTATCCCAAAATGTATCTTGTATCTTCCATTTATCAATTCTACCAATATATTGACACCTAGAGAAATTACAATAGACTTAAAAACATACATAAATGCCATACCCGGACCCTTGAAAGAAAAAGTGGCCACAATTGGAGTCTATCTCCATAAGCATCTCATTTACCCCTGTTGGAAAATAAAACATAAAATTTAAAGGAAACTAGTTAGGAAAAATATGTTTTAGAAAGATTATTAAAATGAATGTCATATTATAGTGGCTTAACGCTTCATGCATAAAAGGTTAGATGAGGTTAATGGTGAAGGGTTTTGAGTGATGTATGATTGTTGATTTACACTCTTTTTCTTTACAAAACCTTGCTTTACCAAAATAGAATATAATTAATATGAATTATATATATATATATATATATATATATATATATATTGCTTTACCAAAATAGAATATAATTAATATGAATTATATATATATATATATATATATATATATATAGTATAATATGTTATTCTTAATATAAATATTTTAATAATATATGTAATATAATAATATAACATATACTATAATACTATATATATTAATAATATCTATAATATAAATAATAATATATATCATTACTACATATATTAATTTAATAAATATTTTAGTAAATACCTAATGTTATATTATAATATACAATTATTTAATATATTATTATGTATTATACATAATATGTTTTTTATAATTAAATAATAATAACAATTATCATTAATATAATATATTGAGTATAATATAATATATTATTAACAATATAAATATATTGATACTATATATAATATAATAGTATAATTTATTAAAATATTTTATAATATATAATATTAATTATATATAACACTATTAATTTATAATTATATATTATATTCAATATTATACATAAGTATATAATATTTTATAGTTTATTATATATAATATATAATATCTTATATATTTTAATAGTGGCATGTTATAGAAATTTAGACATGTATTTACATCAGCGTCTTCCAGCTTGTCCCTTGAAATACTTTGTCATTGTCCTTTACCATCATTTCCTAGTACACCTTAAAATATTTAATCACTTTCATGCTTTCTAAGACCTTGCCCTTTCCCAACACTTCACCATTTTTCATAATCAATGCGAAGGAAAATACAATCTCATTTTCCACCATCACTTCCACTGGAAATATTAAATTATTGTTGTTTGAAATAATTCACAACATGTTATACAAAGTAATCATCCATAGATTTTTATTGAGGTATGACTATTGATTTACACTCTTTCATTTTACAAAACTCCACTTTACCAAAGGTGAAAATTAAGCCATCTCTTCTGACATAACTTGTACCTTTAGGAACAACTGCTATTGTTAACCTTTTCAGAAATGGGAATCGTGAAATCTAATTGAGAATGGGGATGTGTGTGTGTGTGTGTGAAGAAAAATGTTTTAGCGATGTCATAAAATTTTATGAAATTAGTTATAACATATATTAAAAGTAAAATATATCACTATAAATATATAAACATATTTATCTGAAAAATAATAAAAGATATGAATATTAAGGTTGTTATTTTGATTTTTTGTACAAGCATACCAATTAGAGAATCAATTGCCTTCTCTAAAAAATTTATCATTATTTAGTTAGATATGGCTTCAATCTAACTATACTAGTAGTTAGGATCAACAATATATTTCCATAAAAACTACACTAGTAATTAGGATTAAAAATGTCTTTCCAAAAAGGAAAAAGAAAAAAAATGAGCTTTAAACTCAACCATATGCCCAAGATATCAATAATTTTTATTATTTTTTCAAACCAACAAAAAAAACTCTCATATAACAGCGAAATATATATCAAATTCAAAATAACTACTACCCTATGATGGTCAAATGGATGCCAATTTTAAGGTAGTTAGTTTTATTAACATCACACATTATTACACTTCATCAGACTCTCTATCCCCAACACCAATGTAGGTTATATCTCTTGTCTAATTAAATATAATATATAAGTATTTACTTAAGTATTTAAAAAATTTAGAGAAAAAAATAGAATCTAATGCTTAGAAACATTGTAACTTCAAATTTCAAACAATTGTACTCACAAATCTCTTATACATTGAAATGACAAATTTGATTCATGGTATTAGAAAATTAGAATTTAAAGTAAAGCATAGGGAGGTCAAGTGATACTAAAAGCAAAAAAATATATAAAGGATATGTACTTAAGAGAACATATGTGAAAATAAATTATATCATATGATGCCTCATAGATCTCATCATATCCATAACTCTGTCATGAAATCTCTTCTTACTCACCTTGAACAAAAAATAAGTGAAATGAAATAAGAAATACTCTAGGTGGAGGGTATTATGAAATGAAATATTTTAGCTAGATGTTGATGAAGATAAAAACATATTTTCAAAGAAAATTACCTAGTATCTATGATCCTTGTAAGATATGAATCTCTAGAGCAAGTTATATGAATATTTAAAGAGGTAAAATAATTTTCACAAGATCTCATAGCAAGGAGGGAATCTAAATAGAACATGATCATCTATTTTAGGGCCTATGAGAATATGGTGATTTGTACCTATTTAGAGGTAGTGTGAAAAAACTTTAAATTGTGTCAATAAAACCCTCAAATTGTATTGTAATAAGAGCATAGTGTAATGAAAAGGTTGGATAAGTATGTATGCATCAAAAATTCACATGGTAAAACATTTAGAAAATATATTGATGATACAAAAACATCAATAAAAAGTAAAATGATCAAACCCCTATCTTTGTCAAATTTCCATTTTGTTGCCTTAAAATTCTCCCTAAGTGTCAAATTTGTAAAATGTCAGGGCTCTAGACTTCCCAAACTTAGATTTTGAATTGCATGGTAGTACCACCACAATGATTGTGTAACTACCATGATAGTTTCTATAATCATCAAAGTGGTTTTTTCAAATCATTTTTATAGTTTTGCATCCATTTTTGCAATTTTATTTGCCACCATGGTGGTTACAAAACCACCGCTCTGCTTAAAGTGACAGGTTCATGACTATTATTAAAATGACAAAATCAACCCATATGACACATATATTGAGTCATTATTGATTATTTAACTCTCCAATTTTGACCATGCCTCCCCATTATTTTCTCCTAACCAAATTCCCATTATATTCCCCTACAAATACATTTA
Source organism: Torreya grandis (assembly GCA_037957365.1). Taxonomy (NCBI): domain Eukaryota; kingdom Viridiplantae; phylum Streptophyta; class Pinopsida; order Cupressales; family Taxaceae; genus Torreya; species Torreya grandis. The sequence goes on along the minus strand of JARHVA010000255.1, from coordinate 2,996,821 downwards.
TTTCCATTAGAATTTAGATTGGCAAAATCATTAATAAATACACTCTACTCTGGTATTCTTCATATCCACGTATAGATCACTACATTTTATTTCGCTCTTATATTTTTAGTTTAGTTCCATTATTTTCTATACCCTCTTGATCATAAAAAAACCATTGGATAAAAATGGGAAACTATACGGAGGCTTGACTTGAAGATTAAATCTTCACAACAAACAACACTCTCCTAGTTTGTCATTTACATTTGATAAGTCAGGGTTTTGTTTATTCCATCTTTCTTGTTATTTTATATTAAATTTATCTATTTAAAACTTAAAAAGTATAATAAAAACATACATAATAGCTTTTGAGTTTATGTTATAAACCATTGTCACAACTTTATGTTGGTGTAATACTTGTAATATTAATAGATTGTAGAAGTGCTAGTGAAAATTTGTTTATATCTTCACCTCTATTTCTGCACATCCATTAGAAACATTCAAATAATTAATTCATTTCCTTTTAGATTTTTGTTTTGTGTTTATATATCTTACATATTTCACACAATTTGTGCATTCATAATTACCTTTTGAAGTTATTGGCTCTATGAATCTTGTGTAAGGGTAATCATTATGAGATTATATTTGTACAACCTTTATTTCTTCTTTATATTTGTGAACCTTATTTGAATAAATATTTGTTACTTCTTCTAAAATAAAGGAAGAAATTGTCTATGTGAGTCTAATATGTGGTTTTTTATATTCATAAGCACCATTTTTCATTTATTTCTTGTTATAGGTGAATTATTCCTTTGTTTTCAATTATTTACACACATAAATATTCAATTTTTACTATTATGCATGCATACAAGATTCATTTACAATTGTGTATATCTATGTGTGACTCTTTTCAATAGTCTTGTATTATTTATTGTTCATCCATAACATCCATTTATGTACTTTTTTCAATTCCATTATTATATTAGGTTCATTGCATGCAAATCTTTATCTAATATCTTAAATTTAAACTTCAGTAGAGGTTTGTGTCAATGCAGAACTACATAAAAACCATGGTTTCATTAATTTATAATATTTATACTTACATATTTATATACTTAAATCGTTTTAAATATATAAATAAAAATAAAAAATGTTTAATTAGATTATGTTAAGTTATGCATTACTTATCCCAAAAGGAAAAATAAAAAACTAGATAGTTGTTTCTTTCTAGCACTATATTTTTGTTTTGATATGGTAAACCAAGAATGTTATTACATTTGAATGGTTTGCATAATATGAAGTTTCTTCCTCTAATGTGTTTATGATTTCACTACTCCATATAGTTTCACCTTCATGTATTAGATCCTTTCTGGTTATCGATCCTTAAATGTGGCCCACTCTGACAACAGTCATCAAATAAATCAATAACGTCCATGATAAGAGAGATAAAGAACACCAATATTAGGATAAATTAGGTAATAATCATCCTATATGGTACTCTTAGGAAATAATGATGTTCAAATATTAGGTTCACCAAATGTTTAATCCTAAAATCTAGATATGGTGGATCTAGGGTGAAATGGATAGAGATATCCTAGGGCACAAGGATGATAGACTATCTCTAAAGTAGGCTAATTAATTTTTAAAAATTAGATAAACATATACTGAATTTATTATGTTAAGATATGCTAAAGATATAAAGTACAACTATGTTAGATACTATAATGATAATGAAAACAAGATACTTAGTTGGTTTTCATGTTAATACATATTTGGATTTGGAATAGGTAGAAAGTAAATTATATCTAGATTCTAAATCGGTCACCTAATTATATAAATTGCACCTTTGTATTTATAGACACTTGCATCGACTTGGGATAGTTGCATTGATGCTACTATCTGACTTGGATGCAAGTGTCTAATACGGAATACCTATTGAAACTAGATGTAACCACTTAAATTATTTTGGGTTCTATGTCACCATAACTTTGGTGGATTTAGATCTAATTCATGGAGTATCACTCGTAAAATTATAAAACCCTAGTTCTTCATCTTCATAGTGGTTGTGGTAAAAACTGGTTAGTGGGCACATGGTGTCAAGCTGCCCCAAAGACCCCTTTATCAATGAACATTATCTACATAGCCAATACTCTAAAGAGGGCCTCAAACTTATGTAGTTTTCCCCTACGTGTTTTCTTATGAGTGAATCATGCAATGTGTGATAAGCAAGTAAAATAATTACCTATCTTGTAACTTAGCAAATATTTCTCATGGAATGCTCCTTCAATACATCAACCTTTTAGATGTGTTGTCCCTATGACTGATATGGAAATAGGAGAAAATAGGTAATTTTTTATCATTTCAGTGCTTTATTGAATGTTTCTGATAGGTTTCCTTGTGAGTAGGTAAGAATTTTATAAGTGAGGAGTGAATTAGGATTGATCTGATATCTATACCAATCTATTTGGAGAATATCTCATATTAAATCACTTAGGATGACCTTTGAAATATGTTTCATTTATAAATTAGATGACATTAGGGCAATGATACTTATATTGGGATAGGACACTTGCATCAATGTAGGTGTCTGACTGGGACATAAGTGACCATGAATTTGGAAAATAAGTGTAGGTTCAGAGCTTGTAGAGATGGAAGATAAGCCAATTTATAGCATTCTAAACAAGATATAATGCCTGAGATAATAGAATAACATTGGTTGGACTAAGAGATAAGCAATAGGCATAGAGATGTAGTGTATGCGAGTCTTTCAACAATGAGAAGGGCCTAGAAGATGAAGGTATATCAATGATATATATTTTCCCAAGTGTACAAGATTGAGGTGCTATATATTTAAGAAATAGTGTCTAAAATATAGTAGTAGTAGTAGTAGTAGTAGTAGTAGTAGTAGTAGTAGTAGTAGTAGTAGTAGTAGTTACAAGTTTCTCATTGTTGATTTTGAACATAATTTGTCATGTCTAATATGTCTTTGGTATAAATATTTGTTTAGGTTGAAGTGTTATTGACATCACATAAACGCACAATGCACTTGCAAAACTTTTATCATTTTCATGTTCTCTATAGCCTTTCCCTTCCCCACCACTTTGTCATTACTCAAGATCATCATGAAACAAAATGTCTCCTCTAAACACAATGCAATGCCAAACCATATTAAGGAACACACCTCACCATTTTCTAATGTCAGGGTTTCAAATAAGGTACAACTCTCAATTTACACTCTTTTATTATTACTCTTTGATGATGTATTCTTTAAAGATGAATTATTTCACTATTTGAAGCCTTTTTTGAGTGAATTATTATCATAAAAAAATTATGTCAGGGAAGGTTGACAAAAAAAATTAAACATTACTTGCAAGTGCTAAATATATTCCTATGTATAATATAATTAATTATTTGGGTTTATTTCTATGCAAATGAATTACAAAGCTTGTGTATTTAAATAAAAACTAATTTAAATTAGGAATTTTATAGGTTTGTTAATCGTTAAAGTAATGATTACAAATGAAAAATATTGGACCATATAAGATAAGTGCACCCTAATCAAATGGAGCCACTAAAAAACTCATGATCATCCACAAAATCTATAATTTTTTGGGGCATTACGGATATTGTAGACATAATTCCAAATACTCATGAAAATAAAAAGTTAAAAATAAGGGAAAGAGAAGAAAGGAATCAAGTCATAAAATATGCTAATAACATCTAATTTAGATGAATAATAAATAAGTACACCAACACCTTAATATCATACAATTTAATAATATTAAATAAATAAAATTCACTTTTTAATCGTATCAATATTACATTTGAAAATATTCTCAAATTCCTCCTCCTTCCACATTGCCTTGCGTATTTGCCCCTGCCTCCTCATCCCTTAAAAAAATGAATATAAATTAAAATTTAAAAATTTAACAAATGCAATAGTATTTTAATGGTTTTAGTATGCATATAAAGGATTGGTAAGGAAGATTATAGGAACTATATTTTAAGCATAATGTTGAATGGATTATTGTCATATAAAAGTTGTGCATAAAATAAGGCTCGCAAGTGTTTGGGTAGATTCTTATGAAAAATAAGATAAATTATTTAGATTATTTTTTATGAAAATGAATTACAATGTTTTTGTATTTATAGATAAATAAATTTAAATTATGACTTCTATTAGTGTGTTAATTGATAACATAACAATTAAAAATAAAAAAATATTGGACCATAAAAGATGAAAGCACCCTAATCAAAAGAAGCCACTAAAAATATTAGGGGAATCCTCACCACTCTAGACATATATGGAACATTGTAGACACTCTAGATACACTACCAATACTCTTGAAAATGAAAAGAGAAGAAGATGAAATACAAAATTAATTCACAAAATATGCTAATAACATCTAATTTAGACAAGTAATAAACAAATATACAAACACCCAAAAATCATACAATTTAATAAATAATAAATATCTAAGAACCATGTTTAAGTGTATACCAATATTAAATTAAAAAATGTCATATAATCTCAAACCCAAAAAAATGAAGGTAAAGTAAAATTTTTAAAAATTAACGAAATACAAAAGTATTTTAATGGGGAAAGGATGCATAGAAAGGATCGGTAAAGAAGCTTTATTGTATATGTTTTGTGAATAAATGTATTTCAATAAAATTTAAATAAAAATATATATTAATTATAAATATTTAATTGGGCTTAAAAAAATGTAAAATAATAAATTAAATATATGACATATTTTATAAAATAAGAATAATAAAGATGAAAAAAAGTTAAAATTTTGTATTTTGTATATTATGATAGACAAAGATAGTCGAAAGTATGAAAATATAAATTATGGGTTTAACATGAGAACCCACTCTAATTATTTTAACCATATATTATTATGATTATTTTACTCAATGAATTAAAACATATCTTTTGGTATGTCTAAACAAAATTTTATTAAATGAGTTGTAGTCCAATGGTGAGGATGATGGTGTAAAAAGCTTTGCCTAGCCATCCACTGAGTTACAAATTTCAAGAGATATCAAAAAAGGATAAGTTCATACCCTAGAGAAATTTGGCGGAATGGGTACCCCTTAGTCCTTGGCCCACTAAGCTAAAAAAGCATTTTGTACACATAATCCGTGTAAAAGCCAATCAAAAAATAATAATAACAATATTATGTGATTTAATGAATATATTATTGATTGTTAAAATTATTTTAGGATGTTTGTAATCATTTTTTAAATTGACATTAGCATGAACACATTTTGATTTTTTATAGATTACCATTATAAAAAACAATTTTGTGATAGGTATAATTGACCTTAAAATTTAAATATTATTTTAAAATGTTCAATAAATTCTTATTAACATTAAAATGAATTTTTTATATTTATTTCTATGCAAATGAATTACAATGGTTTTGTATTTAAAAAGTTGAGCACTTTAAATTCACATCCACATGGGATTTAAATGGTACTACATTAGTGCTTGAAATTTCTCCTAAAGCCAATTAAACATGTGTTCAATATATATATTTTCATTTTGTTTCATTAATTGGAAGGATAACCATATTTTAAATCAATTTAAAATAGTAAATTTTAAATGTTTTAGAAAATATTTCTCTATTACTTGTACATGCATATACATGTGTTGCACATTAGATATCTAATAGTTGTAACTCTTACTTGTCATGATGTGATTAGTTACTTTATATTGTTATCAATTAAATGGTAGACAATTATTATTTAGTACATGCTTAGCTTCTGGGATAAAAAATTATGTATCCATACCAATATGCTCTATCAATGTACCACATGTAAACAATAGGGTTGTTCAATAATTGGAACATGCTTGGCTTCAGGTGCCTTTCTCATAAAAATGAATAATATTGGACCATATAAGATGAGTGCACCCTAACCAAATGGAGCCGTTAAAAATATCAAGAGTATCTTCAAAACTATAAACATATTTGGAGTATTGTGGACACACTAAGTACACTTCACAATACTCTTGAAAATATGAAAAAGGGGGAAGATAAGAAGGGGAGACATGAAATTGACTAAAAAACACATGCTAATAACTTCTAATTTAGACAAATAATAAACAAGTACATAAAAACCCTAAAATCACATAATTTAATAAGTACCAAATAACTAAGCTCCATTTTTAGGTGTCTACCAATATTAAATTGTAAAATCTTGTAATTTCAAACCCAAAAAAATGAAGCTAATATTTTTTTAAATTAAAAAAATACCATAGTGTTTTAATAGGAAAAGGATGAATATATAATGGATATGTAAGGAATATTTCTAGTATACGTATTATGAATAAATGGATTTTAGTTAAATTGCATCAAAAATATTCATAAACATTTAACTATGACTTAAAAAATGGTAAAATAATAAATTAATTTTTTTTTTTAAAAACCAGAGCAATAAATATGAAAGGAGGGTTTAGAATTGCATATCTTGTATATCATGATAGATATAGATATTCATCAAAGTATGACAAGAGAAATTCGTGGCAAAATAAAAAAAAACCTTAAAAATTTGTCTAAATGAAGGATATTGCCCATATCATTAAGATCTATTTATGTTCGATAGATTTATAGTGAATATGGGTTAGGAAAGCATTGGGTAGATTCATAAGTTTTTTAATAAATGTGTTCAAAAAATATAGGGTTGAAAAAAACCTCAATCATTTTTATGAAACTTCATGTTGATTACTAGGAAAATGTGCTTCTACTTGCCATAAATGGGCAACTATGCTTGAAAATGATAAGGGAAATGATGTGTTTTAGGTACATCATTATACTATGGAATGGTTTATCTTCCTTGATATTTTTTAGGCCTCTCAATGGTGTAAAATATCAAAAAAATAATAATAATAATCCAATAATTGTAGCTATTTCCCAATTAGGAAAACTAGCACAATACAATGTGTTACTGAACTTTGATGCTGCAATAAATGCACTCTAAATGCTTCCTTTATTTATATATAATGTTTTTAAATTCTCAATAGATCATTATGAATAATAAATGCTAGATAGTTTTTAGTTGATCCCTAGATTCCCAAATACACTAAGACATGCATGTGTATTTATAGATGAGCTAAATTCAAATCAAGCCCCTATTGACATGAAAATTGACATCAAATAGTCAAAAAATATAAAACCAAAAAACATGGGTGCATTTTAATCAACCCAGGCCACATACAACCCCGAACATACTATGTTTTTGGGCCCAAAAAAATAATGAGTATGTTTCTAGGAAACCCAAAATAAAACCACAAAAATAGGAGAAAAGAGAAGAAGGAGAACAAAAAATTCAAAAAATCTACCAATATAACCTAATTTAGACCAATAATCAACATATATATGTACTCTATAATTATGTAATTAAACAACTAATAAATTACTAAAGTACATATTTAAGTGTATACATAATGTCCCAATTTGATATGTGTATGTGTGCATAAATATAAAAGTAAAAAAAACATGGTATATGTACAATATTTTATGACGCTGAAGATCTTGAAACAAAACTCTATGTACCTATGATTCTTTAAAAAAAAATTATTTGTGTAACCATGCATGGGTCAACTCCAAATATTGATAAATGCTAGGAAACATTTGAAGCACTAAAATCAATGAAACAATCATATATAAGCATAACCATGACATGTCCTAAAGCTAAACCAACCAAATCACCTCTAAATCAAGTGTTCTGAGGTCATTAGAAATTGAAGTGAGGTATGTTGTTGGTGCCGGGTCTTCAATCCTCATCATGTAAAGTCATGTTTGTACTAAAAATCAATTTTAATACGAGTACCAAGATAGATAATTATATAATATGGTTCCTCCCTCGATATTAAATAAGAGTGTGTGATAATGATAATTAGAGATCGCAAAACAAAATATATTTCTTCTACAAGGCAATGATATAAAAATGTTAAGCATCACAATCAAATCAATAATATTTGTAAAGTAAGAAGACAATGTACCTTGTATAAACTATGCATCATCTTAAAAAAACATTGTTTCACACATCTTTAGAATCTAACATCTATCTTGCAACTAAATAAGTGTATAAATTTATGATAAGTGAAAAGCAACATAAAATTAAAGGTTTTTGCCCTAACATATTTACATCAAAATTTAGTGTGAAAAAATGAATTTATGTTATTCTTACATCTTACCTTTGTAAAAGAGATCTAAGATAAAAATAACATGGGTGAACAACATGAATTTTTTACACAAAGATAGGACCAAGTTCAATCAGATCCAAAATAGTTGATTAGAAACTTTTTGTTAGGAATTTTAAACTTATGTTTTACCTTTTTTCCTTCATTTCAAAAATTACAAAATTTGCTCCAAAAATGGGAGACATTTTGTCTCATTTTTTTTTTTCAAATCCACACTTTTGACAAGAAATAATATGGTTTTGGGAGGAATTCTATAGTCTCAAAAATAAAATTCATACTTTTTCAAAGAAATTATGTGGTTAAATGAGGAACTATATGGTTATGGGGAAAATGTACTATTCTATGTATTTTTAAAAATTGTAATTTTGGCATCTAAAAATAGTATTCTTAATGCTAGATATATACTAATGAGATATATATTAAATTTTATCTTTATTTATAGTGATATAGGATCTATACACATGGAGGATTTCTAAAATAAAATATATATGTAGTATATATGTGCACTAGGGTTGGATGATTCAAAGCAGGAACATCTAGATGGAGTTGGGTTAGGCCATGTTGAACACCTACCTAAGATATGATATGACATAGTTGTTCTCATTAATTTGGTTGAGCACCTAAACAATGATATTTGTACCTTTTAATTATTGATGAGGGCAATAACAATGACCCTAATGGATGTATAGATAATATGAAGGTTACCAGTGGGGGTAGGTAGGTGATATTGTAGAGACTTAGGCATAATAAGGAGAGAAAATCTCATGGATACTACATATGGGGCCTTTGGAGAGAGATGAGAATATATGGGTCCTACTAATTGATAACATACAAGTCAATGCCCCATTATTGCATGAATACATGGATATACTATGGGTATCATTTGTCTTAATCGAAACATGATGGGTATCATGCACCTATGGGATCAGACACGTGATACATATATGCAGTCAAGGGGTCAAATGAAATACATATAAATTTTGAATCCTATCAATCAACTTTTCCTACATTATATACAAATAATATTCTTCAAAATATTAATTTCCTTGTATTTTACCCTAACAATTATGCACATGTTCTTTAATTTATTTTTAAATAAGTGACAATGATGCATGAAATCAACTTTTAATCCACAAATCATAATTAAATAACTATGAATAATCGTATTGATTTTATATATTCAAAATTTGAAGTGTATACACCTAATATTTTTAGAACACCACTTTCCATAGGTTTTTTTCCTTGTTTTAATATACTTGGTTCACTTGTGTATGGTTGGTTGTTTATAGCACTTATCTTACACCACGCTAACTTCTATTTTGCACCTAAGCCTTATAAATGTGTTTGACACTTTAGTAAATCTCTATATTCATCCTTAAGATTAATTACACACACACAAATTCTCATGCCTTACACCTCTATTTTGCCTAGGATGGAATTGAATTTCCCTCTAATTATTACTTAGGAATAATTGGTAAGCCCACCATTTTTATTTGTCATTATTTTTTGGGTCCTTTCTCATTTGATCACATTCCTTTCACCTTGATTTTTTCTTATTAAATTTTTTAAGGTCATCCTTAGTTTTTATCATGTTTTAGATCTTCATATTTATACCAAACCATTTCCCTAAGTATCAAGTATCAAAGAGTTTTTCAAGTCTTGTGAGAACCAGTGAGTCCTACTCCACCCTTCAAGTTTAAGAAAAATATTGTCATAGCTACTAATACACTTGTGATAAAGACATACACATTGATAATTCAACCTTTGTGACATCACCCTATTGTACCAAATAGAGGTTTAGGCAAATATGCATTTAGTTTCATTTCCATGTAGGGAAGAAGAGGTCCAAGCCCTTACTCGAGATTTCATTTACATTGCACAATAACTACATGAGGTATGATTATAACATAATGTATTCATATATTTAACTCCCTTATACATTATTGACCAAAAAAATTATTGTCAGTTGATGTCAAGCTAAGTTAAAATAGAATAATAATACATAATTTCAAAAAAAAAAATGATTAAGATTTTAAAGGAGTGCAAGCATAAAATTTTATGATATCTTGAGGTGAATTTGCACCAAAAATTATAGAATAAAAAATAATGTTTAGTATGGATTTGGTGCAATAAGACACAATATTCAGTCACATAGAGGTAGCACTGATTATTCCCTAAGTATAATTGTTGGTCATAAAAAAGATGTCATTTCTATTTATATCAAGTTAGTGACCTAGATTTAACACACATTTATATTTATCCTTTTATAACATCGTTTCAATTTTAAAATCCAAATATTTTGCTCAAGTGTAGTCATTCCTTGTCTTTCTCTATCTCTTTTAGTCATTTTATTATTTTAGAATTTCAATTATGTTTGTTTATTGTTTATGGCCACTAGGGAAGATCTGAAAATTACTATTTTACATTGTTAAATAATAGATCTCCGTTGTGCATCTTATTTTATCAATTGTGCTTAAGTTATTTTGGCATTTAATAAATTAAAAAGATAAACTCAATTAGTAAACCCCTATATTCTTTAAAGCTCATACCTTCTAAGGTTTGCTCCTTCGAGTTTCATGTTTTTTTAAGATCTAACTTTCAAATTTACATATTTGATTACATGATTTGATCAAACCCTAACTTATATTAATATATTTATTATTTTAGATTACATCCACCTTCACAATTAGGTGGAAAAACTTTTTTGGTTGAACATGCATATATAATGTAAGGTTAACTAGGGTTTGATCCTCTTATTCTAAAACTAATTTTCAGATTTGCATAATTATTATACCTATTACATTAAACATGGGTACTACTGGTGATTTTCATCCTTTATGGTTGATGTTGGTGTTAAGAACCATTATATTATTGACATTGTAACCATTACTCCTTATTTGGATGTTGATAGTGATAATGAAACATATGATGATCCAAAATTTTCTAAAGAAGTTAGCTATGTAGGGTTACAACTATTGTTATCTTTACGATTCAATTGATTAAAACCTAGGAAGTGTAGAAATTTTATTTCCAAAATTATAAAACTATCAACATAAAATTAGAAATAAAGATGTATTTTCTTAAGTAACCTTTTATATATCCATTGGATGGTTCTACTCAATCTACATCAGGTGGTGATGCTAGTAATCCTCATGATATCAATCCTCCTATGAATAGATGCATACTTTTACCACACCTCCTCAGGTTAATGTTTCTAATATTATAAAATCTAATGCTTCTATGGTTCCTCCTATGAATCAAATGACCAATGTTTTTCCACAAACACATCCATAAATTACATCTCTTAGTCTTAAACATACACAGAACACCAATCATGCCTCTCATGCACATGAAAATCATAAGATACACATATCAATGATAATCATACATATAATTGTGCACCTATTTATCTATTAGTAAAAAAACTCAATACATGAAAATTAAATTTCATTATTATCTCAAGTATCTATCAACCTAGCCATATGGTTTCATCTTATGACATATTAAAAAACCATTTAGATATGAAAGTTCTTATTTTCCCCTTGCCTCCTTCATTTTAAATTCCTAAGTTTACATAATTTATAGGTAATGTGGATCCATAATGACACATCAACACTTTCTTTGTATCTTTTATAGGTTCTCAACATGATAAAGTGCTTATGACCAAGTTATTTCCTAGGAATCCCATTGATTATGCATTAGATTAATGATATGCCCTATATGTGGAACCCATGCATAAATTACATGTATGAATTATTTATTCTCTTATTAACACATTTTTAGATAAAATTTTGTTCAAATATCACATTCTCTCAAATTGATTAAATCAATCAAGGAACTAATGACCAGATTGTTGACTATATGCTTAAATTTAAGACCAGGGTACAAAAATGTCACATTAACTCCTTGGTAATAATCTTTAAAATATTTTATCAAATATTTTTATCATACCACTTAGATAAAAAGTTTTTTTTAATACTTATGATTATTTTGATGAGCTTTTCCATGTGCTATGAAACATTGAGGTTAAACTTATGGATTCCAATATGTTAAAGTATAGATCTATCACTTCTACATCCACTACATTCGAATATAAGGTAAATACAATGTTCAAAGCTAATACTAATGATGAATTTAATTTTCAAGCTTATAATAAAGCCAAGATAGTTAACATAGTTTCAAAAAAAAACAATATGCTTATCTTTCATATTTTTCGACTCAAGCAAAAATTTATGACATTACTAGATACTCCTCACAAGATACTTAAATACTTGCTCAAAAGTAATGTGATTTATTTACTATATCCATATCAATTAAGTAAAACTTGATAATTTCCTAAAAGGTATTATCCAAACCAGTTTTTTGACTACCACAAAGCTTCAAGACATGCAACTCATGGATGTTTCAAGTTATGACATAATATTCAAGATCTAATCACTAACAACACTATTCAAATATATGGGAATAATTATAAATTAAATGAATGTGGTAACACCCAACCAATGCTTATAAATATTTAACAATCCATTCTCAAATAAAAATTATCCAAGCAAAAAAATATATACATCTGACCATATTTATACATCATTAAACTATTCCACTCGAGCATGAGATTGAAAAGATTATTGGTATGATTTTTATCTCTCAAAGGCAAGTGAATTCCATCACATCATATACCATGAGATATCTAACAATGAATAAAATAATGATACTTTATGCATGGTTTTGTTGTGTATCATTTTATATCACACATGGTATTATATTAAATTAATAGTGTTATATGTTTATATTTAATATTATAATATATTATACATAATATCAATATATTTATATTATTAGTAATATATTATATTATTCTCAATATAATATATTATATTATTAAAAATATTTATTATTTAAATATAAAAAATTATATTATGTATAATACATAATATTGTATTAAATAATTGTATATTATAATTTAATTATGTATTTATTAAAATGTTTATTAAATTAATATATATATTAATGGTCTATATTATTATTTATATTATAGCTATTATTAAAAAATATGGTATTATCAAAGATTATTCATCTTCAGCTTTTTCAATAACTTTTAAGATTTCAAAATGTGTTCTCTCACTCCTACTCATTTTGTTGCTCCACGTTCTCCTACTCGGCCTATTGCTCCACATTCTCTTGCTTGGCTTGACATGTCTCTATAGGGACCTACTACCTCTCCCTTTGTGACCTATTGTCTAGCCATGAACCTACTAGCTGATGCACCTATTGAAGTCCAAGCAGGGCTCCCACTTAGTACTGGTTTACAGGACTCCCTTCCCGCTATTACGAATCAACTTGGGGTTTCTAATCCCAACCCTATGCCTAAGCCTCTATTGTGTCCATCATTATCCAATGGCTAAAAAAATCTTGGATCTGATCCTCCCTTGGTAAATAAGTCTCTGATAGGTCTCTCATTTTCAAACCCTAGCCATGCCTGAAACACCTGGGATGTCATGGTGATGGAGGCTAAGGTCAGATTGGAATGTAGGCCCACCTCCTTCATTGATGTGGTCTCTTGTTTAGATTCCAAATCAGATCCCCAACCTCTCACCCTTGATTCTTTTTCCCCTATGGTTTTTTTTGGTGAAGAGGAAACTAGGGAGGTTCTCAAATCAGAGGAATATTTCTCCTCCAGGGGTTTAATCTAAAAATTCATGGATTTTTTGCCAAAGTTTCAAGATATTAACAAGTGGATTTTGTAGCAATGGAAACCCCTCCTCTTAGATAAACTCTATATCTACCCTTGTGTTAAAGGCTTCTTTATTATTATTTTTATAATATCAAGGACAAGGTAGAGATTAAGTCCCAACCTTGGAGCTTAAACCTCCATCCCTTGCTATTGAAATCTTGGTATCCCACTTTTAATCCCCTCAATGAACCCATTCATATTAAACCAATTTGGGTTCATCTACCCAATGTTCTACTTCAGTTTTGGATAGAATCTAGCCTAAGAGCTATTGCTAGGCCTCTAGGTATGTTTCTACATATGCATCTAGATATCGACCTGTTCTCCATCACCACTTTTGATAAGATTCTAGTGAACATTGATACCTCTAAAAATCTTTAAGAAAAAATCTTCCTAAAAGTTGGAGATCGCACCTGGTCTCAAGCCATTGATTATGAAGGATTACCATTTTACTATCAGAGCTATTTTGGCACTGGACACTTGACCAAAAACTATAGCCTCATCATAAAAAAGAAAGACTCTTTTTGGTGGAAATATTTCATCCCCAAAAATATCATGGTGTTGGTAGTAGATGAAGAGTGGGCCTCTGACAACAAGGATTCTGCTTCTACTTCTGAAGCCCCTACTTCCCTAAATTCAAACAAGGATACCAAAGGCTCATTACACTCTGAAGATGAATTATTAGTTGATCTTATCTCTCCAAGGAAGGTTGTGCAAACCCCATCTTCCCCCTCAAAGGAGATCTTAAATTTGGAATCTCCCAAAGTAGATAATATTCTAGGGTCAACAGTGGAAGACAAATCCCAGCCCTACGCCTTAGCTATGGATGTATCTTTAGGCATTCAATCTAAAAATAAGGAAGTTTGGTCAATGGTTCAAAATAAAAAAGGAAGAAAATCAAAGATCCAACCTTCTTGTATGTCCCTCTGATCAGGGTGGGGGGCGTGATAAAGTTCCAAATATCATTGAAAAAGGGGTCAAGTCCCTTGGATAAGTTTGGTAGAAACTGTGAAGAAGTTTCCTAGTTTTTTTGTGTTTTTCCCTATTTTGATTTTTTGTTTGGTAGAAGTCCCTGTGATGTGCAGATCTTGTCACCTATTTCATTGTCACTAGTAGAGGTGTCCTATCTATGCTTTAACATTTGATTTTTTGTTCTTTCCTCTGTATAAGGCTACAGGGCCTTTCAAAACCTATTCTTTAACCGATCTAATAAAAAAAAATAGTATTATAATATATATTATACTATCATATTAAATATAATATTAAAAATATATATATATTAATAATAATATAATATTTATATTAATTATTTTCTATTTTGGTAAATCAGGGTTTTGTGAAGAAAAAGATAATAAATCAACAATCATATGTCACTTTAAATCCAACACCACTAACCCCATCTCACCTTTTTTGAATGAAGCATTAAGCCACAATAATGTGATTTCATTTTTATAATCCTTCCAAAACATATCTTTCTTGACTATTTCCCCCTTAGAGTTTATGTATTTTTTAAGCAAGGATAAATGAAATTGTTATGAAGACATACTTCAATTATGGCCACCTTTTCTTCCAAAGGTCAAAGTATGACTTTTTTGTATGTTCTTAAGCCTAATGTAATTGATCTAGGTGTGATATATATTTGTAGCATAGATAAAGATAAGCTAAAAGATAGACATTGGGATAAGTGTTATCCATATGTCACTACAAATAAATATGTTTGTCTTTCAATTAATAGCATGTTCGTTGAAGCTAATATTATATTGTATTACTATATTATATATAATAGTATATTATATGGTCCCATTAGTGTAATATATCCCATGAAATACCATTTCATCGCCCCTCACCATCACTACACAGTCCACCTTGAAATATTTCACTATTTCCAGGTTTTGTATGGCCATTCATTTTCTTCCAGGGGTTTAAGAATGACATTTTGTATGTTCTTAATCTAGGGTCAATATATTGGTAGCATGAATTAATGGAAGCTACAAGATAGACTTTAAGATGTCAAAGCACTTATTCAAATCACACATTAGATGTGGATCCATGTCAAAATCAAATCAGTGGAAATGATGTAATATTTTCTTTTCTTAAAACAAGGGGGCATAATTCAAAATGAACACTAACTGCATCTATATTTCTTGGTGAAGGGTTGAGAAAAAATACTTTTATCTTCTCCATTTTATTAGTGTTAAATAACAGAGAGTAGTGGTTGTGTATAATATATACATGAAACAATACGAGTGGCAAAGGTAAAGGTTATGAATCTATCAATGAATAGAGTTAATCTGGCAAAAATATATTTTCAAGTGTTGACTAAGGACGTTCATGAGTTTTGGTTCATGAGATTTATTAAATACTAAAAATCTCTCAAAAACCTATAAAGAGCTCTCAACATTGTTCTACCATCACCGCTCCACATGGGGGCTCAAAATGGGTTTAGGCATTAATAAAAGAGTGTTTGGGTTCTATAAATTACATCAAAAGGGATGTAATTGTTCATTTTGGAAAAGAAGGATTTTGTAGAGTAAATGAGGGTAAATTAGAAGTCATACCTCAATTAAAACCCATGCTTGTTGACCCCATCTCACCTTTTGTGCAAGGGACATTAAGTAATAATAAGCTAATGGTGTGATGGATGGTGATTTAAATGTGTGTTAGACAGTGATGGTGAGGTGAGATGAAATAATAGGGAATTTCATGTGATGGACTCAAGGAAGCCCAGAAAGATATACATGCAGAGTTTAATGACATTCAAAATCTATCAATGCAATTTAAATCTTCTACCAAACTATTTGAATTACGCAATGAATGCTTGAAACATGTGTCACCTCAATGAAAATAGGGGTTTAATATCCAATGGCTCATCTAAAAACATAGAGAATCATGTGTCAATTTGGATGAGTCTAAAACTATTAAACAAAACCTCTAATCCCTTAAACTTTTTAAAACCTAATTAAATGACACTAGAACCAATTAGATGAATAATGGAAAAGTCATATTCAATCAAAGATGCATCATATATAATTTAATATATTGATATAGGATTTCGTATGAAAATAAATATGAATATAGGAAAGGTAAAACTACTGACAGGGCCACACTACTGATTTTGGGTAGTTTATTGGACCTAGTTATGAGTTCACACCAATATCTTAATACTCTCTACAAGCACTTAGGTGGTTTGATGTATCTAAAATTTGGCACCACCTTGATTGTTGTAACTTGCTCTATGGAGGTTGAAACTATCATACTAAAGAACATAAGTTACATTGAAAGAGATGTATGTATCTATTTTTGGTAAGAGGAGTTTTGCAAAGCAAAAGAGTATAAAACAATAGTTGTACATCACTCAAAACCCATGTTCATTGACCCTATCTCACATTTTGTACACAAAGTTTTAAGCATTAATAAAATGATATTCATATTAATAATATTTTTGAAACATCTTTTTTCTAACTAATGCTCCATTAAATTTTGTGCTTTTTTCAATAGGGATAAATAAGATGCTTATGAAGACAAGCTCCATTTGTGCCCAAATTTTTTTCTAAGGGTTTAAGTATAGTGTTTTTATGCTAGATATAATTGCTCCAATTGAAAATATTTGTAGCATGGGTAAACGACAGCTACAAGATAGACTCTAGGTCCTCAAAGTCTTGTCTCAATGTCAATAGTATTGCAATATTGATTCAAGATACACATCAAATGTGGATCCATTCCACAATCAAATAAACACTCAAGACATCTTTATCTAATCTTGAAAATAGAAAAAACTTAGTCAAATATGTTTCCACCCAGAAAGATGTAGACCCCTTTGTAATTGGTACATGTCATGTAAATTTAATAGCTACCTTGAGCCCTAGTTTGGTGTAAGTTGTGGGACCTCATGTATATATTATATATTTTCATATATATAATATATAATATAATTATATTATCATATGATAAATATACATAGTAGTATAATATTTTTATATGTTAAATATTAATTATATAATATATTTATTAGATTTAATATAATTATACATATAGTATAATAATAAAAAGAATATATATCAAAGAATATCAATATCAATATCAAACACCATGTAACCACTTAATATCACCACATTGTTGGTCCATCGTTCTTTTACGAATCCATGTCAAACAATTTCACTCTTTGTTTTTATAGTATACTACATGGTTTTAGACACTACTATAGATTTTTTTTGCAAGGTAGAAAATAATTAATGGAAATGAATTGATCCTTCAAATGCAAGGGGAGTCTCTTTGCCTATTTTCATCTGTCTCTTAGCATTTAACCATTTGTGAATAAAGCCAATGCAAAGTATTCTTTGAATGTTGACCCCAAGACTGCCAAGATCCTTGTCTCTTGTGGAAATTTCATTTTTAAATTGTGTCTTTGACTTCAATTTAAAAATATTTAATTACATATGGCTACAGAACTAATTTACTCACTGACCTAAAATAAATTAAGTATTTATTGCTTATGTAACACAATAATTGTTGCATGTCAAGCTCATTTTGAAAATTTAAAGTGTATACACGTCCTTTTTAGATTTTAAGATAATAATTAATTGTGTTTTTTGTTTGGTAGGTGAACTCTTTTGAAATCAAAACTATGAACTAGATTAACATTTGTTACTAGAGCTATGAACCAGTGATGGGACACAAAAGGGGGCCTAATCCTTACAACAAAAAAGTGATTAAATAATGAATAAGTGAGAGACTAATAAGGACTACAAAAACCTAGCGAAATGGAGAGAAAAACATATCCAAATAAAGGACAAGTAGAGCAAAAAACATAATAGGTCACCAAACCTCTGTCAATAAGTAGTGACCAACTCCAAAGGGAATATGATGTCCTTCTATAAGACTTAAACCTATCTGACCTGCACATAAACAATCAAGGCAGAAGTAGGAGACAACTGAAAGAGCTCAATCAAAAGTGATGTAGCCCTCAGCCGTAAGATAGGGCTAGTCTTCGCTCACTTGAAATAATGTATTTTAATTGTCCACTGGGATCCTTCTCTCACCAAAACATAAGCCTCTGACCTCAGCCTTTTTACCTTGGAGTGTCTACCCTTCTTCTTGGCAGTGATGCCTACATCATCTTTAAGTTTCCATGGATGCTTGGGTGAAGGGTTAACAACGAGAGAGGGGGGAAGACACTAGGTGGGGAGAAGGCACTAAGGGGGGTAACTTGAGGAAGGGGGGTAATAATTAATTTTGTTATTGTGTCAATTCAAGTCTAATTTCTTGCTTCTAAAATCATTTCAAGCATTAAATGTTGCACAAACATCACTTGTATAATTTTAGCTGTAAAAAATTTAAAAATATATATCACAATAACTTTAAAAAATTGTCCTGTTCATACCCTTCAATCAATTATATGTTAAATAAATTATTTTTTCTAGTTTTTTTGTTTGGCCTAAAATTCACCAAATTCGAATATAAACATTAAAATCTTTAATGTTAATAAAAAAATCTTAATTTTTACCTTGATTAAGATTAATTGTTTCAAGTGATACCTATAATATCTTGTGATGTGATGGTCTTAACTACAAATTGATATCAATAAGATTAAAGATAATATATAATTATTACAATACATTACAATTTTTTGATAGTCTACCTAAAATTTCACTTTACACATGATACAATGTATCACAAAAATTAATTGTATTTTACGAGAAAAATAAACAAGTATGATCATATGGTCATCAAATTAAGCCCTACAATTTCTACAGAAGGGTCCTCATGAGATGAATCCATAGTCCATATAGATGCCAATCACCTACCATACTTTGTCATTGTTAACAAACAAGCTCCCAAGAATGTATTATAATAAAGGGGGTGTAATGAAAATGAGTGTAAATTGGTAGTTGTAATTAATTTATATAATTTAAATGTTACCTTTTTGTCAAATCAATTGATCTTCATTATCAAATTAATTGAGCAAATGAAAAAATATATTATTTAACAATCTAAAATCGATTTAGAATGGAAATGGCCCTTTCCCTTTCAATGTAATTGATAAAATATTAAAAATATATCACCATTCAAATGGAGACATATTTGTACTGCCCATCTTCTTTTTCACAAGTTGTCTTGCCTTCCCTATCCTCCATTATTTTACTCTATTAATAATATATTAATCAATATTAATATTAGACAAATTTATATATAAATAAATAAAAGTATTATACAATATATTAATATTTTAATATATTTTATATATATACAAATATGTTCATATTATATATATATAATTGTTAGTATAAATAAAGAATAATATTAATATTAAAATTTTATAAATATAAATATTATAATATATCAATATTTTAGTATATTAATTTTATATATTATATAATATGATATTAAACTATAAAGTAAAACACTGATACATATTATAATACATATGTTTTTATATTTTTTAATAATAAAATTATCACTATTAATATATAATATTATATTCTTTTGTTAATGGGTTGATAGTAAGTCAAATCATAGAAAAAGTATAGTAGAAGTTAGTTGGGAGCCTCTTTTTTTGGGTTGGTTTAAACTCAATTTTGATGGAGCTTGTCGAGGTAATCCTGAGGATTCTAGGGTAGGGTGTGTGCTGAAAGATTGTAGTGGCTCTTTGATTAGAATTGCCTTTGTCAAACTTTTGGATGGCACTAATAATGAAGCGGAGTCTCAAGCTCTAATTCTAAGTTTGGAATTAGTGATGGACTGTGGCATTGATTTCTTGATTATTGAAGGTGACTCTCAAGTGGTGATTCAAGCTCAAATTAATCAGAATGCCAAAGCATGGAACATTAATAACATTATGGTTAAAGCTTCATAGCTTCTTAGTCACTTTAAGTAATGAAAAGATTAGCATTACTTTTGGGATGCTAATGTAGTAGCTAATTTTCTAGCCAACTCAGGGATTGACTAAGAGGTGGTCAATTGAATCGATAATTGCAAATAAAAGTGACTTGATATAGATGGGATAACTCACATCAAACTATAATGATTTTCATGAGTTGTGAAGGGTATATAGATTGGGTGTGATTTTATAATGATGATTGCAATTAATTCATGATGTGGGAGTTGGCTCTCAATATTTTCAACATGGGAGATCTATCTTTATCCTTCATGGGATATTTTGGTGGTGGCAGACTATGGTGTTAACTCATTTTGAGTAGCTATAAGTCCAAATATGGTTGGCATAAGTTGACAAGTGAGGATATGGAGAAAGCTCTGGCAAAAGTAGTAGTGTGATCGATTGTTTTTGGCAATATCTCTAAAAAGGAAATGGGTTTCTCGAGGTCAAATTTTGCTTTGTAGACTAAAACACATCTTCTAGGTACCTTCGCCTGATATACCAGAAGTTGTGGCATGAGTAGTTGGGGTAGAAAAGATAGGTCATAGCTTGCATTGGAGAATTAACTCATAATTAGGTGCTCTCTTTGTCAATAACCTTATAATGCTAGTTTTTGACAAAGGGACAGTGAAAAGGTTGGTTGAGTTCTTTGTAAGACCAAATTTTAGGTTGAACCTCCTTGTAGAGATGGAATTATGAGACTTAGGACCGTTTAAGGATCTGCCCTTTTCTAGAAAAGATGGCCTCAACTTCATCCATCACTATTTTAAGGGACATGAAGGAGCATTTGACAAAGTTTCTTAGCTTTGTTGAAGAATTGGATGGGTTTTATTCGATTGATCAAGATGTAGAATCTGAGAAAAAGGTGGTTCTCCTAAAGGTGTTTATGATCAAATCCCTACTACCAGTTATGGAGGTGTGGAGAGTGGTTCAACATTTGCCTGCACATATTGAAGTAGTGAAATTTCTTCTTTTGAGGTTTTTATAGAGGCAAATTTTCAACACCGCTCTAGTTTGGTAAACTGGAGTCGATGGTCACTGAGTCTCCCTGTCTGACTAGGTTAGTGCTTGGTGCTGGGGATTTTGAAGTGGAGAGGTGAATATTAAGCAAGAGGTGTCTCAGAGTGGCATGTTAGTAATGGCTTAGACTTCAGCACTTTAGCTGACACCAGTAAAATAAATTTTAGATAGTGAAATTCTATGTGCAAGTTGGGATGGCAAAGCTATGGTAGTTCTAGAATTATAGTTGATAATTGACTTTTTTTTGTGGTCAGCAGTGTAGTTGCTTAGATGTTTTGTAAGAGTAATCAAATTTATAATTATGGTATTTTTGTATATGTTCATTATATTAATATAATATTAATCGTAACATAGTATTTGCAAGTTTTGGTCATATACCTTATAGAATTTTATCCTTGAGTCAAGCATATATTTTTTTCTAGTGTGGTTCATTATGTAGGGGTCCCTCCAACCATGAAATCAATCAAATATATATATATATGATTCACACACACACACAGCTCATATATATATATATATATATATATATATATATAGGCTATATGTGTGTGTTAATAAAATATATATATTTGATTCTCGCACACACACACACACATATAGCTCATATATATATATATATATATATATATATATATATATATATATATATATATATGAACACACACACTATATTTGATTCACACACACACACACACACACACATATATGAGCTATATGTGTGTGAGAGAGAGAGAATCAAATATATATATTTGATTCTCTCTCTCTCTCTCTCTCTCTCTCTCTCTCTCTCTCTCTCACACACACACACACACACACACACACACACACACACATATTTGATTCTCTCTCTCTCACACACATATAGCTCATATATATATATGTGTGTGTGTGTGTGTGTGTGTGTGTGTGTGTGTGTGAGAGAGAGAGAGAGAGAATCAAATATATATATTTGATTCACACACACACACACACACACACACACACATATATATATGAGCTATGTGTGTGTGTGTGTGAATCATATATATATATATGATTGATTTCATGGTTGGAAGGACCCTTGTGTATGAGCTATATGTGTGTGTGTGTGAGAATAAAATATATATATTTGATTCACACATATAGCTCATATATATATGAGCTATGTGTGTGTGTGAATCATATATATATATATATATATATATATATATATATATATATATATATATATATATATATATATATATGAGCTATTTATGTGTGTGTGTGTGTGTGCATGAGCTATATGTGTGTGTTTGTGTGTAAATCATAATTTACACACAAACACACACATATAGCTCATGCACACACACACACACAAATAGCTCATATATATATATATATATATATATATATATATATATATATATATAATTGATTTCATGGTTGGAAGGACCCTTGTGTAATGAACCACACCTGAAAAAAAGATATGCATAGCTCAGATATATATATATATATATATATATATATATATATATATATATATATATATATATATATATATATATATATATATATATATGAGTGATGGAATGGGAGAAACAATAGTATCATACTAGGGAAATATCTAAGGTTTTTGTAGATATAAATCCCACACATATTGAACAGGCTAGATTTATCACATTAGCAAACATGGCTTGGCAAAAGAGCAATATCACACTAATTTTTTGGGTACCTCTCACCCTAGATCAAGAAGTCAATCAGTGTTCTTCTCAGTGAGAAAACATATCCCCCTAGTGTAAACAACATCACCTTCGATACCCCCATACCCTTTTCACTATACCATTCAATGGATGTAGAGACACAAGAACATCTTCAAGGCAATACACAGATAAGGAGGCACCGACCACCATCTAAGTTAATAGATAGAGACATATGAAACAAAAATGTATTAGGGTCTCAAATACCACATATAAGGTAAGTATTAACCCTGGCCTTTGTAGTGAAAGAGTTCTCTTATACACTGAACAGACCCTCATTGGGAGGTTCCACAACCAGACCTATAATGATAGTAGTTTACAACACTAGCTTAAAAATAGAATATGACCTGCTATAGGTTATGCACCCATTCTTCAATGGGGTGTCTAGGGTTTATTTATTCAACTTTAAGATCAATTGAGGATAGGATAACCATTGAAGAGGGTGGGCCATGGTTCTAGGAAAACTCCACCCTTGTTATCACTAAAATGGCATGTTGGTTTTGACCCAAAAGGGGAACACATTTCTAAAGCTACAATCTGGGTAAAAATGTTAGGACTACCACTGGAGATGTAGGTTGAAATCATCTTTAAAATAATTGGTAACTCACTCGGTACATCCCTGAAAACCCATCATATTATTATTACTCAAATAAATACTTTGGTGGCTCTCATATGTGTAGAGATGGACATATCTAAAGGAGTTTTGGCTTACATCCAAATCAAGATTGGTGGGATGATATTCAAATAGATAATGGATTATATTAAAGTGTCACTATGTTTTACACAATGCCAAAGACATGGATATTTGAAAAATAGATTCCCTCACCAAAACATTTAACCATCATGAAGGACTCAAGGAATCATAGACCATCTGGGTCATATTCCTCAAGAACATCTCAAAAAATCTAGAATAGATCTGAGTAGTGAATAATAGATAAAATATTTAGAGGCAAGGAATACATCCTCAGAGCCCACAAGCTATCTAGACAAGCACTCATCCCCCCTCGAGCCTTCTCTTGCACAACTACCTCAGAAGATTCAATTATATCCAGAAGACCCAATCCTACACCTTTACGAGAATAACTCTTCAGTGATAAATGAGAGGTCTACGAAATCAGAGGCTGTCTTATAGAGATGTAGGAAATCAACATTAAAATATCATCTCTTTCTATTAAATCTCCAAAACAAGTCTTCCCCTCTAGGGTTGTGCAAATGTATGGTTTCAGAGGATCATTATGTCAGACTGGCCATAATCTTGGATCCTTGCACAAAAGATTGAGCAAATCTATGTATAAAGCAATAAATCACACATAAATTTCAAGGGAGGAAGAAGCTTGTCTTCACACAATATTACAAAATATGGTTACTTGCATATAATCACATTAACCTGTCTTCATTACTTCCAAAAAGGAAAAGTGGGAAACATATAGGTAAAATTAGGGCAATATGAGGAAGCCTCTAATTTTCCTAATCAGATAATTACATTAAAATATAATTAGCCTATGTGACCCTTTTATAAATAACCTAAGAAAGCTTAATAAACATAAATATCCATAAGAGCATGTAGGCAAAACTCAATGGAAAAAATCATTACACTAACACCCCCACTTAAGCATAGCTTAGGTGAGATGAGAATTGGGTCCCATCATTGAAACCCTGATGAGGTACCCAAGTACATAGTGAAGAACCTCCATAGGAAGAAGAAGAAGAAGGTGGAGTAGCCCTAACCCCAATGAGAGCTCACAAATGAACAAATTTACTCTCTATGAAGGGCTTGGTCAAAATATCTACAATCTGCTCTGATGTTGGATAGTATTGAATATCAATGAATTTCTCGTTGATAAGCTCCCTGATGAAGTGCATGTGAATCTCTATGTGCTTGGTCCTTTGATGGAGAAAGGGATTCCTATAAATCTAGATAGTGTTTTGTTTGTTACAGTAGATAATTGTTGTCTTATGAAATTGGATACCAAACTCAATGAGAAACCCTTGAAGCCAAATTGCCTTAGTGGTGGCATTGACAGTGCCTCTGTAGATGATAAATAAATTGCATGTTGCTTCTTTTTTGATCAACTTATTAGACCTGAACCAAGTGAGAAACTATATCCTGAAGTGGAATTTTGACTCTGAATATCTTCAGTTTAATCTAAATCTGTGTATCTAATCAAATCAACCTTTGTTCCTACTCCGTAGTGTATCCCATAGTTGTGTGAATCTTGAATGTAGTGCAAAATCCACTTAGCTACTTTCCAATGCAATTTATGTGGCTCCTACATAAACCAAGAGACCATGCCAATTGCATAAGATATGTCAGTTCTAGTGTGTGTGAGATAGATAAGACTGCCCACAAGTTGCCGATATGTAGTTGCATCAACCAATGGTGTGGGAAAATTAGCCTCAAGCTTCACACCAGACAAGAAGGGAGTAGGAGCAGGCTTACAATTATCCATGTTAAACCTTGTAAGTAAATCAAGAGAATACTTGGATTGTGATAAAGTTATCCTAAAGTTTGACTAAATGATTTCAATCCCAAGAATGTAATGCAACAATCCCATGTTTGTCATTGAAAATCTATTTGAAAGTGCAGTTTTCACTACTAAGATGGATGATTATGAGCTCCCTGTAATCAAAAAGTCATCCGCATAGAGAACTAGGATTAAAAGAGAATCATCCCACCACAAGATGTAGACATTTAGATCTGAGTGGCATCTGGTGAACTTGACTGTAAGAAGAAAGGAGTCCATCTTGGCATACCATGCCCGAGAGGCCTGTTTGAGTCTGTAGATAGATTTCCTGAGTCTACATACCATGGAAGAATATTCCACAAAGCCTTGTGGTTTCTCCATGTATATCTCTTCTTTGAGGTCACCATGTAAAAAATCACTCTTGACATCTATTTAATGAACATCCAATCGATGTGCGGTTGTGATGGATAGAGTGAGTTTGATAGATGTCATTTTGGCTACAGGATCAAATGTCTTAGTGTAGTCTATGCCAAGCACCAAAGAAAATCCCTTTGAAATGAGATGAGACTTATACTTATCAATAGACCCATCTACATTGTACTTAGTCTTATAAACTTATTTTCAATGAACCAATTTTTTTCCTTTAGGAAGAAGGACCAAGTCCCATGCTTTATTCCTAATTAGGGAACTATAATCCTCTTGTATAGAAAAATCTCATTCTAGAATTCCAAATGCCTCATGAAAGGTTTTTGTATATGAGGAAATAACCAGATAGGCATGTGAAGTCTCATGAAACTATGAATGTGTCTGCCTTGTATCCAATGGATTTCCAACCCATTTCCTAGCACTTTGAAGTGTCTGTCTAGTCCAAGTGGGACCAAAATTATATGAGATTAGAGAATTAGGAGGTGAGTCATCATCATCTGAAGAGAGAGTTTGAAATGGAGGAAGAGAATCCTCATCACTACTCTCATCACTTGAACTTGAAGAAGAAGAGTCATCCTAATCATCATGAGGATTTTGAGGTGGATCTAAGTCACTGTCTGAGGTGGATCAATTTCTAGTGAGACTTTTGAAGAGTCTGGAGTGCCAGTATTGAGTTCATGCGAGCCCTCATGAAACTTGACACTCCTTCAACTAAAAAACTCATGAGTTTTATGATGGAGAATCATGTATCCCTTTGTACCCTCTGCATACCCCACAAAGATACAAGACTGACTCTAAGGATCCATTGTCTTATGTTTCTTCTTAGGAATACAAGGCATTGTTGGTGATCCAAACACTTGAAAGTGATCCAATGCAGGCTTGTGACCATCCCAAGATTTAAAAGGAATTATTCCTTTTAAGGCTTTATGTGGAACATAGTTTTGAATGTAGCACACACAATTGATTGTTTCAACCTAAAATTGAGGAGCAAGAGACTTTTATTGAAGCATGCATTTGGCCATTTCCTTCAAGGTATGGTTCTTATGTTTGGCCACACTATTTTATTAAGGATTGTATGGAACTATGTGCTACATCTGAATCCCCTTTGATGTGCAAAATTGATCAAACCTATTGTTGACATACTCCCCACCATTATCAGTCCTTAAGAGTTTAATGGAACAGTCTGACTACTTCTCCACAAGTGCCTTGAATCCTTTTAGTGATCAAAGACCTCAGAGTTATTTTTGAGAAAAAACACTTGTGTGTACCTCAAAAAGTCATTAATGAATGTGAGTATGTATCTAGTCCTATTGAATAAAGTTTTTTAAAATAGACCTACTATGTCACTATGGACAATTTCTAGCTTCTGTTTAAGTCTCCTTGCTTTGACCTTGTCATATTTATCTTCTCGATGCTTGCCAAGAATGCAACCATTACATAGGCCATCCGATAATTTGACTTTAGGCAACCCTGAAACCATGTCTTGATGACTGCGTTGTTCTAGCTAATGATAGTTTAAATGGCCAAACTGTTTATGCCATAGTTTGTTCACTCCATCTACATGAGTAAGTAGTGTAGCTGAGGGTTGATCTGGGGCACATTTTAAGGTATACAACATATATTGATGATTGATCTTTCCATAAGACACTATAGTATCACTATATAGCTCCTTGATAACCACTAAATTAGATGTGAACTCAACTCGCTTTCCTGCACGTATGTGAGTGATTTGGTATACCAACAAAAGACTGGTGGATAGAGAAAGAACACACAGAACATCAATGAATGTCTCATCACTTACTTCAACCCATCCTTTACCACTAACTTCTATCAAAGTTTCATCACACATAAGAATTAAGGCATAGAACCTCTGAGGAGGCCATGTGATAGGAAGCACCTGAGTGAATAACCCAAGTTGAAGGTTGAGAAGCTACTACAACAAGTGCCTTGCCCTTATTTTTACCCATTTTTCTATCTTTAACCTTTAAAAAATCTTGTTTGGACATGTTCTGAGTTGAAAACTTGAGATCACTGATGTTATTTTTCTCAAGCATCTTAGTCAAGGTGTCAATCGTCTTTTTCATGCACTTAGATTCATCATGCCCAAGTTTCTTACAAAAGTTAAATTTGAGTTTATCCTTCTTAGGTTTCCTACTTGAGGAGGACTCATTTGATGATGCCTTAGGCTTGGCATCTAATTTCTAATTCTTCTTATGCTCATGATCTGGTTTATACTATTTATTATCTTATTTACCACTACTAGAAGGTTTCTTCTTGTCCTAATTGACAATCAAGGCATGTAATTTTGAAGACTTCAATGCACCCATTTGAACCAAATTATCTTGATCCTAAGTCAGATCAAAAACAAACTCATCAAATGATGGCATTTTCCAAGTGGATCCAAGCGTATGTTTAGTAGCATGAAATGTAGAGATGAAAATTGAATAGTCATGACCCAGCTTTGCAAGCACGGATAAAATCAACTAGTCATCTATGTTCTCAATGCCACATTGTTTCAAATATAGTCTCAATGATTTAAATTTTTAAAAGAAGTCTTGTATGGTGTTATATTCACCTGGGCTCAATGTGATGAGTTCATTCTCCAGCTCATGACCCCTCATGATGTCCTACATTCTAAAAACCTTGTCTAAAATGGTCTAAACTTCATTGGGAGTTTTTGTAAATTTAACATGAAATAGGAGGTCAAGAGATATTAACAGGTATGAGAATCCATATCCCTCATCACATCTATTGTACAACTTAACATTTTTTGCATCTATAGATGGCTTAGTTTCTTCACCCATAGTGATATGATAGAGTCCTTTACTTCTCAAGATGAGCTGCATTTTAGACTTCCATTCGATATAGTTAAATGGTTTAAATAGTTCAATGTTTAGATCCATTAGTGCATATTATATTGAGACAATTTATAGAATTGAAATGAAAGCAAAGAATAGATTGCACATAGTACAAGTACCCCCTTGAACTATTAATAAGACCCTCCTTAAGTTACAATGCAACACATGCTCAATATTAGACATTGAGCACCGCTAAGAATGCGTCTATGAGCAATTAGTGTGAGAGAGTATGAGAGGGGCGTTGGGCACATCCGATAATGCATCCAAGAAGAAAGGTAAAAAAAGGTTTGAACTGAGTTTTAAGCCATTACACAATGGAAAAAATGAATATTACAAAGGTCTTAAAATCATATCATCAATGCATAGATCTTGAAAAAATATGCAATTTAATAAAAAATAGCACCCAAAATAGAGCTATAGATTGAAAGTTATGGCACTTACAAGTTCTCACTCCCACATATTCCTAGAGCCTTTCTAAAAAAATAAATGTGTTTTTTTCCTGGAAAATATAGTAATAGCCAAAACTTCAAGTAATGCTACCCCGCAACCCCAAGCAGTAAAGACCCTCTGAAATTTTGAGTCAATCCATGAAGAGTAATTCGGGTTTCTTGAACTGCTTTACTTGAGAAGTAATCGCTCTTTGAAGTAGCGACCCTTCAAAAACCTGATTTGGTCTTCCCAGTGTAATCTGCTTTTTTCAAACTACTTTATTTAAGAAGTAATCAGCCTTCAAGAACTTGAGTAGTGTTGTTCTAAAACCTCAGATTGGTCTACGAAGAGTAATTTGGGTTTCTTGGACTGCTTTACCTCAGAAGTAGTCGGCCTTCGAGAACACAAGCAATGTTGTTCTAGAACCTTGGATTAGTCTACGAAAAGTAATTTGGGTTTCTTGGATTGCTTTACTCCAAAAGTAGTCAGAGTTTGATAACCCGAGTAGTGTTGTTCCAGAACCCCATATTGGTCTATGAAGAGTAATTTGGGTTTCTTGGACTGCTTTACTCGATAAGTAATTACCCTTCACAAACTTGAGTAAAGTACTTCCTCAAACTCGAGTTGGTTTACAGGCAATTAATTTTGGTTTTTTGACGTTGATTACTTAGCTTCTCAGATTGCAAGTAAAGAAACTTCTAATACCCAATTTGGTCTGCAGGCAAGTAATCAGACTTATCAAACAACTTAACTTAAAAAAATTGAAGTTACTCACCATTGGAAGTCTGAGTTGGTCGGATGGTTAATTAACAGCCCTTCAAATATTTGGATTGGTCAGTGGACTCTCCAAAGCATGCAACTTGAAATTGATCAACTGCTACGCTGAAGTAATGACCACCTGCAGATCCAAGTAGCATAGAGATTTAATGGTACACAAACTAAGGCAATCCAAAAACATCTAAAATATTTCAACTATGAAAAATCTAAAAGAGACCCATTTGAGATTTTGACCCAAAAAAGAAAACCCAGAAGGCATTTTATCACAACAACATAGAAAGTATATATTTTTTCTCAAAATAAAAAATGGGGTCTTTAGATGCTAAAAAAGGAGGAAATTTTAACTATTCCAAAACTAGGTCAAGTTTACAGTCGATCCTAAGGTTTTGGCACCTTTTAAAACCAATGGCATAGTCAGTTTTGAGATATGAATCTCTAGTAGAAAGTTTTACATGAATTCTCCAAAGAATCCCACCAAACCTTTTTTTTGTTGGAATAGCGAATCTAACAAGATTTTACCACAAAGATTGTTGTAATACTAGCAAAAATGGCTCAAATACCATGTCAAATTGGCCACGATCTTAAATCATTGAACATAAGATTGAGAAAATCTATGTATAAAGCAATGAAATCATAGATAAAATGTAAAGGAGGAAGAAACATGTCTTCACACAGCAATATTGAAAAATATGGTTGTTTGCATATAATCATATTAACCTATTTTCATTACCTCAAAAAAGAAAAAGTGAGGTACATATAGGGAAAATTAGGGAAACATAAGAAAGCCCCTAATTTTCCTAATTAGATAATTACATTAAAATGTAATTAGTATATGTGACCCTTTTATAACTAAGCTAAGGAAGCTTAATTAATATAGAATGGCCATAAGGCCGTGTAGGCAAAACTCAATGGGAAAAAGCACTACACTAACACACTACATGCAAAATATGAGAGCTACTTACATTAAGGAGATGGGATAGTATGAAGACCTAAGCATGGAAGTTTCTCTCCCATCAAAATAAGCGAATATTACCAAGGAGCCTTTGATGAGTACTGACACACCCACATTAGAGACTGATGTTTCCATGCTTGTGAGGAATGCTCCATCACAGGTATTATGGACATATTCCAAACAAGTACCTTATATGGAGGCAAGGTTCATGCACATTGATTCGACTGAAAATAAATAATGTATGGCAGGAAAGAAAGGAAAAGGAACATCCTCTTTTCATCACACTAGCATCACCTCTAGTAGTGCTTCAGGGTCATCAAAGGAAATGAGATATCTAACCAGATCACAAACTAAAGCCTCTTCAAAGCATCATAACTTACTTACAAACATGAGAGGCTTGCAAGAATCCAAGAACCACTCCACTTACCATAACAAAGGGTGACATACCCTCTTCTCATTTGCATAAAAATAAGTAAAATGGAACATCCTTGTTGGGACACAACATACTATCAAAAGGGCCCTTAGTAGAGCAGCCCCTAGAGCTGGTTTAAAATGTTCATCACAACACAAAATATCAAAGGCTTAGGCATGGCTTCAAAACAAATTCACCCCAGACCTTCTCTTCTTATAAGAAACCATGTACACTAAGGTTAAAGCACAAAAATATCTCAAAAAATGTCTACCAGATTGGACCTTCTTAATCAATGATTTTATGGGCAACTTCGATGGCATTGCTTTGCGGTAGAAGAATAGCATGGTCTTTAGAACCTCCATCAAGACAACCAACTATATTTTGGGTACTTTATTTTTTAAAGAGCACAATACAGACTTGGATATCCTCAATGTTTATGCAACCTCACATGGTAGATAGAGTTTCTGGAATGTTTTTGGAAATTCTGGTATTTTGGACATGCTGCACCTTATCTTGGGAGGGGATATAAACTTTACCACACACCTCTCAAAAGTGTGGGGTACCAATGCTAGGGATGACCCTATCACTAATTTTTTATTGGAGTTCTTAGAACGCTTAAATACAGTTGATGTCTCACCTTCTATTATTGAACCCACTTGGTCAAATCATCATTCTAGATATCAAGGTATATCAAAAAGGCTTGATCAATTCTTATTCAAAGAAGCACTATTGTTAAAGTTCATCTCTCATAGAGATTCTACTTTGAAACATCATTTTTTTACCATCATTCTATTCAATTAAAAATGGTCACTGGTATGAATCAACCACTAACGCCTTTCAAACTCAACCCACATTGACTGGAATATGGAGATTTTAGGGAACTGATGAAGAATACGTGGGTTACATATGACAAGGTATAAGGCAAACATGCCATGATATGGATACAACAAAATCTTATCAAATTAAAGAGAGCTACAAAATCTTGGGCCTATTGTTTTCAAGACAATGAAAATACCTTGTAATAGTTGGAACGAAAAATTTAGACTAGTGTGGATTCTTATCACCAGGATGATCATGATGTAGAAGCACTCAGGGAGCTAGACATTTTGGAGAGGGAGAAAGCTAGATGTTTGGGTTGGCAGAAAGCAAAGTGGAAAATGAAGATCAAAAATACATGGTTGGCGGAAGGAGATAACAACACCAAATTTTTCCATAGGAGTATCGTGGCTAGGAGATCAAAAACTACTATCTGGAACATCCATGATGATCAAGGACAAGAATGTTCTAATAACCCCTCTATCTCCAAAGTATTTGTTCAACAGTATCATCACATCTACATGAAACCACCAAGGGGAAATATTAGAGATATTTTGGCAACAACTACCTTTTTTTACAAATGGGTGGATGAAAATAAGCATCAAATGCTTATACAACAGATCACTTTGAAAGAACTACATGACACTATCCACACCCTTCAACTCAAGAAATCCCCTGGACCGGATGGTTGGATGGTGGAATTTTTCATTAAATTATGGGAATTATTAGTGGATGACTTACTACAGGTGGTGGAGGAATCTAGGATCACTATCAGAATCCATAACCCTTTCTCTACCACTTTCATAGCCAGCATTCCAAAAGATGAAGAACTTTTTAGCTTTAAACACTACCATCCTATCTCCTTATGCAATTGCATCTACAAAATTATATCCAGGATCATCACTGCCTGACTTAAGCCCATCCTCTTTACACATATATCTGTGGAACAACTTGGTTTCTTGGACAATCCCAATATCCATGATGCCATTGGATTGGCTCAAAAGACTTTACACACTATCAAAATGTATAACCGGTCTGATTTTCTCCTCAAAATTGACCTCGTAAAGGCCTTTGATCATGTAAACTAGCTCTATCTTTAACTCATATTAACCCAGGTTGGATTTATCCCATCTTTCATTAACTAGATTGAGGAATGCTTCAAATTTGTCTCCTATGCAGTCCTGGTAAATGGTTTTGTGTCCACCTTTTTCAACCCTTCCAGAGGTTTGTGCCAAGGCTGTCCACTTTCCCCCCTCCTCTTTCTACTAATTGTTGAAGCCCTCAGTAGACATCTCCATCATGAGCGCATTACAGGTAATATTTTGGGTATCAAAATGGCAGCCAATACCTTTCTTTCCCACATTCTTTTTGTGGATGACATCCTCATCTTCGCCAATGGAACTTTACCAGAAGCAAAAGTATTTGATAGAATCTTAAAGCTTTTCACCTCTACTATGGGTATGATGATCAATTTTAAAAAATCTACCATTTTTTTCTACAATCTTCCCCATTCCATACAAAACCTCATTTGGGTAGTGTTACCATCCCCTACCCCACCCCCAAATACCAACATAAAATATTTGGGCTTCTTTTCTAAAATCAAATGACTACTAACTCACAGATTGGCTTTGGATGCTTGAGAAAATCCAACAGAGAATCATGGTATGGGTTGATAGGTGGATCTCTATGGTGGGGAGATTGGTTTTGATTAAACATGTCTTGGAAGCTATCCTGATTTATTGGCTCTATATAGCCTATCTCCCAAGGAAAATATTGAATAACATCAGGCAGCTCTACTTAAAAAAATTATGGATCCAGAATAAAGATCATAATGGTATTCCACTTGTCAAATGGAGTACTATATCACAACCCAAGCCTGAAGGTGGATGGGGGATTAAGGATCTCAATATTTTCTTGAGAGCTCTTGCTAAAAAAGGTGAGTGGAATTTGATCAAATATGAAGGTCTATGGCAAAAAATTATGAACCACAAATATATACATCCCCTCACTATCATGGATTGGATTAGGGTGAGTTCAAAAAAACATACAAGAGGGTCTATTTTTTGGAAAGCTATTGTACAAAAATTTTATATTATTGGAAAATATTTGGCATGGATATTTGGAGATGGCACTTGGATTCATATTGGAATGGATGCCATTTTAGGTATTCCGAGTGAACTACGGTTCATGGAGGAATTGCAGCTTGTTCTTCAATAACATCATATCCTTTCTTTAGTTGATACATATGATCAATCCCACGTTGATAGATGGAACTCTGGATGGATGGACGTTGAGAGGATGGGTATCATAGGACAACTCACCATCCAATGGGAATCCTACAAGCATAAACTCATAAACTGTGGCATACACCTCACACAACATCAGGATGAGCTATGTGGGGCCTATAACAGAGATAGAGGAGATAATATTGTCAAGTTGGGATACAATGCATTGAGGTCTCAGCATGTGTATGCTCTCATTCCATGGCAGTGGAAAGGGTTCTGGAAGATTAAAGCTCCATAAAATACCATCATACACTTTTGGTTTGCACTTCACAACAACATTCTTACTTGGGACAACCTTCAACGCAGGGGATAGAGTGAATCGAGCATTTGTTTCTTATGTTGGGATAGTGTTGAATTTGTTAATCATATTTTTGTAGATTGCCCATTCACAAAGGTGGTTTGGGCTGCCTCTAACACATAGCAACCTAGACATACATGGGAAGGTGAATCTCTTCATAATTCTTGGTATTATTCATCTGCGCATAGGGGCTCTTCAATCCCTTCCTTGCATATTCATTTGAAGATCATGTGGGCTATATAAATCAATATAAATGAAGTAATTTTCAAGGATAAGATCCCCTCTATCATCTCCACCTTATACAAATTTAATTTTTCCAAATTTCCCTCTTCACATCACACAGGCAAGACACAAAGATGCATAATAGCTCCTTAGGTGGATGTTACATCCCCACACGTCTTCTATGATAGTGCCTCTAGGTGTAACCCAAGACACAGTGGAGCTGGCAGATTACTTCTATTCCATGGGAACAAGTCACTTATAGGTGTGGGATGGGATGGAAAACCAATAACTCAAATAGTTGCAGGATATTGACATGACACTCAATATAGTATTGGATTATGGTATTAACAATTTGAAATTCCTATCAAACTCTCAGAATGTCTACAACTGAATCACATGCAAAGCACATTGCCTTAATATCTCTCTCTATTTTCACTTGGGTCACACTCTTGAGCTGGATTTGAACTTCAGACACATCTTTTTTCCCACATTTTTCAGGAATACAACATTATAGCGGATCTTCTAGAAAAAGAGGCTTGCAACTTTGAAGAAGGTAAGATTCACATCACATTTCAATATGATGATGGCTCCCTAACGGAGAGGGAGATCTCCCTTAGATAACTGCTCTGGTCTATACCTCCTATAATGGTTTAGATATTTTTGGGCACTCCCATTTGGATGTTAAACCAATTAATATCTCTAGCTAGGTTAAGGCTTTTCCCACTATTTTTGTTTTTATTTGTGTGGATTTGCCTTTCTCTGGCACTTCCTCTATCCTCCCACAAGATATTTTTTTGTTCCCTTTCCTTCTGGAAAGGCTTACTGGATGTATCTTTTTATCTTATTGAATAAAGGGTATAGACACTTTTTATGATCTAAGAATTTGAATCAAGAGATGATGGTTAGTATTGTGTTAGTTCCAAAATGAAAACAAAATGAAATAAACACACTAATAGCATAACATCTCTAGGCTTAGACACTAGAGAGAGCTTAGTTAACAAAAGCAAATTATAAGCACAACTAAAAAGCAAGGAATGAAAACACAAGAATTCATTTCACCTTTCTTGGATGCTCCAAATGCCTTTGTAATGGTGGCTTGCTCGACTTGTGCTTCAAGAGGTCTTCTTCAATGGAGTGTGGCTACCTTCATCTCCTCTTGGCACCTTTGGCTTGTGGCTTGGCTTGGCTTGGAATCAATTTGGTATTATAACATTAGTTGCATGAAGCTTTTGGAACCAATATTGCATTATAACTTTACACAAATTAAGCTTAGAAATGATGTTGTGAGGCCTCCTATTTATAGATTTTTGGATTTGATTAGAATCAACCTCAACCATCCATTTCAAGATTGAGATGTGTGGTTGAGGATTAATTCAATTTCTGGAACTAAGTTTGCATTTATCCTTATTATGGCATTGGAATAAGGGGCAATTAATAGGCATAGAGGGCATCATGGAAGGTATTGATGAGGTATGGAGGGCATAAATACTGATATTTGTGGCATTTATGGCCTAAGGATGTCTTCCTAAAAAATGAGGTCACTTGATGATGAATATATTATATATTCATTTCTAAAAACAAATAGTCAACAAGTTTCCATTGAACTTTTTATTAGGCCTTGATTTGGGTTAATTAGCTCTTAGGCATGATTAATCACTTTATGCACAAATTACTCAAATTGATCAGAATGCCTTGTTATTGGTCCTAAATTTGACTAGATTTGAATAAGAAGTTTACATCAAATGTGTTAGATGTGTATTCTTATTTAATATGTTTCTAACAAAAAATAATAAAGGCATGAGTCTTGTGTAAAATATTTGATAAGAAAGAGCAGCCCAGAGCACATAGGTGCAAATTTGGCATTTTGACTCAAAATAGACTGATCAAAGTTAGCTGGCCCATAAATTGTATTACCTCATTTAGTGATACCTTGGCCAAAATAGGCACTTGAATATGTCATTTTCACATCATTTTGAATGTTTTAGTGTTTTTAGGCCAAATTATGCATTTTAGATAGAAACTAGCCAAAACCCTGATTGGAGGTTATCGGTGGCCGGTTTTAGGTGTATACAATTTGCCCTTATTTGGGAAGGCATTGAAAGCATAAGCACAGTAATGTCTTCTCAAAAAATGAAATTTTCATGTATACCTACAACTATAATGATGATAAACTAACTGTATGATGCCCCTCGAGGGAATGGTTGGCATAAGCAGGTCGACAAATGGTCCCTCAAAAAAAAAAAAGCAAAATGAGAGGACCAAGGAAAGGAAGGATGATGGGGTGAAAACACAATGATATTGAAAAATTAGTCAGAATCATTGAGAATGCAAGTGGGATGGTGCACAATGGTTTGCCCAAAGGCATTTATAAGGTACCCTGATAGTGGTAATGTGGTATGATAACACAATGATTTTGCCCAAAGTCGATTGTAATCATTGAGAAGATGGAGTTGTCTCAGTTAAAATAGATAAAAAAGATAATAACATGCCCCTGTATAGGCAAAAAAAGTAAAGTGGTGACAAAATAATGATTTATCCAAAGGCGGTTATAATCATTGAGAAATGCAGGTAAAAGGATGTACAATGATTTACCCATAGGCAGTTATAATCATTGGACCCCGATTATGGCAAACATGATAAACTTGGATGAGGATGATCATAACTTAAGATAGAGGGTAATGATGAATTGGAACAACCTACTAGTAGGGAGATGCTCATCTGAACTAATAAAGGTTAAAATTCTTTTGTGGTTAATTATTTTGTTTAAGATATGAATGGGAGTGGAATCAAGATGTCGATGCTAAAGAGATGTTGTCATTGTTGAAGAGACTTCTTGAAGCTGAGGTTTTTTATAGAATGTGATGGTAGGCTTCATGATAGAACACCATAAAGACTTGGACAAAATATGCATAAGGACTAACTCCCATAATCTAATACTCAATAGAAAATAATGCACCAGTGATAAAAACCATGATGACAATGTAAACATATGAATAAGAATGTATTCAAGTGTAAGTGTGGATAAGGAATCACCTAATAAACATACATAAATTAAATCAAGGCAATGGTGCTGAAAGCAAATAAATAGATAGACAAACAAACAAAATAAGCAAAAACAAACAAACAATGCAATAAAAATCCTACGAACATTTCCCCTAGAAAATAAGTGATAACTTAACAAACAAACTAAATAGAGGAATAGAATAAAAGGAATGGGGTGGCCGATTTCTCTCCATATGCACTAGGCAATTGGATGTTATCTACATAGTTTCATGGATGTAATATTCAATAAAAAAATTTAGGTCAAATACAGTTCTCCCAAGGAATGAGAAGAATGTGATAACTAAGGAAAACAAACATAATGGATGTGATAGAAGAATAGAAATGGTCTTGAAAAATTGTAAGTGCATGAGAAAAAAAGGCCAAGAAGGATGGGGAAACTAAATGAGAAGTGATTTACTTGTAACTTAGTAAGGGTTCCCAAAATCCTTAAGGCAAAGAAGTGGTCAATGTTTTAATTCTTTTCTAACGATTTTTTGAAATGTTTTTGGAAGTGTTTTGGAGTGTCGCAACTCAATCGAGAAAGATGAGACACTAAATAGTTCAAGCTCAAAAAATGGTGAGAACGTTCAAATTGAGGTTGCTCATAAAATGGTGAGAGTGTGGCTTAGGTTTCTCACAAAATGATGAGAGTGTGGCTTAGATTGCTTATAAAATATTAAGATCATGGTGAGAGCGTGGCTTAGGTTGTTCACAAAATGGCAAGAACGTGGCTTAGGTTTCTTATAAAATGATGAGAGCATGGCTTAGGTTGTTCATAAAATGACAAGAGCGTGGCTTAGGTTGCTCACAAAATAGTAAGAGTGTGGCTTAGGTTGCTTGCAAAATGGCGAGAGCGTGGCTTAGGTTTCTCATAAAATAGCGAGAGCATTGGCTTCGATTGCTCACAAAATGGTGATAGCATTAGGAAAAGGGTGACTGAGCTGACCTTAATAAGTATTGAGTGCTTACTACATATTCCCAGAGTAGGACCTCAAGTCATTGTAATTCCACACCTACAGTGGAAGAATTCGACTAGTGCAACAGTCAATTCAAATAAAATAGGCACAGTTGAAAAAAAAGGCATAGTATGGCATAGGAAGTGGCAAGTTGGTATGTCAAGGCTTAGTGTTGCCCCTAGTTTGCCCATAGGTGGTTATAATTAGGACACAACAACATAGATCAATGGTACTAATTTGTCCAAAGGTGGTTATAATTAGTAGCAAGACTAGTGGTAAAAAAGGACTAATAAATGAAAGATGCAACTGTCAAAACTTCTATCACACTGTCCCAAAATATGATCTTTGTCTATAGTTCTTGAACCAACTAATGAAACTAATTAGATATCTCAATGTTGAAACTACATAATGAATGACAAAAAGAAAGGTCAAATGGGCTAGGCTTTAGAACATGTTGGGTTAATAGGTTGGAAATAGAAAGTGGAAATGACAAAGAGGACAGATAAGGATGGTATGTGTACAAAGAAGAATAGTGACAAAAAGGCATAACTGAAATGGTCCTTACATATAATACACCTTAGCATTCAAGCATAGTACCACTTGAGATGAATAATATTCATTGACTTTTCAAGTTCATCATCCTCTAGTGTGGTAAGCCTATATGCTCCTGATTTGTAATCTATAGTGATGATGAAAGGCCCTATCTAGTTTGGTTTGAATTTTTCTTTATGTTTCTTCTCAATCGTGGTATTCTTTTGGTTTTATTTAATAACAAGATCACCAAGTTCAAATGTTCTATACTTCACACACTGATTATAGTGGCCTTTTAGTCAATTCCGATATGCTTGAAGATTGTTGAGCATGGTTGTGCAAATTTTCATTAAGTAGATCTAGCTCTTGTAGGTGAGTTACTCGATAATCATGATCATGCAAGACATACTTCAAAAATATGCGTAGTGAAGGTAATTTAACCTCAATGGGAAGGATGGCTTCAGTACCATAAACAAGTGAGTATGAAGTGGCTCCTGTGGGGGTACGATGATTAGTATAGTATGCCCAAATGGTAGGGAATATCTAGAGGTGTCAATCACAACCAACATCATTGACAATCTTTTTGAGAATATTAACAATGGTTTTGTTGGATGCCTTAGCCTAGCCATTACCTTGAGGATAATATGATATAAAAAAATGTTGAGTGATGTTGTATTCAGTACATAACTGGTCTACATTTTTGTTCTTGAATGATCCTCCATTATCAGATACATTGTCAGAGGAGATACTGTAGCGGTAGATGAGATGGTTGAAGATGAATTTGGAAATTTTCTTTCCAGTCACGTGAGGGGTATAGCTTCAACCCACTTAGTGAAATACTCGATGGTGGTAAGGATATGTTTATGGCCATCAGATGAAGTGGGGTTAATCTTTCCAATGAGGTCAAGTCACCATGTAAAAATGGCCATGGTGTCAATATCAGTTTCAAAGTTTTTGCAGGGGCATGAATCAGATTAGCATGTCATTGACATTTATCACATTTTTTTACATATGCAGTGGCATCTGCATCCATTATGGACCAATAATAACTAGTATGCAAGAGCTTTTTGGATAGGACTACCCCACTAAAATGGGCTCCACATACTCTTTCATGAACTTCTCTTAACGCTAGTGTAGACTCTGTTGAAGTTAAACAACGAAGCAGAGTTCCATCAAAACTATGATGATAAAAAGTGGATCCAAGTAAAGTATAATGAGTGGAATCGTGAATGAAGGATTTGGTTTATTTTTGAGATAGGTTAGGTGGCATAACTTGGTCATGAAGGTAGTTATAAAAGCTTGAGTAGCAGATAAAATTAGGACCAACAATATCATAAATCATGGCAATGGTTGAAGGTTCATGAGCTGGGGCTGACAATTTTTAACAAGGAATTGATACTCTCTAGCTTTATCTATTTATTGAATCAGAGAGCCAATAGTAGCCATGGCATCTATAATTATGTTACTAGCCCTTGGTATGTGCTCAAACTAAATGTTGGCAATTTAATTTTTAAGAGTGTCAACCATGGATTTATATGGAACTAGCTTGTCATCTTTGGTCTGAAAATAATCTGTGACTTGATTGATGATTAACTGAGAATCATCATAAACTTGAAGATGAGATATATTTTAATGCACTACTTGTCAAAGTCCTCCAACAAGTGCTTCATACTCGACCATGTTGTTTGTACAAGGAAAGATGATTATGAATGATTTAGGGATTAGATCCCCCTATGGTGTAGTAAATAATAGGCCTGCTCCTGATCCATGCGCAGTAAATGAACCATCAAAATATAAATTTTAAGGCTGCTCTTCAAGGGGTGTATCAATAATGATCATGATGGATTCATTAGGAAATAGAAATTTGAGTGGTCGTGTGTTCATGAGAAGTGCCTTAGCAAGTTGATATGCAAGAACTTGTCCCTTGATTGCTTGTTGATTGACATACTCTATGTCAAACTCATTGAGAAGCATAATCCATTTAGCTATTCTGCCTTGCAACGCTGATTTAGATAATACATACTTGAGCAGATCTACTTTTGAAATGACCATGGTTTTATGATTCAACATGTAATGATGTAGTTTCTGAGCTATGAAAACCATGGCTAGACAAGCTTTTTTAACAGGTGCATAATTATGTTCATATGTAACCAAGGTATAGCTTAGGTAGTAAACAACGTGCTCCTTTCCATTGTTATCATGTTGAGCCAAGAGAGCTCCCAGAGCATAATCGGTAGCTGATAGGTATAATAAGAATGGCTTTCCTGACATAAGAAGTAATAAAATTGGTGGATTGACAAGATAATCCTTGAGTTGTTGAAATTCTTTTGGGCAATGATCATCCCAGTGAAATGTAACTCCTTTTTTAGAAAGGTGTGTAAATGAATGGCACTTGTTTGCTAAATGAGAGATGAAGCATCGGATTGACTAGATCTTACCCTACAAACTATGGAGTTGTTTCAAATTAGTTGGTAATGGCATCTCAGTTATAGCATGGACTTTAGTCAGATCGACTTCAATACCTTTATGAGATATGATGAATCCAAGTAATTTACCTGAAGTGACACCAAACACACATGTCTTTAGATTTAGTCTGACTTTATACTCACATAGTCTTTCAAATATATTATGCAGCACTGTTGGATGGTCAGCCCTGGTCTTGGATTTTCTTAATATGCCATCGACATAGTATTCAACAATATCGTTCATCATATCATGGAATATGACAGCCATGGTTCTTTGATATGTAGCTCCCACATTCTTAAGTCCAAATGGCATCACTTGATAGCAAAATGTTCTCCATGGAGTGGTGAACATTATTTTATATTGATCTTCTAGAGCTATTCTGATATGATTATATCCTAAAAAGCCATTCATGAGTGAAAGCATTTCATAACCTACCTTAGAGTTGACGATCATGTCGATATTAGGCAATGGAAAATCATATTTAGGATAAGCTTTGTTGATGTCTCAAAAATCAGTACAAATTTTGATTCCTTCAGACTTTTTGCTAACAGGTACTACATTAAAGATCCATTCTGAGTAGTCAATGGATTGGATACATTCTGCTTCTAAGATTTTTTCTAACTCTTTTTTTACCAATATATTAATGCGAGGATGCATCTTACGTAGCTTTTGTTTTACTAGTTTGGCATCAGGATTAACCACAAGGTGGTGCAGAACCAAGACAGGGTCTAATCCTGGCATGTCAAAATAGACCCATGCAAATATATCCACAAACTCTCTCAACAAATATATAAAAATGATGTGTTCCTCCTCAGTGAGGGATGCACCTAATTTTATCCATTTCAAGGCCGATAGAGTCCCATGTTTACCTCTATTGTATCTTCAACTAGAAGGGTTGAACCATCTTCTAGCATAGTAGGCAGGGACTTGAACTATTGGACTATGGCAGGGTCCTCTATTAGGACTTGCTCTTCAACTTTTCCTAGGCATGATGAATCTAAGTCTCCTAATGGGAGATTTGGCCATGTAACAAAAACAATAAAAAATTCTTAAAGAATTTGATCAAATATTTATTGTTTCTCAAAATTGAACTTAGATCCACATGCAAGTTCATCATTGGTGGTCTCCTAATCTAAATGATTCATCTCCTTCAAGAGGGTCAAGTTCTAGGCTAGATGCTGGTACAAATGTGACAGGTCCCTTATCTTTGTTCTTTCGTTACCAATGCATATGTGGGATGACCTTAGGTTGCCTAAGGGTTTTTGAATTCTAAGGAATATTGGCAATGTGAAATGTGTCATGGGTCACATATTCTCATGATCCATTATCTGAAATGGTGAAATGATTAGAAGCTTCAGGAGGTGGCATATGGGAAAGTGAATCCAAGGTATTAGGATCTATGTAATTATCCGATGAAAGATCAATAAGTATAGTTTTTCCTTTATCCTGCTTGGAACTTGGATTCATGCCATATTGATAATTATAGTTTTGAAACTCAGCCTTAAGATGTTTGTAGTGTTCATATGGGTGTAGATCTCTCAAAATATTCATCTCCATCCCTAAGTGGGAAAACTTGATACCTTGGTGCAGTGTTAATGGGACTGCATGAATCTCATGTAACCAAGGCCTGTCTAGAAGCATGTTGTATGATAACTCAAGATCCAACACATGGCAAAGTGTATCATGAGTCAAAGGCCCAATGATAAATGGCAAACTAATGATGTTCTATGATTTTCTTTCCTGATTATAATAAGCTTTGATAATTATTGTTTTTGGCTGAAGATATGTCATTGTGTACCGAAAAAGCTTGATGAACTTGAGAGACACTATGTTGAGGCTAGATCCATTATCGATAAGGACACATTTCAATTTATACCATTTGATACAAACTTCTATATATAATGGGTTATTATGGAGTGGGCCAAGGGAAGA
Source organism: Torreya grandis (assembly GCA_037957365.1). Taxonomy (NCBI): domain Eukaryota; kingdom Viridiplantae; phylum Streptophyta; class Pinopsida; order Cupressales; family Taxaceae; genus Torreya; species Torreya grandis. The sequence continues at coordinate 2,952,426 of JARHVA010000255.1, read as the reverse complement.
CATATCGCTTTGGTTGAATGTGACTTATTGCGCTGGAGCTAGGTGTCCAACCAAAGCTTGACAGTTATTAGGGGATATGTCACTAACAATAGTGGATTGGGTCAAAAACTTATTTAATATGTTTTTGTAGATTATTGACATTCGTAGCAAATCCAAAATAGAAATTTGTGCTGATATCTTTTACAATTGGTCCATAATATTAAACTTCTTGTCTTGTTCAGTAGTGAATAATTATTCTGAGACTAAATGGTTGGTTGGATGATAGGCAAAGTGGCAAATAGTTGTGGGCTTGGGATACTAATATTTGACCTTCGAGTTGTGACTGCACAATCAAGATTAAATAATAGAACATTACTACTAACCGATATTTGAAATGGTATGGGACCAGATAGGACAAGTCTCAGTTGTTGATGCACTAGCATATGGTCACATGGCAAGAATGAGTTGTCGTTATAAGATCTAAAAGTGGGAGTCTTAGTTTGTTGGTTTCCCTATATACATTCCCAAGTCAAATTAGGATTATCCATGTGATTTGACTGAATATTGTTGTTTAGCAATGGTCTAGACTAATAAGTACTTGGTCTAGGATTAATGGAGATGGTAGTAATGCTACCCCCTGTAATATGACCTACAACTCTGTTGTAGTCATGTGCAACTATATGGTAGGTTTGTTAGTTGTTACCATTCTGACTTTGGTTTTATTCATTATTTTGTTGTTATGAGTTTTATTATTGATTTTGTTGGTTCTACTAGTTCGAATTTTGATTCTGATACTATTGATTTTGTTGTTATACTAGTCATTGTTGTTGTTGTTGATTGTTCTATTGTTGTTGATTTTTATGTCAGAGAAAGGGGTTTTGATAAATCCTAAGAGTTTGATTGTAAGTGTAAGCATCATTATCCAATGTTATATCCCTATTCTCCAACATATTTTTAGTTAAATGCTTGATTTCGATACATCTTCGTAATAATGCCCATTGACCCGATGATAGTCACAAAATTAATTTTTTCAGTACCAATCAGGGTAAGAAATGCCTTGTAGATAATACTTTAGTATAGGCCAACTAATCAGAATACTGGCAGTAAGCTTTCAAAATATAGATTCAATGGGATCTCCTAGGTCACTAAAGACACGACGTGTAGGCACGGTTCTCTTAGGAGAGGTTTACAATGGTAAAGGCTACTGTATTTGTTGTGCAAATTTTGCTTGTTGTGCTTGCAACATTGGTTAGAGAGGTTGCTAAGTAGGAGTAAGCTGAAAATGTGATGTAGAGGGGGTTTGCACAGTTTGCACATGATGGGATTCAGTTACTCTATTTCCCACAACATCCCTATTTTGATTGAATTGCTTCAATCTTTCTTGATTATTAGTCTATGCCGGTTGTGATGCTTGCCCTTGATTGGATGTTGTTGTTGGCTATTTCCCTAATAGGTAGAATTAAGTTTGATGACTCATTTATTGATGAGTGCTTCCTCTATCAACAAACCTTTATCAATGATCTCTTTGAATGTATGTGCACATTGTAGTTCCAGATGATAGGCTATCTCACTATGCAAATTATTAGTAAACACAACAACTAATTGTTTATTTGGTAAACTATGGGTGAAACAACTTGTAAGGGCTCTCCATCATTGTGAATAACTTGCAAAACTCTTTCCAGCTTTTTTCTTTGCTTATGTCAGCCCTACAAATGAAATCTCATGCTCAAGATTATAGGAAAAGTGTTGTACAAATTTATTATAAATATCATCTTAGTCCGTTACTAAAATCTTTGGCAATTTCAAAAACCATTCCAAGGCTTGTCCAACCAAGCTCCTTGGAAACAACAACAAAAGGTATATGTCACTATATGCCACTGGTTGACATGTGACAAAGAATTCAGTCAAATGAGCCTTAGGATCACCTTTCCCTTTGTATTTATTGAATTTGAGTGGTTCGCATCTTGGAGGAAATGGTATCTACAAATAATTCATATTGAATAGATAGGAACATATGTCATCCAATTTAAACTTTTTAATTTGCTTCCCCACCTGAATAGCAGAAATTGCATCCTTCATCTATTGCAATTTTTGGGATAAGAAACTGGATGGAATATTGGTTTGAGAGAGAATGTTGGTTTGGATAGATGGTAGGGAGGTCACAAGTGGAACAATTTGACCAGGGTATGATGGAGACACCTATTGGGGTAGATTTATTTGGTTAGGGAATGGACCAATAATACGCATATGTGGATTGAGATGTATTTTAAATTGCACATTTGGCTGTGTGATATTCTGGTTTGGGTAGGCGATAAAGGTTTGACTTGAAGGATTTTATGGTTGGAATGGAGATATATAATTATACTATGCATGTTGTGGTTGAAAAAGGACATGATGTTGACTAATCAAACCTTGTTGTTGAGTGGAAACTTGTGGACCAAGACCCTGTCTCTGGATTTGTGGCACATTTTGAACCAATAGTTGTCTAGTATGTATTTGAGAAAATTGCACATTTGGTTGTGCAATATTCTATTTTGGGTTGGCGATAAAGGTTTGACTTGAAGGATTTTGTGGTTGGAATGGAGAGATATAATTATATTGTGCCTGTTGTGGTTGAAAAGAGACTTGATGTTGACTAATTGAACCTTGTTGTTGAGTGGAAACTTGTGGACCAAGACCCTGTCTCTGGATTTGTGGCATATTTTGAACCAACGGTTGTCTAGTAGGTACTTGAGAAACATGAGGACTCCTTATTGCATGAATCTTTGTGAAGAAATGAAAGCATATTGCAGATTTGCTATCTGTCACTGAACAATATTTGCACATTATTAATTAGTCATTATGTGGTTTTGAATTAGCATATTAGTCTGTGACTGAAGAGGTATGTTCATCATTACCTAGCGAGGTGGTAAATTAGTTATCCCTGATTGAGGTGGCAATGTATGTGTCCTTTGTTGCATTGATACACTAGACTATGTCTGTTGTTGTGGAATACTACTCACCCCCTGTTGAGGGAGATTAGGATTCGTCACATTCTATCATTGAGGTGTGACATTGGTCATTGTTTGATTACTTAATCCTATAGGTTGTACACTTGAGGAAGCAGCTGGTTGAGGCTGGAGTACAGAAACTTCTATTCCTTGGTATGATGATCTACTCATGGAATTAACTATAGGCACACATTGTTAGCTAGTTTTTTTTACGTTAGTACCACTTTGATCAAGATTGGATGTTGTTTGCACATTGTCTACTACGTTTGGCTCACTATTCAGTGTAAAAGCCGAAGACACTTCTTCAATAACTGGCATACATATCAAGTTATCTATTGAAGCATTTTGTAAAAATGGGTCAAAACTCAGATTCTCTTGTCCAGTTAATTCTATAACACTCTTGTTGAAGGTACTAGGTCAATGAGGGGCTTACTCACCATGTTCATCTGATTGAAATCACGTGCTAAATTCAGGTAGGTTTGGTATGTTGTTTGCATTTGGTTAAAGTGATCTTCCATGATGTTTTTGCCTTGATTGGATATATTGGGGTCTTGGTACATTGTTTAGACGAGAGCCATAGGATTTCTAGAAGAAGCATGTTGATCATAAATGATATTGTGGGGCACTTTTACTAGACTTGGTAAATTTTCATGAAGTTTGTTGGAAACTTGGCCCCTACCTCTATGGCCCTAATGAAAATCTCGCCTTTATTTTCTAACAAGTTTTGCTCAAATAAAAATGGATCATACGTGGAAGATGTAGTAGTAGAATGACTGTTGAAGAACTGGCTCGTCCACTGCAAGTATTATAGCTAGGTATTGCGCAGTTTGCTCTTGGTCATGTTCTGTGTAAGGTGGTGTGTTAACTAGATAGTTAGCTAATGGATCTTGGCTTTGTGCCCCTAATTGAGTATTATAAGAGGGATAAGAATCCATCTCATAAGCAATGTTATCCACATAGGGGTCTTGCACCATTTTTTTCTGCACAACTACATTACTAATCCCTGGATTGTACATGAGTCTACTATGAGTGTAGGAATACATGTTGGGATCCATAATCAATGCTTGGAGATAAAAGGTAAAAGAGTTCTACAAACTCTAAAAATGATAGAATCTAAAACAAATGATGCCTTCAACTTGGTCTAGATTTGTCAAAAGGATCAAAAGGTTTGTGTAAAGATTTGTGAGGAAACAATCCAGCATAAAATATCTAACATTTCATTGTTCACACAAAAATAAGCAAGTAAATGGACTAAAAATCAAAATGCCAAACTCTAAGGTCAAAGTGTTTCAAATCAGTCTAATCTAAGAATTTAAAAGTTGCTAGGTCTTTTAGCCAAACATGGCATCAAAAGCTGGCTCAAACAAGGCATGTGCTAGGACTCTTGGCCAAACGATGTCAAAAGCTAGACTTTGAAAATAGATGAAAATTTTAATCTAATGGATTTGAAACACTTCTAATAAATACTAGGCATTTGATTTTTGGACATAAACTTGATCAACTAGGTATAATGTATGAAACAAAAGGTACTTTAACAATAGTTTATTTTCTCATAAATAATGGTATAAAATTTGGTTCTTTTGACAAATAATCTAGACAAAGGTGAACAACATAACTATGTTTTAGATAAAGGATAAAAAAATTACGCTTAAATTAGTTTGAAAACGTAGGAAAAAATTTGAAACTCTATGCAATAAGGTCTATGAAACAAAGTTTGAAATGATTAGGGCAGTGTAATGACGCTATACTACTCAAAATGTGCAACAAAAAAGTTTCTTTCAAAGACTCTTTAAGGTAAAGATATTTTTCCACAATTTTGACAGCATAACACTACATTTCTTGACTCAAAATGTTGTGGTGTATAGACTTAAAGTGCAATTGTTTATCACAAAATGGCTTAAGTCTATCAAGTGATGATAATGATTATGAGTCTTAAACTACCTTCAACTTAAATTGAAAATTAAACCTAAGTTCCCTTAAGTTCAGTGCAAATGGCGAACCCACTTAACACATCAACCCTATAAACTTGTAAAGGTGTAATTTGAGAATTTTATTATATGTGAAGGACTCAAACAACTTTGGTAAAGGTCTAGACTCAATTAGGCAACATAACTGCGTCAAAGTGGAGGATATGACTCTCAAGATTTTTTGATGAACTTTGAACAAGGCAAATGGATGATCTCACGTGGACATCATAACGCCTCATTGTTCAAAAGAAAATTTGGACTATGTGTTTGGTTTGGATTATTTATTTACACCATGTTTTGACTCCAAACAAGTCTTTAATCTAGGACAAGACTAACTAATTAATCGCCCTTAGATCCTAAACTGACAAGGTTGCTTGGTATTGTTGAAATTTGTCAATATACGTCATTTGAGAGTATTTTAAGTGTTCATATAAAAGTAAATGTGCATTATATAGTAGGGTTTTTACACCCCCTTCTCTCAAATGACAGTATTGTGACATAGACCTTGAGGCGCATCTTGCACCAACAATAATTCTACGGCAAGTGAAGATTTGTCTAAAATCTAACAAGTTTTCAAACAATCTAGAAGAATCAATTGCACAATGACTTTCATGTCAAACAATGCAAAAGAAAAGCATGGATTTTGAGTCCATATCACTCAGATTATTACAAAGAGGTCTAGTCTTTTTTGCAACCACTACATCCTGATGTTCACTTAGTGTAGTGCGATGTCCGAAATGCCACTACATCTCGTGTGCAACTCTAAAAGAGTCAAATGAAGTCAATGCTGGGAGATGAAACCCTGAGTCGAAGCTTCTCTAAAGAACTTGTGGGAGGTGATGAAGTCCCCCTCGTAAGCCAAGATGCATAAAAATAGAAAGACTTTAGGGTCTTCAAGGTCACCCAAACTTTAACGAGTTTTTGGAGAGTGCTTTAGACAACTTTCTTTCTAAGCCTTGGATTAGGCTACTTGCAATAGGAATGATGCTTTTGATTCAAAGGGTTCCCTGTAGGGGACAAATAGAAGAGCATACACGCAACATACCTCTTTTTGTCAAACAAGATCTAATTAAACAACTATTGCAAACAAGAATTGAGAAGTGTCTTCAATTTTAAACCCAAATAAAATGTTTGGTGGTGTTCATTTGACCCCTTGGTCTTAGTTGCAACCTTTGAAAAACATTCATCAAAAACACTTAATTCTTTGTTAAACATCAAAACAAAGTTTTTAATTAAATTTTAAGCATGCAAAAGTGATTTAAACATGTTTTGAGCAAAAATCCCACTTGGTCCTGCAATAAAATTGTTAGCATGTTCCTTATCTTTGAAGCCCTTTTAAGTTTGAAATAACTAATTTTGAAAAAGTAGGTCTCAGGTCTATGTTTTTGGAAAAACATAATGACTGATGTCAGTCAATACTATCAATATCGGTTACAGATAACCAAGATCTAACCGATGTCAGTTCTGTTGACTGACGTCGGTTAAGCCAAGTAACCGATGTCAGTATTTTTTTCGACGTCGGTTACTGAGTAAAAACTGTGGCAACCAAAAATGGTAAAATAAAGTTAGAAAATCAATTTTCAAGATTTTTAAAGGCTCAAATGAATTTTTTAAAGTTTTAAAAAGATCTCCTTCAAGTGTAGGTTGCGTCTAGTCCCACCAGATGTGCCATTATGTAATCTATGAATTTGATTCAAGAGAGGATGGTCAGTATTGTGTTAGTTCTGAAATGAAAACAAAACAAAATAAACACACTAATAGTATAACATCTCTAGGCCTAGACACTAGGGAGAGCTTAGTTAACAAAAACAAATGACAAGCGCAATTAAAAAGCAAGGAATGCAAACACAAGAATTCTTTTCACCTTCCTTGGATGCTCCAAATGCCTTTGTAATGGTGGCTTGCTCGGCTTGTGCTTCAAAAAGTCTTCTTCAATGGAGTGTGGGTACCTTCATCTCCTCTTAACACCTTTGGCTTGTGGCTTGGCTTGGCTTGGAATCAATTTGGCATTATAACACTAGTTGCATGAAGCTTTTGGAACCAATCATGCATTATAACTTTGCATAAATTAAGCTTAGAAATGATGTTGTGAGGCCTCCTATTTATAGATTTTTGGATTTGATCATAATCAACCTTAATCGTCCATCTCAAGATTGAGATGTGTGGTTGAGGATTAATTCAATTTTTGGAATTAAATTTGTAATTATTCTCATCATGGCATTGGAAGAAGGGGCAATTAAAAGGCATGGAGGGCATCATGAAAGGCATTGATGAGGCATGTAGGGCATGAATCATGATATTTGTGGCATTTATGGCCTAAAGATGTCTTCTCAAGAAATGAGGTCACTTGATGATGCATATATTCAATATTCATTTATAAAAACAAGTATTCAACAAGTTTTCATGGAATTTTTGATTAGGCCTTGATTTGGGTTAATTAGCTCTTAGCCCTGATTAAGCACTTTATGCACAAATTACTCAAATTGATCAGAGTGCCTTGTTATTGGTCCTAAATTTGACTGGATTTGAATTGGAAGTCCACGTCAGATGTGTTGGATGCGTATTCCCATTTAGTATGTTGCCAACAACAAATAACAAAAACATGAGTCTTGTGCAAAAGATTTGATAGAAAAGAGTAGTCTAGAGCACGCATATGCAAATTTGGCATTTTGACTCGAAATGAATTGATCAAAGCTAGCTAGCCCATAAATTGCGTTACCCCTTTTAGTGATACCTGGCCAAAATCGGGACTTGAATATGTTAGTTTCACATCATTTTACGTGTTTTAGTGTTTTTAAGGTAAATTGTGCATTTTAGATGGAAACTAGCCAAACCCTGATTGGAGGTTATCAACACCCAGTTTTAGATGTCTACACTTTTCTTTTTGAAAAATATATATATATATATATATATAATAATATAATTATATTTTATAATATATAAATAATGTATTTCAGATATTCAGTTATTATGAGACCCGGATATACCCTGCCTCTTTGTTCATGCGTGATTGTCTGCTCATACATAAAAAATTAAAAAATAGTGTAAATGCGACGATGGTTACATGTGGCAGGTTGTCAGCAATAATACCATGACAAATCTTGCAATGGCCTTTTCAATTGGAGGAAGAACACGTGGATGAAGCAAAATATCAAGTGGTTGGGAAAATGGGACATTAAGTTACATGCATGCCTTAACACCAAAGAGGAAATAAAAAAGTTTGTGTTAGAAAAATTCAACACTGCCATGTGGACAAATCAGATTGGGTGTAAAAAAATGCGTTATATTAAAGAGTTCAATCCCACTTGGGAACATGGGGATAAAGCATACCTAAGTGCCGATCTTAAAGGTAAAGCTAGGCTCCTAGTGACACAATTGAGGACCGGTTCAGACCATCTTAGGTATGAAAATGGTAGATGGACGGTTCCCAAGGAAAGATGGGAAGATAGGACTTGCATTTTCTGCAGTGATAGAGCGGTTGAAACTGAACGACACTTCATTAGGGAATGCGATGCGTACAAAGATATCCGTATGCAGTAGGCTAACAGTGTGAATGTGAGCAGTCTTAGTGAGTTATTTGAGGAAGAGAGGATACACAACATGGCCTAGTGGTTGGTAAAGATTCATAGGAGGCGGGATGACATCGAAAGAAATCTGAAAAACTCCTAATAGTCTTGACACTTGATCCCATAAACTATTTGGTCTCATGGACGTTATTAAAACTCATTCATTCATTCATTCAATGAAAATATAATAATTTAAAAAAAAAATTGTCATATTTTTAACTTTTTCCTTATAAAAAATTGAAACTACAATACTTATTATGGTTCCAAATAAATATAAAATTTATAATTATTATTTTTATTACAACTCTTAAATTTGAAGATCTCGTAAATATGACTATACGGCCATCAAATTTAATTCCAAATTTTCAAACATCGACCCGCATCCATTTCACCTACTCAGTTCGTTACTCATTCTATTCACCGACTGAATTTCTCGTTTACTGTGGGTGGAAGCTTTTGAACCCCAAATTTGCTCCTTCCCCCTTTTTATTACATTTGCCAAATCTGTCCCGACTTTCAGAGAAGATAGAATGCCAATTCTTGTCCTCAAAGATAAACCGCCCCCCCCACAATGGAGCAAACTCTGTCCAACTTATGCTTTCTTTTTATCTTTGTCCTGGTTTGGCAGGAATGCTTCTGTTTGAAGATACACGCAGGCCTCCATAGAAATGACTTCCGCACTAACTTTGTTTTCGGAGCGAGCTCCTCTGCTTATCAGGTGTGTTATGGGTGAAAAAGACTATATTTTTTTATATTTATTCTTCCTTCATAAGATATTTTCACATCCCTCCAGAACAATTACTGGTCTGATTTGACACCGGTTTTACAGGACGAAGGTGGAGCCTCCGAGGACGGGAAAGGGCCAAGCATCTGGGACACCTTTACGCATGCAGGTCCCTTACATTTAATGTTGCTCCTGACTATAAATTTCATTTAATGTACCTATACTGGCACTGCAAAATGACAGGAACAATGGTGGATGGGAGCAAGGGAGATGTTGCTGTCGATGAATATCACATATATAAGGTCTATCTTTCTTGAATATTAACTTGGATATTAAATTTGTTATGATTTTTCCTTCCTGGCTGTAGTATTTTTTTTCTCTTTTTTTAAAATTTAGTCTATAATAAACTAAACATTAGTTTTTCATTTGAAAGGATTTTCTGTGTCAAAGGTTTCTGTTCTGCTAGGTCTTTTAAATATGAATATGGTTAGACTTTTTCTATATAATTGATCTAAAAGATAAATACAGGTATCGGAGATACGATCTATAGATCTTACCCTAAGTCTATATGATTAGAGCTTCTGGAACATCTTTCTTTAAATCTTCAATATTACTGCAGCACTTAACTTTATTTTGAGGATGTGCTCATCCAACCTCTTCGTTATAATAGTCTCCAATTACCCTTGGATTTGAAGGTTCTATTGACACAATTTAGAGTTTGTTCACGCCACCTGTTAATAGAGAGAAATCTCCAAATTCCTCAGGGCTCTGAAATGGATGATCATGTTGTATTTAGATGCTCTACTTAATATGAGATATTGGGGCAATTTCTTTACCTCTTTAAATATTTATAAAATTCTTTCCAGATGCTGATGGTTTACGAGGATCAGACTTATTTGGCTATTTTCTTTTAAGAGATGTTTGATCTTTGTTAATGTCTGGCCATACAGTTTCCTTTCACAGTGCTCTGCATGGGAGGATTATTTGTTTCTTTCTTTCTTTCTTATTTTTTTCTTCAAAACTGAGTAGGAAGTGACCTGATGATAACATTGTGAATATCATGAGTCATCTGACGATATAATTTGCTATTTTACTATCATATGGGGCTATGCTGGTGAAATTATTATTTTTAATTCAGTGTAGATCCCTGTTTCTAATTTTCCTATGGTGTTTACAGGAAGACATTAAATTAATGTATGAAATGGGGTTGAATTCTTACCGCTTCTCCATCTCCAGGCCATGAATAATTCCTGGTACAGCCCCTTCTGTGATCTGTTAATGTAATTATGCCATTATTTTAATTGCTCTTTAGCAAATTTAATTATTCTTAATCATGCCGTGTTGCGGCCATGATCCCCACAGATGGTCATGGAGCTATTAATTCGAAAGGTGTGGAGTATTACAATAATCTTATTAACGAATTAGTTGATGATGGTATTACTTCTCAACCCAACTCTTACGCATGATATGTTTACTACTGTTAATTATTTTATCTATCAAATTAGATTGCTGTTTTCTTATTTCAGGGATCCAACCGTTTGTGACATTACATCACTTTGATTTACCTCAGTCACTAGAAGATGCATATGGAGGCTGGATCAGTCCAAATATAGTGTAATCTTCACCCTTAACTGTACTGTTACAAATTCCTTATATTAATGTTTTTAGGCTTCGTCTCTGTTACCAAAAACATGACCATCTCATTGGTTGAAATTGGAAAAGCGTTGGCCATTTCCGTTTTAACATTTGTCTTCATTTTTTAAAATATGTAAGTTTATATTTATATATATTGGTAGAATATATAATTAAATTAATTACACATACAGATGTAATCTATATTAGCCTTAGAGTCCTGGTGGAGTGTAGTAGTGTATGGTGTTAATTAAAATGATCTATTTTAAATTTGATATTTATTGGACTATGATAATTATCCTGTCAATACCCAGTATTAAACCCTGTAGCAAGAAACGTGACCACTGTGATGGCATTTTAATGGCCCAAAATGCAGATGCCACCAAAACGGCGTTTCAAGGCCGTTTCTTTTTGGCTCTGTCTGCTATATTTAGCTTAGGAAAATATTTGTCTAACAATCTGTGACCGTGTTCAATTTTTGGACGGTTTTTATACCAACTTTAGCGGCCTTTTCTGGTTTCATGAATTTTTTATCTGCATTTTTTTGTTTCCCAAATCGCTGCCACAGAAACCCTAAATGCTCAGTTAGTTTTCTTTAAACTTGAAATGCTGTTATTTATTAATGAAAGAAAGAATACAGAAAAGAGGATTAAATAAGTACAAAATACCATAATCTCACAAAGGAAAGAAGTACACTGTTACAAAACAGCCCCCAGAACGGAATAGGCTGAAACAAGTAATGAGACTAAAATGTTAAAGCTTCAAACTAACAGTGAAACAAAAACAGAGATCATCTATCTCTTTTGCAGTGTTTTGAGCTTTTTCTTAATCTTCTTGATCACAACGAGTAGTTCAGGGATCTCAGTTTTGAACTGTTCCAACTGTAAAGAAAGAGGATATATTTTGCGTTTGCTGAATAGCTAAAACCAAACATTTCCCAGAGTACAATTGTTGAGAGTGATTTTTCCAAATACTAAAGAGAATTACCATATGACAGAGGGGGTGACAGGGGAGAGAATACCTAACAGGGTAGTTTTTTTTATTGAATTGCTAGGAAAAAGTTTAGGAATAGAGGAGAGAAGAGAGAACTAGAGCTGGGAAGAGGATGGGCAGTACCAAAATAAGTGAAGAGTAGTTTCAAGGGTGCGGCAGTAGACGCTTTTTCGGCAGCAAGTCCAAGCTTCGACAAAGTTTGACCAACAGGAAGTTTCATATGCAGTGTACTCTAGCCTAATAATTGACACTTGGCCTCAGCTCACTGAGTTTTAAAATGAAAGCTATGTAAATTTAAATGTTTTGAATAATATGATGTTTATAAAATTATAACATTAAAATATTTTTTAAAAACTAAAATTAAGATATTAAGAATAAAATTTAAAAAACTGGAAATTATAATAATAAAAAATTAACATATTTTTTATTGTTAAAAAATATAATAAAAATTATATATATATATTGGAACCGTTTCTTAGCTGTAACATTTATTAACCCTGTTTCTCGTCACGTTTCTCTGTTTCTCGTTTCTTGTTTCTTGCAACACAGGTATTAAATGGTCTCAGCGACTTCATATAAATTAATAATATATGGACTTTCTTAGAAAGTCTTTGAAGTGTTGAAGTAATCAAATAAATTAGAATTATGTATTTTGTGAGTTCCAGTTGTATGTAAAACTGATTTCAGAATTGGATATGTATGTATTTTGTCATTCTCTGTATGTAAAAGAACAGGGCAGAACAGAATAGAAGAACAGAAGACCCCCCCAAAAAAAAAAAAAAAAAAAGAAGATAGGCAAACATAGTATATGCAGCAGCATTGTTTTAGAAATATAATTTCTATTTTATGTTGTGCATTTTCTGTGTTGGGAAGATCAGTTTCTGTTTGTGCATTAAATACAAAAGTAAAAGAACAGAGGATGGAATTAGCAGTATTTCGAATAAAACAGGGCACATTTAAAAACAAAACAGAGGTCAAAACAAATATACAATTTATGATTATTTTTTATCCTAACAAATGTTAAGTAGTATAAAATTGGTGACAGCGTTTGGATTTAATTCTTGCCAGAACTGGGATTCCATATTGTGCGGGATCTTTAAAAAACATTGTATTTTAAAATATGTGATGGATCCCTAATACATAGTTTAGGGATATACATGTGTTAGGAGATATGATGGATAATGAAATGAGATATAAAATTACAGGGAGGATTTTGTGAGGTTTGCTAAGGTGTGTTTCAGAGAGTTTGGTGACTGTGTAAAGAACTGGACAACCGTGAACGAGCCCAATGCATTAGCCTCTTTCGGCTACGGGGTGGGTTGGATAGCTCCAAAACACTGCTCCATCCCACCAGGTCATTGTAAAACTGGTAATTCATCAACGGAGCCAAACCTGGCTGGGCATTACATGCTCTTATCTCATGCGGCGACTGTCAAGCTCTACAGAACTAAGTATCAGGTATGTTTTTAAGTATCATGTTCACCTGTTAATTTTGTTCATGAAGAAAGTTCACTACCTGTGGTCTAGTGGTTAAAGCAGGTGTCTTCTATACTAATGAGTCCATGGTTACCAGGTTCGGCCGCATCTGGACCGAAATCCGGTATGAACCGCATTTTTCGGGTCGTTCGGATTAATAAATGCGGTTCGGCGCATTTTTTATTATTAAAATATTAAAAAAATCAAAATACCTAAAAACTAGTCGCAAACCCTAAAATCGCAGCAAAAAACTCGAATTTTTTAAATTTATATGCACGTTTTGAAACAAAATGAACACAGCTAAGAGTCGTGAGCACCAAGAGTGAGAATCGAGTGTGAGATTGCAGTGAGGAAGAGTCTGCTGATAGAAACGAGGAAGAGAAAGCAGTAGACGCCGAAAGGAAGTGGACGCGAACAGCAGTCGCCGCGGGCAAGTGGAGGAGCGAACAGCAGTCGCTGCGGGCAAGAGCAGTCGTGGAGGCAGTCGACAAGAACATGTGGCGGCAACAAGCGGCCGAAGTAGTTCAGGGAGGTCCTCCGTATGATTTAATTTTTTTTTATGTTTATTAGGTTAAAACTTAAAAGTTGATAATATTTATTATTAACTTAAATTTTAATTTAAAAATAATATAATATTTATTATTATATTAATATTAATTTATTTAGTTTTACATTTTAATGAAAAGTTTTTATTTTATTTTATAATTTAAATTTATTATTAATTTAAATTTAATTAGATTTAAATTAATAATTTATAATGTTATATTTAGATAATTTTATTTATTTATTATGTTTTTTTTTTAAATTATTTATTTATATTTTATTTTATAATTTAAGATTATTTATTTTTAAATCATAATTTATATTTTATATTTCATTAAAGTTTTTATTTTATTTTATAGTTAATTCAAATTTAATTAGATTTAAATTAATAATTTATAATGTTATATTTAAATAATTTTATTTTTATTTTTATGTGTTTTTTTTAATTATTTATTTATATTTTATTTTATAATTAAAATTTATAATTTAAGATTATTTATTTTTAAATCATAATTTATATTTATTTATATTTTATTTTATAATCTTAATTATTACTAAAAATTTATAATCTTAATTATAAAATTAAAATCTATAATCTTAATTATAAATTTTAATTATTAATAAAAATTTATAATCTTAATTATAAAATAAAATTAAAATAAATATAAATTAAGATTATAAAATTTAATATAGTGCTAGTGCTAGTGCTAGTTTTGATTTTGTAGCTAGGTTTGATGTTGCAAATGTTTGAAACTTAAGTTTATCAATTTTGAGCTTAGGCTCTAAATTATGAATATTTTGCTATTTTTTAATGTAATTCAAGTTTGAAACTCTTATGCAATTTTGCAAGTGTTAAATTAATGTTCATTCTTTAGTAGATTGAAATATTTGCTTATATATATATATATATATATGCAAATATTTCAATATATATATATGCAAACATATGTATATTTTTCCAAATCGGATTTTACCTGATTTTTTTCTGGATTTTTTCAAGAATTCCGCATTCTGCATTTTTTTGGCCTCCCGAATGCATTCAGATTTCCGAACCTGGTAACTATGCTAGTGACAGGTTTTCAATTCAATTGAGGTTAGAGCCTCATGTTTATGGTATGATAGTGAGGCAGTACTTTCTTTGATGGAGGCTTTGGGCATCCTGTTGATATCGAGTGTTCGGATTCCTTTGGCTTATCTGCTTATCTACCTTAGCTTGTTGGTGTTCAAATTTTTTCAGCTTATCCTACCTTAGCTTCATAGAGTCTAAGATTAAATTCTTTGGAACTGGTTAAACAAGAGCAATTTCCAATTGTCATAGATGTCAATAAAGTAGGAAAACCTAGCAGTCTGCTAAAATTCATTTGTTCTTTTAGCATCATCTATAGATGGGTATCCAGCTGATATAAATTCATTTGTTCTTTTAGCATCATCTATAGATGGGTATCCAGCTGATATTAATAAAACCACTTCTTACTTTCATCCTGTTTGTGTATTACCAGGCCAAGCAAAAGGGGTCTATTGGCATATTAATTATGTCTCAGTGGTTTCGATCTCTGACAAACAGAACACAAGATGTAATGGCTACCCACAGAATGATTGATTTCAACATTGGGTGGTAGGTACTCATCCTCCCATTTAATCCTTGGAATATTTTCCCCCCACCATTTTGATGCATGCTTTTGAATGATTATAAAGATGTTAATCACATGGAATCTGTCTGTTATGCTTATCAATGCTTCCACAATTTTGTTGGATTTTAATTTTGATGATTTTTTAAAGTATCTTAAATATTTCTTCCCTGGACTCATCTATAGGATCACCCTCTAGCCTCTTTCTTCATTGGCATTCCTTTGTCTCACAATTCTTATAAATATATGATTAAGAAAATTACAACCCAATTATGTATTTATGCCAAGTAATTTGTAACATTGGGAGCCAAAGGAGAATTGTTTTTTTAAGCAGTTTATTGAAAACAACTGTCACAGGTTCCTGGAGCTGCTTACATTTGGAGATTATCCAAAAGTGATTCGACATGTTGTGGGTTCTCGTTTGCCCTTATTGACAGACAGCCAAACTCGTGATATTCGTCAATCATTTGATTTTATAGGCCTTAATCACTCTTCAACTTTTTATGTGAAATATGTTCCTTAGCCTTCAATTTCTTCTTTTACACGAGACGCATGTGCTGAACTTACAGGTAATTAGCAACGTCCATGCATGCTAATTTGTTTCATTTGCAGAAGTTCAGTATCTGATTGCTTGAAAAAATCGTTTTGTTTACTTAAATGGAGATAAAATTACAATCTGGTGTTAACGATATAATTATTAGAGCTTTTATGTTTTCACATTCCATAGAAATAAATCTTAAAGCTTTTGGAATACCTGTATTTATGTCTTTTTGCTCTACATTTCGAATATAATTATTGGTTTATAACAGTGGAACGAGATGGCATTCCTATTGGCAGATTGGTAAGCCCACTAAGAATCCTTCATTCTACCTTAGGGCATAGAGTAGTTAGAGCATTTCATTTTCTTCTAAGATTAAGACTAGAAGCTATGACGAAAACTTACTGATTGATGAATCTGTAATTTACCAATCAAAAGCTCCCTGGTACGTATCTGTACCGAGCGGTTTTCAAGAATTGCTGGACTTCATCAAGCAACGCTACGACAATCCTGCTGTTTTAGTGACAGATGCGGGTCAGTCAGTGTTTTCCTTTTACCAAACTTGAGAAAGAAGAAATATACGATCTCCATATTTATAGATGTTGTGTGCTGATCTAAGTTCAGGGTATCCCGACTCAAACGATGAATCAGTTCCCATGGCAGAGGCTTTGAACGACACGGACAGAATAGATTACTATCACGACTACCTTCAATGCATGCTTGCAGCGATAAGGTAAAATTTCTTACTGCTTTTCTTAGAAATACAATTTAATATTTATTAGTTTTTAAACAGCATGATCATTTACGGAATGAAATCCCGTTTGTTATGTGAAGGAACGGATCAAATACGAAGGGCTTTTTCGTGTGGACACTGTTAGACGATTTTGAATACGTAATGGGATATAAAAGTCGCTTTGGAGTCATTATGTGGATTTTCAGAGATAAATTAAAGAGGCATCCCAAACGATCTGCAAGCTGGCTACAGAAGATGTTGCCCAAACCAGATTTAGTCCTATACAAAGAAAAATTACAACCCATAAGCGAAGCGACCATTAGAGTTAATTGAGGGCCACATTGGTTTCATCTTTTTTTAAATTATTAAAAGGACTACGAAGTTCTTAGTTAGAAGTAGTCAAACTTCAATTCTCTTTTTTCTGTGGTGTGCTTGTTTCAATTATTTATTTATTTTTTATTTTTAATTGCTCAAGTTTTTGGATTAAGGGGTAGTATCCATTTCACATTTTATTTATATTTACGTTGATAAAATGTAAGTAAATTTTGTTTTTTAATGAAATATATTTATATATATATAATATACATAGGATTCATAAAAAAAAACATGCAGTATGGAAGCACGCATCGAAACAAAAACAACGCTGGTCCTCACTTAGGAATGAGTCGTCATAACATCATAAACGAAAAAAGAAACATCAAGCTACCAGAAGGTCGTCAGAGGGTGGAGGATCCATATCATTTGGACCCTAATTCGAACTAGGCAAGTCATTGCCATTTGGAATTAGTTCCTAATCAAAACCTTGAGTAGTATTTTTATCATCTCCCTATTGCCAAGTACGAGAAATGACAAGAGAGAGCTTGGGGAACTTACCCAGGTGGTGCCCTAAGTATTTGGACACAGAGGAGGAGGATGAGCACTCCAACCATCTTGCCTAGTAGGGGAAGGAGATGGGGGTTGCCACCTTCGTTGTTGTTTAGGCGGAGATATGCGTTGATACAGATTGCCAACGTGAAAGCGGCATGGAGACTTGTTGTGTCGATGACCACCTCAAAGAGGACTAGCATTTTTTCCAGCAATTATGTTATCCCTAGATAGAGAAGAAGGAATCCATGCCATAGCACAAGGAGCATCTCCCAAAAAAATGAGGCCTTGAAGATGGCCAAACTCAAATGTAAGTAATGGCCAAACTCAAATGTAAGTAAATTTTGATTATATATTAATATGATAAATTTAGTCAATGAATTAAAATATATCTTTCGGTGTATCTAACCCTGAATTTATATGCTTTAATGATTCTTGAACTTCTTTTAGATTGTTTGCAATCATTGTTTGAATTTGATGTTTGTATGAATATATTTTACTGTCAAAAAATTAAAGGAATTGTGGGAGAAAACTCGTTTTGCAAAGATTATAGTATTTGATCTTTTCTTCTTTAAAGATGAACTATTTTACTATTTGAAGCATAATGTTGATTGGTTTGTTATTATAAAAAATATGTCAGCGAATGTTGATCAAAAAATTTAAACAATGTTTGCAAGTGTTTAATAGATTTATATGAACAATAAAATGAATTTTTTGGATTTCTTTTTTTTTCAAGTGAAATACAATGTTTGTGTATTTCTAGATAAGTAAATTAAATTAGGATTTTTATTAATGTACTAATCGATAAATTAATTATAAAAAATGACCATCTTAAAAAACCATCTTCAATACTAGACATATTTGCAGCATTGTGGATGTTCAAAACACAACTCAATATTCTTGAAAATAAAAAAAATAAAAAAAATAAAAATAAAGGGAGTTGGACTAGATTCATAAAACATGTTAATAACATTTAATTTAGACGAATAATAAACAAGTACACAAAAACATTAAAATCATAAAATTTAAGAAAAGAAAAATTAATTGTGAGCTATAAGATAAATAAAGAGAAGGGGAGATGCAGTAATACGTTAATAACATTAAATTTCGATGAATAATAAACAAATACACAAAAACCTTAAAATCATAAAATTTAAAAAATATTAAATAATTGAGAGCCATTTGTTTTTTAAAGTGTCTAACAATATTAAATTGAGAACTCTTGTAATCTCAAACTATCTATCTATATATAGAAAGGATGAGTGAAGAAGTTTTCTGGTATATATATTAGTAGTTTTTTTGCTATAAGGAATGTCAAATGAGATGTAATTTTTTGTTTTTAGGTGATAATATATTGGTAATATGGATGAATGGAAGTAAAAAAGTTAGATTTTGGGACTTCATTATTTTTTCTCTACATTAACAACATTATATCGTCGATTTGAGTTACATATTAGATATGGAGTCTTTTTTGAATCAAATCAGTGCTCGTGATTGAGACGTAGTATTTTCAATTTATGTAGATAATAAAAAATGTTGTGTTCACACTGTTGGTTGAATATTTTGTTGATCAGCGTACTGATAAACAAAATAGGTTTGATCATCCAAAGTAAGAAGATTGGTCGTCCAAATGTGTAGGTTTACCACATCAAAAGGGGACTAATCTATCTTCTCATTAAGGAGAGATTATATATATATATATATATATATATAAACAAAAAATAATACTCAAGGATAGGGTAAACCATCCATCTCTCTTTTTTCAGATATGATGCGTGCAAATCAAAGGGGAAATCTCAAAAGAAATGACATAAAGCATTCATTTTCTTTCATAAGTATTATTCAGCAAACTACAAGAATTCTTCTGGTAGTAATTGCAAAATTTAACCAAAGAAGTAGTATTCAGCAGATTGAGATGCAGCACAAAGTCTCCACTTCAATTGTGCAAGAGTGAGATATGAAAGACAATGAGGGCACAAAGTCGTCCCAAGGTCCTTTACACAGAAACAAAAAGAAAACACACTAAAGGCAATTGTAGGGGAACAAAGTCTCTCCACAGTTGGCTTCAGGGCACCTTCCTGACTACCTTCGCTAATTCTGTTTATTGAATTAAAGGAACATAAAATATATTAACGAAAAAGACAAGAACAGTTTTTTCAACAACAAAGATATCACAACAAAACTCTGAAAAGTCACTTGCTTTCTTATTTCAATAACAAAATATGATCAACAATCTGAGCTCAAAGTCTCAGTAATGCCTTTCAATTTGGGCAGAGTTTTGTTTCTATAATCAGAAAGAGCTTAAAACAATAAAAGAGAGTCCCTTATATAGCCTCTTCAAGGACTTGGGAACAGTAACACATCATGTTGTATTGAATTTTGTTAAAAAGACACGCTGGAAACGGGTCACGCTATTGAAAGTTTGCATCTTTCAATATCCACTTGGCGGTCTACTTCTAGAAATATCTGATGCGCAAATGTTTCTGGTCGTTCTTCCTCATTTCTCCTTTTCTAGTTATTTGAATCGAGTCCTCGATTCAGTTCGATGCTCTGTTCCTTAGTCGTTCTTTGCTGGTCTTTTGCGAACCCTGCGGAAGATGACACTTGGTAGCTTCCGCTGCATTTGATATTGTGCCCCAATAGATGACACGTGGCGGCTTTCGCTGACTTTGAAGATGACATGTGGCAGCATAGCACGTTTTTTGTTTCTTCAAACTTTTCTTTTGGAGGAAAAAGTCTGAAGGAATTCTTTCAGACAATTTGTCCGAAAGAATTGTCTCTTTGTCACTTTTCCCAGGGGAACTTTTTTGAAAGAAATCTCTTTGCTCTTTTAGCCTTTGAATTGGTCCATTTTCCCCTTTCTTGCCCTCTACAAGGGCTGTTTGAGCTCGAAATTAGCCTTTCGGGTTTTTGCAACGGTTCACTTCAGCGTATGAGTGTTCTTCGAAAGCGCTATTTGTCCCTTGGAAATTTGCCTTAGTCGATTTTATGTGAATCTCAAATTGTGATATGTGGTAGCATCCGCTACGTTCTGTCGGGTTTTTATTTCCTTCTTTAGTCACTTTTGCTGAAAATTTCCTCCGCAAGGGCACTTGTGTCTTTGACGCTTGGGGCACTCCTTTGAACTTGTCACTTGAACCGATCGATTGAACCAACTTTGGTTTAACGGTTCAATGGTTCATTTCCTTGTTTTTATTGACCGCTTGAACCAAGGTCCTTTGAAACAAGTCTCGTTGAACTCGTTGAACCTTTGAACCAAAGTGGTTCAATGGTTCAATCAGTTCATTCCCTGAAAATAACTAAGTGTCAGAAACTTGTTATTTTGATTGAACATGTTTGTAGAAGCCTTTGAACTTGCTGAACCATTAGTTTGTCACTTCCTTGTTATTTCTAAGCTCTTTGATTTTCATTGCACTGGTTGAACCTTTGAATATGTCACTTGAACCGATCGATTGAACCAACTTTGGTTCAAGGTTCAATGGTTCAATCAATTCATTCTTTTTATTTGGCTAAGTCCTTTTGATCTTTTTGAACCAAACGCGTTGAACCATTTGGTCGTTGACCCTGTTGAACTTTGAACCCGTTGAACCTTTGAACCAAAGTGGTTCAATGATTCAACGATTAAATGGTTCAAGCCTTCTTATCTTTGATAAGTGTTTTAAAGCCGTTGAACCTTGAAGTGGTTGATCTTTGAAGCGGTTGAACTTTGAACCTTGTCAAATGCACTTAACTCTTACTGCTGATGTTGAACCTTTGAACCCATTGAACCTTGAACCCGTTGAACCTTGACAAATGCACTTAACTCTTGCTGCTGATGTTGAACCTTTGAACCCATTGAACCCGTTGAACCAAAATGGTTCAAGGTTCAACGGTTCAATGGTTCAATCCTTGCTTAGAAGCTTGTCGATGAACTTTTTTGATTGACCTTGTCGTTGAACCAACTTTGAAATCGCTCAAGTGTTGAGAGCTTGCTTCTTTCCTGCAGAGTCTATAGAAATCAACTTGTGAAGCCCATAGAACTTGCCCTGCAGAGTCCGTAGATTCAAGCCTGCAGAGTTCGTAGATTTTCTTCCTGTAGAGTCCATAGATTTAACCCTGTAGAGTCCGTATATTCTCTGAGAAGCTTGAAAAATGAGGAATTTGAATGCTTAGAACAAATTTTGAGAAGGGAAGAGATTATTTTGGTCTGTTGAACCAAAATAGTTCACATGTCTCAAAAAATGAGAAGTCTATTTTTTGGGACAACAGCTGGCTCCAGTTGGGAAACTTCTATCAATTATAAAAAAAAATTGAAGGGAGTAGAATCCAGAATCCCCAGTGTCTTCATGTGTACCATTGGGCTACGGAGTCATGTTACCTAGAAATGGAAGGCATAAAAAATGGAAGCAAACAAAAAAAAACAAAATTAAAAATTATACAAATATACATATGTACAGATGAAATGATTTGATACTTCAAGAGTTGAAGTGTTTCAGATGCTACCCACTGTGAGGCAGAGAAAAGAGTGTGCCATATTGATATTTTAGCAGAAAGCTATTTTCACTATTGTATTGATTAATTATAAATGGGTCTCTCCAAAGGGAGTCAAAATTTTCATACATTCTTTTTGGTTCTCTCCTTTTGTCTTACAACAGGACTTGATTCCCAATATAGAAATCACGATTTTTGGCTTTCTGGCCAAAGAACTTCTTTACTAGACTTTGATGAGCAACAATTCAGTCCACCACCATGGTTCTCTGTTCATCCAACTCAGTCAGGCACATGATTCTCTTATCAAGAGAGCTTTCATATGTCTGATCTTCAATTGCCTTTGCCAATTTCAACGCTGGGAATTTTAAGGTGATTGGTATTTCAACATTGATACCATAAAGAAGTTGAAAAGGAGACATACCAATTGCCCTTTTTGGTGTGATTCTGTCTGTCTATAGAGCATCAATCAATGTTTTATGCTATG
Source organism: Torreya grandis (assembly GCA_037957365.1). NCBI lineage: Eukaryota > Viridiplantae > Streptophyta > Pinopsida > Cupressales > Taxaceae > Torreya > Torreya grandis. The sequence goes on along the minus strand of JARHVA010000255.1, from coordinate 2,929,839 downwards.
TCCTTTGATTGTCATCTGCTAGCTTCTTGATGATAGTTACCAGGTTCTTATTGCTTGATTTAGCTTGTCTATTCTCATGTGGAAAATAATCAAAACAGTGAGAGAGTGTAATTCCATAATGAAAACAAAATTGTGTAATCTCTTGGGAGGTGAAACAAGTTACATTATCAGTAATAATTTTGGTTGGAACTCCAAACCTGGAAATGATATTCTCTTTGAAGAAATTGCATACAACTTCTGAAGTAGCATGCTTAGTTGGGATTGATTCTACCCACTTGGTGAAATACTTAGTTGCTGTAAGGACATAATCATGTCCAAAACTTGAAGATGGGTTTATAGTCCCAATAAAATCAATCTCTCATTGCTGAAAAGGTTCTTCTATGATCACTGGCTTGAGAGGCAAGGCAGCTAGCTTGGGTCTTCCAACAAATTGCTGGTAGAGTTCACATTTTCTCACCCACTTATATGCATCTTGGAAAAGAGTTGGTCAGTAATACCTGGCTCACAGAATTTTGTGAGCAGTCACAGGAGCAGAAAAATGTCCTCCACAGGTTAGATTGTGAAAAGATTTCAAAAGTTGAATTTGTTGCTCTTTGTCTACATAGCAAAAAAATACTCCATCTATGCTTCTCTTATACAAGCCGTTGTCTCAAAGGACAAAATTGGCAGCGTTCAACTTGATAGTTCTCCTTTCTTTATAAGGCAAATGAGCAGGACATTCACCATAAGTAAGGAAATGAGCAATCTCTGAATACCACTCAATGGTAGTGGAGACAAAAAAGACTGTTGGTGTATCTTCCACTTCAGCTTCTTCATGTTATGTATCTTCTGGTTTGTTTTCAACAATTAATTGGCATAGGCTTTTTCTCCTGACTAGCTTTGTCGGCTTGATGTCTAGATCGAACTCTTGGATCTTTGCAATCCAATTGCCTCTTTTTGTGCCAAACTCTTGATGAGTTAATATGGACTTGATGGTAGTGTCAAGAACTAAGACAGTAGTGTGTGAATTCAGAATATAGAAGCATAAATGTTTGACTGCTTTCACCACTGCATAAGCATGCTTTTCTACGTTTAAATACTTCATCTCATGGGTTTTGAGAGGGCAACTCATGAAAGAAATGAGAGATTCTATCCCTTCCTTGTCCTGTTGAACAAGAATGGTTGAAAGCGTGTCTTCAAAAGCATAGATGTATATGATGAAATCTTTGTTGTAATCTAGACAAACCAAGGTAGGGGTGTGGGCAATAGCAGTCTTGATATTTTGAAATGTTGACTTGATTTTTTTAGTCTAGTTGAAAGTGGTATTCCCTTTCATCATGTTCACAATATGTCTAGTCTTCTCAGCAAATTCAGAGATGAACCTCTGTAAAAAATTCACCTTTTCGAAGAAAGAGTGAACATCATTTTTATTTGTAGGCAAATTAAGCTCTTGAATAGACTTGACTCTGTCTGAGTCAATCTTTATGCCTTCTTTAGACACAATGTGTCTGAGGAGTTTTTCATTTGTTACTCCAAAAATAGATTTCTTAGGGTTCAAAGAAATACCATTCTGGCGGCAACGCTCTAACATTTGTTGTAAGTGACATACATGATCAGAACGACATTTTGAAAAGACAGTCAAGTCATCAAGGTATACCACTATGATTTTACCCATCTCATCTTTGAAACCTAGGTCCATTGCTCTCTGAAAGGTGGCACCAGTGTTTATGAAGCCAAAATGCATTTTTTTATATACAAATGTACCCCAAAGTGTGGTGAATGCAGTCTTGTGTTGGTATGTTTTACCAACTTCAACCTGATTATATCCTGAGAAGCCATCTAGCATTGATAACATCTCTGAACCTGTCACTGTTTGAAGCACTTGATCCATGATTGGGAAAGGCTAATTATATTTCAAAGATGACTGATTCAGATTCTTGAAATCTACACAAATGCAAATTTTGCCACTCTTCTTCTTTATAGGCAGTATGTTTACAATCCCTGCTCTCGAACCAGTAGAGGAGCAGCTGCCATCGAATTCTAGAGTCCATACCTCATTAGATACTGATTTTTCTTTAGACTTTTCTTCATTAGAGAGGAAGGGTCATTCATTTGTATTGCAACCTACTAGTTCTTCTGCTATTCTAGTTAAACTGATTTCTGAGTTGACACTTTTAAGAATTTTATCAGATATTTCATGCACTTCATTTGTAGATAGAAAGTAGTTATCCATACCTGAAGATTAAAAAAAAAATTGAGCTTCAGGGGCTGATGTTTGGGTAACTACATATTTTGCCTCTTTTTCAAGGAGCAATCTCTTCATTATGCCTTTGACATGGATTCTTGCATCAGACAAGTCCATGCTTAGTTCTCCTCCCACGTCCTTCCAGTGATTTCGTCCAAGCAAAATGCCATAAGATGCTGGGATGCCAGCCACTAGGACAATCATCTTGATTCTCTTGTTTGAAAAGGCTACAAATATAAATTAGGCATCTTTGATTTGCCCCAGCAATTGTACTTGCTTATTTTTCATGGAAAAACATCTCCTAAATGTCTTGGTTAGTGTGAGGCCAATAGATTCAGCTACTTTAGTAGGGATGACATTGTCAGATGTGTCTAAGTCTATAATACAATTACTTAGCTTGTGACTATTTATTAACAGGGAAACATAGAAAAGTTCTATTTTCTCAGAAGTAGCTAGAGAAGTAATGACAACATTATTCAAAATGGGCATGTTTTTTGGAGAATAAGGAGTTACCTTTTTAGCTTTTTGTCTTGCAAGGATGATTTGGTTCTTGACACATTGGACCAACTTATCCAATTGATCAGGATTAGACTGCAAATATTCAAATTTAGACATTTGTATTTTGGTCTTTTTGACATGATCAATTATGTCAAATCGCTGAATTGGATTAGGAACAGAGGAAGGTATTTCAACTTTTTTGGTTTTAGGAGGGATAGGAGGAGGGCTGGTTTGCGAAATTGAAGTAGAAGGTGAAGGTGAAGGTGAAATTGATGTATTTACCTTTTGGGTGATCACCAAATCTTTTGACTGGAAAGACAGAGTGATTTCACGCTTACCAATTGTAGTTGATAGTTGAGGTTGCTCTTCTATCTTCCCTTCATCAGCTTGCTGGATTGATTGGTTCTTGGACTTGGTAAACACTACGTATGATCCATCAAAAGCTTTTCCTTTGCTTCTAAGTTCATCTTGGTAGTTCAAAAAACCAATGTGGGAGTCGCCAGTTGATTTTTCTTGATTTTTTACAAGGAGATCATCGTCATTTTCTTGATTTAATTCAGGCTGGAAAGAGAACTATGATTCTGATTCAAGATATTTCATTGTTGAATTGGTTGGAGGAGCTTCCAGGGCAAGTTTCTCTTGTAGGGGAGGAAGACGATTTTGTTTCCCTTGATTCCTGGCAGCATTGCCCTGATATGACTGATTTAGAAATGTCCTTGGCATATCTCTGTATGAAAGAGCAGAAGATATTCTTTGAACCATTTGCTTTTTGAGAGCAAGCAACTCATTTGCCAACTTCTGCACCATTGGATCTGTGGTGCCTATAGATGAATATTCAGAAGATGATGAGGGTCTATTTTTATTTGGATCTCTTTTTTATCTTCCCTACTAAGATGAAATCATCTTCTACCTCAGTGGCCAAATGTTGAGCTGCAGTGAGATCTATTTGACCAGCACGTCTCAAAAGAAAACTTACTTTAGGTAACTGAGAATTAATGAAGAAGCATTTGAGATTCTCAGTTGTAGGTCGAGCAATTACAGGAATTATATTTCTTAATTTGTCAAACTTGGCTATGAAGTCCCTCATTAGTTCATGAGGTTCTTTCTTCATCTGTGTAAGTTGAGCGAGAAGTGCATGTGCATCTTCTGCAGATTTGAATCTGGGTTCAAACTTAGCTTTGAGGGTATTCCAATCAGTTACTGTTCGAGCCTGTAGATGATAAAACCAATCTACAAGAATACCTTGTAATGTTTTTACAAATAGCTTGACTGCTACATCTTCAAATTCTACTCTAATTATGCTACATGCTATGCTGAAGGCTGCAATGTGGTCATCAAGATGAACTTTTCCATCACATAAAATTTTGGAAATTTTTTCCTTGAACTGCATGGAAGTTCATGTAGAGGTGGAGTAAGATTGAGAGGACCAAAAAAATTACCTCAGGGGCCTTGAGCTACCATTATATGACTATTACAAGGAGGAATAAAAAATCTCAGAGTAATTATTGGCAAAGCTTTATCAACAGCGGAAGTGGATACTTCGTTTGGCAATGGAGATCTGATTTTAGTAGGAGGAAAACTCTTGGTTCGTTGGAGGTGAGATGGTGAAGGAAACAGATCAAAATTAATTTGCTGTACCAACTCGAATACAGGGTCAACAATACCTTTAGCCCTTTGGATTCATGTATACCTTGAATCTGCCAAATTGTGAAACAAAAATGAAAAATAATTGACCTTGCTTTAGTTTTAAGCTTGAGGATTTAAACTGTGTGTTCTTTCCAATTAGTGTGGAGGTGAATGGTAAGGTTATAATAATAATACGTAAAACACAGAAATGGAATGGAGTCTATAATAGATAATGGTAGAAACTAATTCAATCTGAAACTTGAAGTTTCAGAATGCACATAACTATTTCCTCAGCGGAGTCGTCAAAAACTGTTGGTTGAATATTTTGTCGATCAACTTACTGATAAACAAAATAGGTTTGATCATCTAAAGTAGGAAGATTGGTCATCCAAATGTGTAGGTTTACCACATCAAAAGGGGACTAATCTCTCCTCTCATCAAGGGGAGGTTCCCTATATATATATATAAACAGAAAATAATACTCAAGGATAGGATAAACCATCTATCTCTCTTTTTTTAGAGATGATGCGTGCAAATCAAATGAAAAATCTCAAGAAAAATGACAGAAAGCACTCCTCTTCTTTCATATACTATTCAGAAAACCACAAGAATCCTGCTGGTAGTAATTGCAAAATGTAACCAAGGAAGTAGTAACCAACAAATTGAGATGCAGCACAAAGTCTCCACCTCAATTGTGCAAGAGTGAGATACGAAGGACAATGAGGGCACAAAGTCGTCCCAAAGTCCTTTACACAGAAACAAAAATAAAACACACTAAAGACAATTGTGGGGGCACAAAGTCTCTCCACAGTTGGCTTCAGGACACCTTTCTGACTACTTTCGCTAATTTTGCTTATTGAATTAAAGGAATAGAAAATATATTAAGGAAAAAGACATAAGAACAGTTTCCCCAACAACAAAGATATCACAACATAAAGTCTAAAAAGTCACTTGCTTTCTTATTCTAATAACAAAATATGATCAACAATCTGAGCTCAAAGTCTTAGTAATGCCTTTCAATTTGGGCAGAGTTTTGTTTCTGATAATCAGAGAGAGAACTTAAACTAATAAAAGAGAGTCCCTTATATAGCCTCTTCAAGAAGGACTTGGGAACAGTAACACATCATGTTGCATTGAATTTTGTTAAGAAGACACATTGAAAATGGGTCACGCTGTTGAAAGTTTGCATCTTTCAATATCCACCTGGCGGTCTACTTCTAGAAACATATCTGATGCGCAAATGTTTCTAGTCATTCCTCCTCGTTCCTCCTTTTCTAGTTATTTGAATTGGGTCCTCGATTCAGTTTGATGCTCTGTTCCTTAGTCATTTTGTGATGGTCTTTTGAGAACCCTGCGGAAGATGACACTTGGAAGCTTCCACTGCATTTGATACTGTGCCTCAATAGATGACACGTGGCAGCTTCCGCTGTGACTTTGAAGATGACATGTGGTAGCATAGTAGGTTTTTTGTTTCTTCGGACTTTTCTTTCAGAGGAAAAAGTCTGAAGGAATTCCTTCAGACAATTTGTCCGAAAGAATTGTCTCTTTGTCACTTTTGCTGGGGGAACTTTTCTGAAAGAAATCCCTTTGCTCTTTTGGCCTTGAATTGGTCCATTTGCCCCCTTCCTGCCCTCCGTAAGGGCTATTTGAGCTCCAAATTAGCCTTTTGGGTTTTTGCAACGGTTCACTTCGGCTTCTGAGTGTCCTCCGAAAGGGCTGTTTGTCCCTTAGAAATTTGCTTTAGTCGATTTTATGTGAATCTCAAATTGTGACACGTGGCAGCATTTGCTGCGTTCTGTCGGGTTTTTGTTTCCTTAGTCACTTTTGCCAAAAATTCCCTCCGCAAGGGCACTTGTGTCTTTAACGCTTGGGGCACTCCTTTGAACTTGTCGCTTGAACCAACCGATTGAACCAACTTTGGTTCAACGGTTCAATGGTTCATTCCCTTGTTTCTATTGACCGCTTGAACCAAGATCCTTTAAAACAAGCCTCGTTGAACCTGTTGAACCTTGAAACCGTTGAACCTTTGAACCAAAGTGGTTCAATAGTTCAACGGTTCAATCGGTTCATTACCTGAAAATGACTAAGTGTCAGAAACTTGTTCTTTTGATTGAACCTGCCTATAGAAGCCTTTGAACCTGTTGAACCATTAGTCTGCCACTTCCTTGTTCTTTCTAAGCTCTTTGATCTTCATCACACTGATTGAACCTTTGAACCTGTCGCTTGAACCGACCGATTGAACCAACTTTGGTTCAAAGTTCAATGGTTCAATCGGTTCATTCTTTTTATTTGGCTAAGTCCTTTTGATCTTTTTGAACCAAACAGGTTGAACCATTTGGCCGTTGAACCTGTTGAACCCAACCCCTTGAACCTTGAACCCGTTGAACCAAAGTGGTTCAATGATTCAACGGTTCAATGGTTCAAGCCTTCTTCTCTTTGATAAGTGTTTTGAAGCCATTGAACCTTGAAGTGGTTGAACTTTGAAGCGGTTGAACTTTGAACTTTGACAAATGCGCTTAACTCTTGCTGCTGATGTTGAGCCTTTGAACCCATTGAACCTTGAACCCGTTGAACCTTGACAAATGCACTTAACTCTTGCTGTTGATGTTGAACCCTTGAACCCATTGAACCAAAATGGTTTAAGGTTCAATGGTTCAATGGTTTAATCCTTGCTTAGAAGCTTGCCGATGAACTTTTTTGATTGACCTTGTCGTTGAACCAACTATGAAATCGCCCAAGTGTTGAGAGCTTGCTTATTTCTTGCAGAGTCCGTAGAAATCAACCTGTGAAGCCCGTAGAATTTGGCCTGCAGAGTCCATAGATTTTCTTCCTGCAAAGTCTATAGATTTTCTTCCTGCAGAGTTCGTAGATCTAAGCCTACAGAGTCCGTAGATTTTCTTCCAGCAGAGTCCGTAGATTTAAGCCTGCAGAGTCCGTAGATTCTCTGAGAAGCTTGAAAAATGAGGAATTTGAATGCTCAAAACAAATTTAGAGAAGGGAAGAGATTATTTTGGTCTGTTGAACCAAAATAGTTCACATGTTGTCTCAAAAAATGAGAAGTCTATTTTTGGAGACAACACACACAAACTAAATTTAATGTCATTTTTCGTTTTAAGCCTAAAACGTTTAACAAATATGCATTGCTTTGTTTGGTGGTGTGTTGGGTTATTCATACAGTGAACAAATTTACTCTTTCACCTATTATGATTTCACTGCCATTGTCAATAGTCATATGCTTATTAGTCAAATGTGGAGCTCTATCTCAATTAAATTAGGTCTCATGACATCCTCATCCATCCTTGACAATAAAAAACCCATTCAAAGATGCCACAACCTTGCAAACTACACAACCCTTCACAATGAGTGACGGTCATGAGCCTTAAATTTGAGTCTCATGTTTGATATGGGCCACTCGGTGTATAATATCATTGGAAAACCTTGTCATCACCACTCATCATCATTGTTTATCTTACCTTCGAATCGTTCACCATTTGCATGTTTTTCTTGGCTTTTCCCTTTCTCCATGGGGTCTGAGTATAGTGTTTTTGTATATTCTTAAGTATGATGTAATTAATCTTGGTGTCAATATATTGTTATCATGGATGAATGGAAGCTACAAGATACACTATGGGATTTAAATGTCTTGTCCTAAAATCAATATTGTATCGTTGATTCAAGCTGCACATGAGACATGTAGCCATGCAGTTATCAAACCGACTTTTATGACGTCCCCCTCCACCATTGACAATACAAAATGTCAAATATATTTTGTATATTATAAAATATTATATTAAATAGTGAACATTTATTTTAAATATTAATATTTTATATTATAGTATATATTATAATAATAAATTATAATATTAAATTTAATTTATAATTAACCTAAAGACAAAACATTGAATTTATATCTTCTAAATTTGTATATATTTATTATAAATATAATATATTATGATAGTCTATTGTATAAATAATTATAACATATATTTATAATTATAAATATTATTCAAATATTGAAATTATATTATTAATAATATACGCATTATTATATATATATATATATATATATATATATATATATATATATATATATATATATATATATATATAATACATTAAAAAATGATATATAATACTATTATATATAAATAATTAATTATATATAATATAATATTTTAAAACCAAATTAATGTTTGTGATTGAGACATAATATTTTGAATTTACATAGGTAACAAATAGTGTTGTATTTGTACAAGCTAAATTTAATGTCATATTCTGCTTGAAGCTTAAGAAATTTAATAAATATGCATTGCTCTATTGAATGGTGTGTTGGCTCATTCATATGGTGAAAAAAATTACTCTTCCACCTGTTAATGGTTTCACTTCCATTTTCAATAGTCATATGCTTATTAGTCAAATGTGGAGTTCTGATGCAATAAAAAAATACCATTCTAAAATGTCGCCACCTTGGAAGCTACATACCCCTTTGCAATGAATGATGATCATATAATTTCAAAAAATGTCTTGAATTTAGTTCTTGTGTTCGATATGGGCCACTTGGTGTACAATATCATCAAAAACCTTGTCATGGCTCCTCATCATTGTTGCTTATCTTACCTTGGAATATTTCACCATTTTCATGTTTTGTATGGCTTTGCCGTTTCTTCTTGGGCTTTGAGTATGGTGTTTATATATGTTCTTAAGCATGATGTAATTGTTCTTGGTGTCGATATATCGTTATCATGGATGAATGGAAGCTACGAGATACATTATGGGATCTAAATATCTTATCTTAGGATCAACAACATTCATTTGAGCTGCACATGAGACGTATAATACTGCGATAATCAAATAAACTCTCATGATGTCCTCGTCCACTATTGACAATACAAAATGTCGAATCTATTTTATATATTATAATATAAAATATTATACGAAATATTTATTTTAACTAATAATATATATAATAATAAATTATTATATTAATTTTAATTTATATTGTTATTATTATTATTAGACCTAAAAACAAAACATTGAATTTCTATATTTTATATTTATATATTCTTTAGAAATATAATATATTATAATAGTATATTATATCATTTATTTAGAATTATAAATATTATTATAGTATAAACATTATTATTACAATATATATTGTTAATAATATATGTAATAAATTATAATAGTGTATATATATAAATTTATAATAACATATTAATATTATTATAAATTAGAACATATAATACATTAAAATAATAATATTATATATAAATAATTAATTATAATATTAATATTTGATATATAAATAATTTAATATATTTATAATAATAATTAATAATATAATATAATACAATAATATATTATATTATTATAAAAAGTAACCTAATGTATTTAGAAAACTATATAAAATATAAAAATTATGTTATTTCCACTCTACAATTGTTAATATTCTGTGAAGAGAAAAAACTCACTTTTCATGCTTAAGGATTGAAATGTTTCTTCCAAACCCAACATCCTCTTTACATACATCCTCAACCTGTGTGATTCAATCTTTCAGCCATCAATCATAACTGTTAATAATTTGTGATGACAAAAAAAAACTCACTTTTCATGCCTAAAGATTAACATGTTTCCTGCAAACCCAACGTCCTGTTTACACACATTCCCATCTTGAGTGATTCAATCTTTAAGCCATCAATCAAAAGAATTCATGCCTTATTCATGGAAGAGATTTGCGAATACTTTATAATGGTTGTCAGAAAAATCTTAACCACAATTTGATCAAATAATAGCTTTGAATTTCAATTAAAATTGAAAGAAACATTAAATATTTAATTAAGTTTAAAATACATTTAAATTAATAAATTAAATATATTTAATTTTTTGAAAAATTAAAATAATAATAATAATAATAAGGTTTAGAAGTTTGTATTTTGTATATCACAATAAATAGAGATAGTCATCAAAGTATGATAATATAAATTAGGTTTTGTGTCTAAATAAAAATAACTCTAAAAAGTCATGGGGAAGGACTTTGTTTATGTTGGAGTGTTCGTATTAGAATAGGTTCGCTATTAATTAGTTTTGTCATTGTTTGTATTCATTTTAAGATTTAATTAGGGAGTTAGTTATGTGCACATAGGTTTAGTGTATTATCTTGTGATTACACATAATTAAGTTCAATTTCATATGGGTTGGAACATTTATGTTTGAAGTAGTTATAATAAATTATGAGTTGTCTAAGCTTATTCACATTCTTGTATAATTGACACTTTTATAATACATAATGTATGATGAAAAAATAATTCAGGTGATTGTAATAATTTATTTTAGAGCAATAATTTTTCTAGTTTTTCTTTATAATTAAGTTTGTATTTAGCATAAAGCTTGTTTGTTTATAATTCTGGTCTACCAAATAGATCTTGAGAATTTGTATAGCCTTCTTATTGAGAATTTGTATAGCTTTCTTATTCATAACCTTGATATGGTATCAAAGTGTTAGAACTTTTTTAGAAGCCTTTATTTTTAGCTATATAAGATCCCACACTCAACGAAGAATTTTCCCATAGTAGATATGTTTTTGGATCTTTTTAGATTTATGGTATAGGCGGTACCATTATTTTTTGGTGGATTTCTTCATTGCTTACAGAGTAGAGGCTTTTGTTTTTGGATCAAATTAAGCTTGTTTGGATCTGTGTCATGGTGAGTATCAACTTTTTCTTCTTTTTTTTGATCAAAATCTCTCTCGACAGGGCCGTTTATGCACATGCCATACATTCAATTTTTTGGAGATGGAAATTTGAGGTTTTAACACTGCATTATTTGGATCAAGGTGTACAGTTTTTCATTTGATTAGTATTGACAATCTACAATTTATAATTTTCAATGGGGTTTTACACTTTGATATGCAACCTATGTTTTAAGATCCTGGATTTTGAACAACATTGGCTCTTGTAGCGTTTGAGATTCATTTATACCTGATCAACATTATGATTGAAGCATGGTTTCATTGGACCACCATAGTTGTTTAAAACCCCAACTAGTCCACCATTTTCCATCGTCGAGCGAGCAAACAATGCATAACATATTCTTTTATTCAAATATTCATGTTTTGAAGTTAGCAAACTATGAATGAATATTTCAGATAATTTGTTGTTCCACATTTTAGATGTCAGGGCCCTAAAGGAAGTCGCGGACAAATTTGAAGTGCTATTTGAAAACTTAAATGAATTTAAAATGTTGCAACTTGATGATGGATTATCTTCTCATTTTCCCTCTAACTTTCAAATTATTGAAAATTTTCTTGCAAAAGTTAAGTTCTTTAGATCACAATTAAATGTTGGTGGAAAAGATAACACTAATAAAGTGGTTATTTTCTTGTTTTTTTCAAAATTGAAGGGTCTTTTTAGTGTCTTTGCTTCTACTTTCTATTCTACAATGGATGCCTTAGGTGACAAGTTTCAATTGCCTAGTTTTGAGTTTTTTGGCAAATGGTTAACTAGAGAGCAAACCAAGTTGGTGTCCCTTGATGCTCTCCCTAATCCCAGTCACACGCTTTTTTTTAGCTATTCTAAAAGAAAACCCAAACCTAAGCCAAAGATAACACCCTCTACAGACTCTGCCTCTCAGTGTTCTAACTATTTTGAGTCTTTAAAGCCCTCTAAGACTTCTAAGTCTAAATGTCAATGCAAACAAAATAAGACATATGATCTTTATGGTTGTCGTGGTGCAAAAAATAATTTTGAGTCTAGATGTTTTAAGAAGATGGAAGCCTTAGAATCAATAGTAAACAACATAAGATTTATATTCCTGCTTCATCTTCTTCGACTTCATCAGGCAAAGGGAAATTATTTTCTACAAGAGCATTATGTGCAGCACATGACAATTGGATGATTGATTATATGACTTCGCATCATCTCACTCATTCTCATCATCTCACTCATTTTCATGATAATATATATTCTCTTTCTAATTTTAGCGATTCACATATTGAAGTTGGAAACTCTTCTCGAGTTAATGTTTTGGGCTCCAACACTATTTATATGTAGGATGGGTGCATCATTGATGTAATTTTTGTTTTCAAAATTTCTTTTTATTTATTGTCTTTATATCAAATTTGTAATTCTAGTACTAGAAAAATTATGGAATTATCTCCACATAATTTTATAATTATAGAATTGAAATATCCATAGGATCTAGTGGCAACATGTATTTTTAATCATGATGGTTCACGTAGTGTGACCTAAAATGGTGATGCAAGAATTTCACACACAGTTTAATCCATAAAAATACTTCATTATCTTCATGTACTATAGAAACACTGTCTCTCTAATAATTGTTTATCATGGTTCATGTATTTACAACTTTGAGAGATTTGAACCTTGATACATGAGCTTATTTTGATTTTCATGTTGATATAGTGTCTAGGTTTTGGCATGATTGCTTTGGCCACTTGAATTATGGGTATTTGTAGAAGATGAGTACACAAAATTTAGTGATAAGCCTTCCTAAGGTTTCTTTTGTTGATGGTGTTTTTCATGGTTGTTTTTCTCGACAAACTTGATTGGGACCCATTTCCAAAGAACAAGGCCTCTCGAGCAAAAGCTCCAATTGAGTTGGTGCATAGTATTTTTTTAATTTTCCTACTCGTTCTTTTTTGATAGCAAAACATGTACTCAATTTTATTGATGATTTTTCTAGAAGAACTTGGATATATTTTATTATATACAAAGGTGAAATACTTGAAAACTTCAAATACTTTAATGTTTTTTTAGAGAAGCAATCATCTCTTCCACTAATAAATAGACACATAAACAATGGGGAAGGATTATGTTAGTAATGCCTTCAAGGCATTTTGTAATGAGCATGGAATATTGCACCAATTTATGGATCCCTATACTCCTCAATATAATGGTGTAGTTGACATAAAAATAGAACTTTGAAGGAGATGGAAAATTATATGATTCAGTCCAAGGATATGGATCCTTAATATTGGGCTGAATTAGTTAACTTTGCAAATTATATCCAAAACTGCATGCCCCACAAGGTTGTGCATAAGATGACACCTAAAGAAAGTTGGTTTAGAATAAAGCTTGATGTATTTGGATTTTGTGTGTTTGTAATTTAGGCATGGTCATTTTTTCTTGATGACAAACACAAGTCTATGGAGAAGAATAGCCAACCCATCATATTTGTTGACCATTATGGTGATTTTAAGGCTTATCACCTCATTTATCCTATCATAGATGATGTCATTTTTTTTGGAATGTCATATTTGATGAATGTCCTTCTCTATTGGAGACTTCATATACTTCTTATTCATGTTTCATTTCTCCTCATTCCTCTCATTATGAGGACTTAATTCTTGATTTTTTTATGAAATAGATGATGCACCTGAACCTCCTCCTCAACCACATGCTTCTCACACTATGCCAAAGTGGGCTTAATCTACTTCGCAAGAAACAAGTTATTTCATTGGTGATCCTCAACGTACTAAATCTCAAACATATGGTGTTTCTCTTTTGAGTCATGCTATTTATGATGATCCATTTTTTTTTAGGTGACAAGCAAACTAGAATGGGATGCTACTATGCAAGAGGAATATTATTCACTCATGAAGAATCATACATGTGATTTGATTCCTCTTCCTAAGGGAATAAAACTTATGTAATGTAAATGGGTCTATAAGACTAAGTATGCAATAAATGGTTTTGTTGATAAGTAAAAGACACATTTTTTAGCAAAAGGATTATCACAAGTTGAAGGAGTTGATTGCTTTGAAACCTTTTCCCCTATTACCAAGATGGATTTTATTCAACTTGTGCTTTCCCTCGTTGCAACACATCATTGGTTAGTATAGCAAATGGATGTGAAGAGTGATTTTTTCACAATGATATTTAAGATAAGATTTATATGGATAAACCACTAGGCTTTGTGTAGGATTCTTCATTTGTATGCAGGCTCCATCATTCACTCTATAGTCTCAAACAAGCTCCTTGAGCTTGGTATGAGAAGATGGATAGTTTTCTACTTAACTTCAGTTTCATGTGTTACTCATCCAACCCTCATTTCTACATCCAAAAACATGAAGATAATCTTCTGATACAAGTTCTATATGTTGATGATATCATTCTCATAGGGAGCTTAGATCCCATAGTTCAGGATACCAAGCACAAGTTGAAGGAGAAATTTGACATGACAGAGTTAGGATTTCTAAATTATTTTTTTAGCCTTCAGATTTATTACAAATTTAAAGGGAAATCCATTGGATAACATAAGTATTCATGTGATTTGATTCATCAGTTCAACATCCCTGATTGTAACCCTAAACCCACTCCATTTTAATTAGGTGTTCTTTTATCTACTAGTTACATGACTCCTCTAGTTGATCAAACATTATATCGATAACTAGTGGGTAGTATTTTGTCCCTGATTCACATTCAACTTGATATCATTTTTGATGTTAACCTTATCTCTCAGCTCTCGCGTAAGCTTCATTAGAGTCATTAGCAAGCACCCAAGCATATTTTGCATTATATTCAAGGCACTACATACTTTGGGATTCAGTACACACCATAAGGTTCTTCACAGATTATGGTCTATATAGACTCATATTGGGTAAGTGATGTTGACACTTGCAAGTCTACTTTTGGCTTTTTTATAAAACCTTGTTTCTGGTCCAATTTTATGGACTTGGAAAATTACATTGTCCTACACTTCGACTAAATATCAAAGTGCTATCAAATCTATTTAAGAGGCACTTTGGCATCGACATTGTCCCAATCCCAATTATAAAACTCCACCCTCCATCCCCACACCGCAAGTTACCACAATATCCACCTCACAATCCAACACAACCACACAAATTCTCACTCCACAAGATTCCCTAGCATAAATAAAGGCGATATTGGATAAAAGACAAAAGATTAACAATGTCTAGCTGGAAAAAGTCATGATAGAGCCCAAAAATTAAGGAACCATGAAACACTTACAGAAATTATCTCTCATTCAAAAATAAAATTTGGGCACTATTCTTCATGATAGCATCAATCAGGATTGGATGGAGAAATACGTCATATTAGAATAGGCAATCTATAAAAATATTTAGAGCATATCAAAGGCATCACTACAATTTGATGCAGACCCATAATTTTTGCTTGAATGACATCTACGTGAGGTCATTCAGAACTTGGTACGACATCAAACAAACTCAGAGGCATAAAAGGAAATAATTAGGGAAGCCATTGTTGAAGACTATAAGCTCCAAAAGAACTATAAGCCACTAGCGGATAATGCTCAAAACTGGCAAACTATCAAGGTACATATTACTTCCCTTTAAAAAGCGATTTCTGATGTTGCCACATATTTTGCACATACTCTTGGGTGGCCAATTATAATGCAGGAATAAAATAAAGCTTTGAATGCTTTTGAGAATGAACTCAATCAACTCGCAGCTAAGTATGACATAACCAAGGATCCTACGAGCACATAAATGAAATGGAATTTAGGCCTAGGGGATCAATATCACTCAAAGAAAGTATGAAGGGCTCAAATCATGTCTAATCTTGATGAGTAAGGCAGTCTAATTAATCAATAGATACATAAATTGGAACAATTACCATGGATATTGATTTTTTTAATAATTTTATCGATAGTCATTCCCCACCAAATGACATTGCAGTATTGATTCATGAAAATATCATTTTGGAGTAGAAATCATATTGGGCAACTCGATACCTCACCCAGTGGATATATTGTGCAATTAAGTTGATTGCCAGATATCAATAGTTTTTAAAAAATGATACGAGTTCCTAAATCTTATGGGATTATTCATTGCGATTATCTTGAGGATGAGACAAAGTTAAAGTTCATGGATGATGTTGACATGATTTTTATTTGAAGTGATGTGTTTGTTTCATTCATATTGTAGCATTGTCTAGCGTTTCATGACATCCCATGGAATAGAACAAATAAGAATGGTCACTACGAAGAGATATGTATTTTGACACTTTGAATATAATATTGTATTTAGTTTTACTAGTGAATTTAAGGGTTAATATCTCAATATTTTGAGATGAAATTATATACAGGTGTATGCACTTGTATTTAATGTTTAGGAATTAATACAAATTGAGTTACACATTATTATCTTTTTTATACATTTTTGGTGTTCTATTAAGTTATGCTTAATTTAGGATGTATATATGTAGTAAGGATACTTTGCTTATGACATCAAAACTAGTATGAGATATTAAAACTATTAGTTAATCACAATTTAACATTGAGTTGGTGTCAATAGTATAATTTCAAAAACATGCCTTTAGGCTCGAAAATAGCTTAGATCCTGAGCCTAAGGCCCAAACCTGCACACACATAACTAAATCCATATTTTTGATTGAAAATAAAATATCCAACTTACACCATGATAAACACTATGAGTTTCATTGATACATTTCATAAAACTATTACTACAATGTTGAGGACACTCTCCTCTTTCTAAATAAATATTTATTTATTTATTACTATTTTAAGGTTTCCATCTATATTGATTTCTAAGTATGTATTTTTATGTTACTATATACTGCAACTATACATGTGTATATTCTTTTAGGTATCTTTTGTTTTGTTCATCCAAAAAAAATAAATATATGGTTTAAAACTAGGCTTAATTTTATATACATTAAAGGCAAACTTTTTTTTTCATTTTTTGAGGTAGGTATGGGGCGCATGGTCGGCTATCCATTTTCAAATCATTTTTTAGGATTTTTTCACTTGTAAAATTAATTAAAAATATATATTCATTAAGGTTTTTAAAAAATATAGGTTGAAAACTATATAATTTTATATAACTTTCCACCAAACGGTTTGAAAAATATTAAATAGCACTAAATAAATGAGGGGGTGTGTGGCAAGTTATGTACTATGCTTTTATGAAAAAATAGTAGTTCCTCTTTGAATTTTAGATGCTTGAGCTACTTATACATGACCATTTATATATATATATATATATATATATATATATATATATATATATATAAGTTTAAAAACTAGAATTGAATTTTTACTATTCATGTTCTTATATCATCTTCAAATTTTAAGTGTAGCCATCTCAAATAATATATATAAGTTGAGGTTTATCATTTTTCAAGAAAAATGTCTAATTAAGACCCCTTTTTGGCCCACTAATTCGACACACAAGGGCCAAGGGCCACACACAATAAGCAAACAACATTTGGCTTATCATGCAGGAAATAAAACAACATTGAAGGAGCATAGAATAAGTGGAAACTAGTTTATTCCATCCAAATGTATCGATGTTATATCGTAGCAAAGGATATCCAAGTAGAACAATGTAAGATATGAGTGATTAACATGACACTTATAATATATGTATCTCAATATTGCATTTGAGGTCATAGAAGGATATAACATGTTATAATGTAGCATGTTGATTTAGATACCCATAACATAAGCATGGCCGTTGGATGGAAAGGAATCCAACATCTAAGAATGCATAAATAATGTATATCTTGCATCACACTTATATACTTTGTGAATTGCATGTGTGTATATAAAATAATGTACTATCTACCAAATATGTGATCAAGAACATATGTAAAGAAGTAAACTAGCATCTCATGTCATGCTCAGTACATGATTTTTTAATTTTTAAAAATATTTTGAATGTTTTTGTATTTTTAGAATATTTTTTTCTTTCAATTTTTGGAATATTTGATATTTTTAATTTATTTTATATATTTTTTTAAATGAACTAGTGTATGATCATATCAATGGGAGGACCATAGTGCATGCTTGGATAATAGATGTTAAGGATGAATTTTCATGGGTGAAAAGTGATACATGTTGATGCATCTGAATCTAAAAAGGCACTAGGTGTTGTAATGTAAATGTTCTTATCACTATTCATAGTCTCTTTTGTAGAATATGCAGCTTGAAAAGGTGAAAGACTTTTTGGAGTCTATTATAAAATAGGATAAGGTATCATTGCCTTTGTTTGTTGTGGAACATGTTGAATTATCCTTAGGGATGTCTTACGATGCATTTTAGAAGACTTGGATTTATTTGAATGATGAATGACTCTTTGATATGAATCTTGCTACTTAAGAAGGTGTACCCCTTTCCTTTGATCTAACTATATATAAGGATTTTGTATAGGTGCAACAATTGATTTTACACTATACTCATAAATGGGTTCACTGATTATATTTGTATTATGCTCTTGAGTAGATCCCATAATCAACTGTGGTGGTGGAGGTGGAGGTGGAGGAGTTTATATTGACTGTAAAGGGTACTCATATCGAATTCCTTAAACTTTGACAACTTGATTAAATTGTATGTACTTGAGGCATTTGTACATTATTGATGGTACTGTATGGAATTTATCTATCCAAGGGCACCCCAATAAAATATTAAACACTAGTTGTACATGGTAAGACTAAAAATGGAGTTGCCATTATGGTGGAACCAACTTAGAAAGGTATCACTATATGCCCAAAATTATGTTGTGTATGACCATAGGATGCTTTGACCACTCTTGATGTACTTTTTAAATCTTTCTCTATGTATCAAGATTGTGAAAGAGTGTCATTGTACATGCATTTTATCTTGACCCATTGTCAATCATAACACTATGGATAGGTTAGTTGTTAATGTAAGCTCAGATAAAAAGTGCATTTTTATCTGAATCATCATCATCATCAAATGTGATTACTAAACACAGTATTGATGTTCCTTTAAATGTACCAATAGTTCCATCTATTGGATTCACATATGACTTAGGAGGAGGATTTGAATTGTGTGCATTATGTACCTATGAATTATTTTTATTCTCTATTGTACCATGTTTTTGGAATGGATAATTGAATTTTTTTAGCTTTGCATTGTCATTTTGTTATTATCTAACTTCTTCCATGGGTGTGATTCACTCAATAGTATTGTCATCGATAAGATCTTGTTTCTTATGTCTTAGCCTGAAACATTTGTTTGTAGAGTTCCAAATACATTTTTAGTACTTAATAATATACAATACTATCAAATCCATTTAGGCTTGGTCAAATCAATCTTGAATGGTGGATCTAGAAATATGAGATTATAATCAAGTAAATTATAGAACAACACATGAGGAGGTTTTAGTAACCTTGTAAATTGTCTCTTTGGTGGAGCTTTCAATTAAAGCTTATTTGATGGTTGTAAAACTACATTAACTATTACTTTTGATTCATTATTGCTTTGATTAGATTTGATCTTCTAGTTTGGTTTCTTTTGAAACTTGATATTTGAAGTGGATGGAGCACTTGGTGCATATTTGAGCTTGCTCAATGTTATAAGATTGACTTCTCCTTCTTTGGCATAGCTCATCAAAATATTTGATTTTAACAAACATGATTGATTTTTGGAGTGGTGCTATTAAGTTTTGGGTGAATGTCTTGTATTCCATTATCTACTAGATATATTTTTATTTTATCATAGTTTTTTACGAAAGAACATATTAGTTGATTGGCTCAATTGACCCTTTCTTGAGTTTTATAATTTATACATAGGATAGATTTTAACCAATATTGATTGAGAAGTGTGTTAATAATTTATATACCAATGGATTGAATGCTTGAACTGATTGAAGAGGGAGATCATGGAACCATTATAAAACATAAACTTTGAAGCTTTTTTGAAAGAGCTTGGTAAGTAATTTGTCACAGTAAGCATAGTCCAAGCAAGCTGCATAGAATGATCAAAGATGTTGTTTAGGATCACCTTTACCTTCATAGAGTGGTATCTTAGGAGATATGAAACCTAGTGGTAATGGATGAGAGGATATCTCTAGTGCCAAAAGACTATTAAGCAGAGTATGAGAGTCCATTGAGTGAGTAGCTTTAGAGACACCTTGTTCTAATTTCAATAATGTAGGATGTAATGTTATTTGTTTGCTCAAGAGAGGATGCATTAGGTGAGGTTGAAAGTATACCTCCTATAGTAATCAAGGTAGTTTTGTATGATGCTTGTGTATAAATAGGCATATGAATCTATTGTATAAAAAGTGATGCCCCCATACCTAGAGATGTTGGCGCACACACACGCACACACACACACACACACACACACACACACACACACACACACACACACACACACACACACACACACACACACACACACACACACAGTTTAAAATGGAACACCTAAAGTGGAAGTGGAATATTAAGATGATTTATTTTGTTCATCTCTTGAAATGTATAGTAATGAATAAATATTATGAGGGTTTCCATTAATATATTTAGTAATTTTAAGTAGCTTGAGAATTTGGCATTAAAAGTTATATGTAATAATGATGGAAAACTAAGGGTCAAGTCTACATATGGATAAAAGGAATAGAATAATGGAAATTAAGAGTCATGTAATTGGGTACAAGTCATGTGATTTAGGATGTGTCAATAATTAGCATCGTCAAGTACCTATGACAATTTATGTGTTTAAAATTTTATATCTATAGGAGGTGAATATGAATGGATTTTCTTTCTAGATGGTAGCTAAAGCCATCTGGCCTAATTATACATGTCACATATTTGGCCATGATGTGGGACATGGTAGGGTCATCACTATGATAGAGCCACTTTTTGCCTCATTTTTTATAGATTGGGGAGTGGACCCATCTAACCATGCACTTTGGATGGTGATTTATTTTGATGAGTAGACCCTTGGGTTAATTAATCTCTATGCCTACAACTATATCATAGAGCAAGTGGCTCTCTACTAATGGTTAGAGAAGTAACTCCTTATCTTCCACTGGATAATTTTTGGATATTTCAACATGATTTAATTTGTAGACGATAAATAGGGACCACTTCCCATGAGGTGGTGTGCCAATGAATGAGAGAACTGATTCTATATGAATTAAAAACTAGGGTTGATTGAATCTAATCATCATCCTAAAACCTCTCCTCCACCCCTTTGTTTAATTATTCAAACTTTTACAAAGGGAATGAAAACATTCTTAAGAGTGAGGAGTAGAGGATTTCTAGGTGAAACTATGTGCATAGTTTTTTTATCTAGCACATTTTAAATAACTGTCTGTGATTCATCATTAGGATTTTTACAAGAATGGAACTTTATACCAACTTATTTTAAAATATTTCCACTATATTTAGAGTTGTTTAATGAAAAGTAGTGATATTAATGCTTTCAAATATTACAAGGAAAATGGTCATAAAATTGAAACCTCTACAAAAGGTCCAATAGCCTTTCTACCATACACTAAAGGAATTCATAATAAGATTTATCATACTTTAAATTCCCAACCATCTCCACCACAGTCATACCTATAAAAAAACTTAGACAATCATTAACACTAGTCAAAGACTAGATTGAGTCTTGGTCAAGAAGTGGAGTTTACAAAATAGAGTGTTCCTATGGTATTCCCTGTATTGGAGAAACATGAAGATCCATCTGGACAAAGATAAAAAAACATGTACCTAACACCAAACTAGAGAATTTGGAAAAATTGACATGCACGTAATATTCCCAAAAAACCAAACATTCCATTTGGATTGATAAGGTGAAGGCTCTTATGGAAGATAACCATTATAAAAAATGTAAATTAATAGAGTTCATAGAGATCGGTTAGCATGCTTGAAATATAAATCAGGATGATCAGATAAGACATATTTCATCATGGACAATAATCATTAATAGGTTTAAAAAACAATATAACTTAATGTAATATGCTCCTCCTTGTGTTCAATGAGTCTTTGGTTTTCCAACTATAAAGTTATAATTTGAACCAAGAATTAAAATTTTAAGTCTAATTAAATTAATAAGAATTATAACACAAGACTAATAGACCTTATCCATGTGTTTCACTTTAATATTTTCTTCAATGTGCAAACTATCCTTTCTACTTTCCATCAACTTTCTCTCCCCCTAAGCATAACCTAAAGATTTATTTTATAGTTAATTGCACTTTTAGACTACTTTCCATGCAACATTTGAAAGCATTAATATCACTTATTTCCATTCAACAACTCTAAACACAATGGAAATAGTTAAAATGAAGTTGGTATATAGTTTTATTCCTTTAAAATTACTGATTATGAATCATGAATATTGATTTGAAACACATTAGATCAAAAAACTACATGCATAATTTCACCTATAAATCATCTATTACTCACTCTTATGGACTATGAAAACATCAAAGCTCTTGTACATTAGTAAGAGATTGCATAAAGACCTTATCTATAAGAAAAATATTTTCTCATTTAACTAGATATTTGATAAGGCTATCAATGTTATTATATCTAACCATCAATGCATCAAATTTTGCATTGAATGGTTTTCTCCACCAACAAGAAAATTTAACAATAAATTTTACCTCAACAACTCACATCTATAACACAAACAAACCCTCACTCACATTACATAGGTTTGGAAAATTATTTCTCACCCCATTGGTGCCTTTAGTTAGATCAATTGTTGGGAAGAAAACATTTCATGAACACACATTTTTATTAGGGTACTTGGAAAAAAATTATCCTAAATCAAGGAAAGGACCAACTTTGCTTATATGAAGGAATTTAATTGGTTTTCTCAAGAACTTGAAAAATCCCCTTTGAAATACTTTGAAATATGAATTTGTATAGATAAGGAAACAAATTAAAAAAGCATAGTTTTATCAAGATCATGGAGACCAAATCCAAGGTCGTATTCAATGATTGAAGATTGGGGATAGATTTTTCAAGGAGTTTTTTTGCAAGCAAAAAACTCATCATTCTACTATGAAAATCAAGGCTATAAATAAGTTGGTGATCATATCACTAGTCTTAGAGACTTTTTTCAAGCCTTTGCGAAGCATTATAAACAAGTATTTCAAAATCATCCCCCTTCTAAAGATAGGAATGTTACTTTGAAGAAATGCCTTTATATTATTCCTTGTAAACTCATTAAAAGCCAAATAATGACATGTGGTATTCCCATCTCCATTTAGGAGATTCATAATGTTATGTTAGGAATGGCTCAGGACAAAGCCCTAGGGATTGATGCATTTTTTTGTGAGTTATGCCAAACCTTGTGGGACTATGCAAAACCTAATTTATGCAAATTTTATTTCAAATCCATGACTAAGGGTTCTCTTATGAAGATCATAAATAAATAAAACATCAATTTTATTCCCAAGGTTTGAGACCTTTACCTAATCACCAACTAAAGGCCCATAACCCTTCTTAATGTCTCTAATAATATTATTGCCAAGGCTCTGGCCCTAAAAATTATGTAGCTTCTTCCCTTGGTAGTAAGACCTAAGAAAATTGGATTCACCCAAGGTAAATATATGATGGAAAACATCATCGCCATTTTTAAAGGAAAGAATAGGTCCACACTTCTAATCAAAAGGCCCTGTTTGGAAAAATTATCTTTGAAAAAGTTTATGACATGATTAAATGGTCATTTATACTTTCCATGTTACAAGACTTGGGTTTTGATCATAAGTTTATTAATGTTGTTAGGACTTTCATTCAAGATGCTTATGCTTTACTTACTATCATTGACCATTTTTAAGATAATTTCAAACTCTTTCATTCCATTAGGCAAGGCTTCCTCCTAGTTCCCTCATTGTATGTCCTTATTACAAAAGGCATTATCTATCTGTTGGGAGACTATACCTCTAGTGGGTTCATCTAGGGAGTCACCCTTACCTACTCATCTAAATACCAACATATTAATTGCTACTTTATAGATGAATCTTTCCTTATTTTTCTAGATAAGTAAATGGTGATCTAGAATGCCATGGACTACCTTTAGGTCTTTTGCTTGGTCTTTGGCTCTAGTATCTAGTTGGATAAGTCTTGTTACTACTAGCAATCCTATAGTCCTCTATGGAACTAATTTGAGGAATACTAGTGGAAATGTATTGCCCATGGGGAAATGTCTAAATTTATTTCCATTCTGTTCACTTTTCAAGCTTCCCAAGTTGAGATAAGGAAATAGGTTGTCCTGAGATTAGAATAAAAACTATCATATTGGATCACTAAACCTCTATATCTTTTCAAAAATTTAAAATTTGTTTCGAAGTCCTCACTTCCACTCATTTCTAATACTCCTCTTATTGGTCTCTCTCTAAGGTGGAATGCATGAAATTGGATAAATTATTAAGAGACGTATTCTAGGTTTATTTAGAAGGCAATAGAGGTTCTCATAGAGTTTTTTGGGAACTTTATTTCAAACCTAGGAAGGTTCATAGGCTTGGGCTCATTGTTATTACCAAATAGGTAAATTACCTTTTTTCCAAGTGGATATCCAAGGCCATTGAATGGAATCAAACATGAAAAATTCTCCTCAAACATTATATCTCCTCAGGGAACCCTTATGGATGAGGCGCTTTCTAGAATTTGAGTTCTCAAACTCTGCTTGTTACACTTGTCCCTATCAATATCACAGGTACCTTTGTGGCTAATATTTTATGGAAAGATTGATAAACCATAAAACCTTAGTTTGTGTGAAAATGGGATGGGTTTAGATCTGGCTTCTCCATCAAATCTTACTCTCTAAGGTGGTTCCTAGTTATTACCATTAATGGGAACCCCTTAGCAAAGGCTCCTAGAAACAAATCCCTTTAGCTCCTTATTAGAGGAATTCATGTCATA
Organism: Torreya grandis; assembly: GCA_037957365.1. Classification (NCBI taxonomy): domain Eukaryota; kingdom Viridiplantae; phylum Streptophyta; class Pinopsida; order Cupressales; family Taxaceae; genus Torreya; species Torreya grandis. The sequence continues at coordinate 2,904,837 of JARHVA010000255.1, read as the reverse complement.
AGGGATATATTTGATAAATAGTCTAGATCCTAGGCCAACTAGTAAGACATAAAGGCTAATTCAAGCTCAATAACTAAGACTTTAAATCTATTGCTAAGATCTAGATGGTTGTACTAGAGTATGATTTTAAAAAAATGGGAGATAAAGGCTCCCCAAAATGGTGTAAATATTTGAATTGGAGTGTGTCCACTCCCATAATTAGGTATGAACCATGGTATGGCTACCAATGGCTATGTTCAAATATTGTGCCCTAGGACATGTTTAATAGATAGTGAAATTGTAATAGCTCTTCCTATATTTGGATCAAGGGATTGTAAACCATTTGGTCTATAGTTTTAGATCCCAAAGAGGCCAGATTTGCTTGATGTATTCTTTACTAAGGTCTCCCAATAGGGGAAAAATTACTTCACAAGGGAATCCCCTTTCCTAATGACTGACTTGTGGTCAAACTGAGTCTCTAAAGATAATATTTTAGTTTTATGTTATAGCCCAAGAGGCCTCTAGATGGATTCATTCCTTCTTTTATCCTTTCAGACTTGAACCCTTCTCTTAGAACATGGTTTTTATGAGGGAATTTTCTCTGCTCCCTATGAGATTCCAAAAAAATTGTGACATATTTTGAAATGAAATTCTCTTTTTGCTTTGGGAAGATAGAAATTTTGTGGTAATTAAAAAATAAAACTTCACAATTTTTTTTTAGAGTGAATATAGTTATTATATTGTCAAAGGTTATGCTACAGATACAAGTACGAGCAAAGAAAGTGGCCTTGAAGGTTAACCACCTCCATACATTCATCAACCATTGAGGCAATTCCCATTGCACTGTCAGTCAGGTTTCCCTAGAAACATTGAATAAAAACCTTCTAGGAAGGGAATAAGAGTGGCGTGACCATGAAAGATGTCATCTTAGATCATAGAGTTGATTTAATTTTTATACCCCACTTCCTCCTCCCTTTTGATAATTCTTACCATTGGACATGGGTCATGAAAGGTGGCCCTCATTGTAGACTAGTTGTGAATGTTTTAGGTATATAGCTTCTAGAGGGGAAGGGAAAGGAATAATACCCAAATTTACACTTAAAATTTCACCCCCACCATCAAACATAATATGTTTAGGAGGAAACTAAAGAATAATGTGTTTGGGAATCCATACCTGATGAACCACACCCCCTTAAGGGTAGTTGGAAGGATAAGCCAGATAGTTTGCCACCTCCCATACCTCCTTATATAGGGTTGGTGGCACCTATGGATTAATGTCTTATTTATAGCTTTTTATTATTTTGTTGTTGATGTCACCCTTGATGTAATGTTGTACTAATGGTTTTGTAGGCCTTGGGATATGGTTTTGGTTCTCTTCCATGATTTTTTCCTGGTTTGTTTATGTTGTGATTTTGCTTGGGGTGTGCTATTAGGTCATCCAATTTCTTATTAGGCATGTATTATGTTTTTACTTGAGAGGAATATATTGCATGATTCAATTAAAAGAAGGTTTTTTTTTGGCCCAATATTTCAAGTATAGATTAAATTTGATTGTCAAACTTGTAATCATGAATTTCTTTGTATGAAATTTATTTATTCAACCTTGCCTTTAAAATTCTAGTATAATTCATAATAAAAGAAAGAATCATTAGAGACAATACACATATTTATTATAATATTTTATAATTTTTGATAGTGTGTTTAAAATTCTACTTTACATATAAAACTCGATGTTATCCCAAAGGTATAAGTTATGCCAGGAAGGGTGTGATCTGAATTTTGGGTAAAATGATTTTTTTTAAAGAGAAAGTGTAAATTGGTAGTTGCAGTTCACTTGAAACTTGTCACACCTGATGTTGTGTCACCTTTTAACATTAAGTATTTTTTATATTATATACTATATATATTATAATACATAAATTATTAAATATAAATTATTAATTATAGTATTAATATCTCTGTCTCTCTCTCTCTCTCTCTCTATATATATATATATATATATATATATATATATATTGAAGTCAGTCCCAACTTTTAGGGTAGTTGCAGTTCACTTGAAACTTGTCACACCTGATGTTGTGTCACCTTTTAAAATTAAGTATTTTTTATATTATATACTATATATATTATAATACATAAATTATTAATTATAGTATTAATATGTCTCTCTCTCTCTCTCTCTCTCTCTATATATATATATATATATATATTGATATTGAAGTCGGTCCCAAATTTTAGAGAAGATAAAAGGAGAACAATTCTTATTCTAAAAGATAAACAAACCCCAATGGAGAAATATTTGTCCAAATTATGGTATGCTATGCTCTTGGCCCTTGTTTGGCAAGAATGATTATGTTTGGGAATGCATGTAGGCCTCCATAGAAATGACTTCCCCAAAAACTTTGTTTTTGGAGCGAGATCCTCTACTTATCCACTGTGTTAGGGATGAAAAAATTATTATTTGTTTATTTATTTTAAATTGAGAATTCATTCAAATATATTAACAAAATAATAAGGAAAAAGTGAGTATAAATAGTCACACTCTAACAGTTTATTAAGATCAAACAAGACAAAACCATAAAATATGGGTGCACCCTAATCAAACTACACCACACACAAACTCAAAAACATATTCATTATTTTATGGACCCCAAAAACATAGTGAGTATGCTTCTAAGAAACCCAAAACAAGACCTAAAAAATAAGAGCAAAGAAAAAAAGAGAAAAGAGAAGAAAGGGGCAAGACAAAAAATCACAAAATTCACAAATAATGCTTAATTTAGACTAGTAACGAACAAATATAAAGGTATCCTATAATTATACAATTGAATGACTAATAAATTCTTAAGTCCATATTCAAGTGTCTACATAATTACCTTATTTGATATGTGTGTGTGTGTTAGAGAGAGAGAGAAACTAACTAGTATATATACAATATTTTGTGGCCTGAAAACTCTTAAATCAAAACACTATGTACATGTGAATCCTGCAAAAATATCATTTTTTATGCATACATGCATAGTTCAACTCCAAGTAATAACAAATATTTGGAAAATTTTGAAGAACTAAAAAAAGAAACACCTTTTTATATCTTAATAATAAGTATGACATGTCTTAGATCCAAACCAACCAAATCATCTCTGAATCATGTGTTATAAAATCATTGGAAATTGAAGTGAGGTACTTTTTTAGTGTCAAATTTCAATTCCCATCATCATGTAAAGTAATGTTTTTCCTAAAAATCAACAATAATAAGATTACCAAGATAGATAATTATATAATTTGGTTTCCCCATTGATATTATAGAAGAGCATGCAATAATGATAATCAAATCTCAAGAAACTAATGATATATAATGTGTAGGGTAATCATATACAAATGTTAAGCATAAAAAATAATTCAATAATATTTGTAAATTAAGAAGATAATGTACCTCCTATCAATGATAATAATACTATAACATCATCCTAAACAAACATTAGTTCAAGCATCTTTATAAACTAATATGTATATTACAAATTGATAAGTGTATTTAAAATAATTGTAAGTGAAAAGAAAAATAAAATAAAGGGTTTTTTCCCCACATATATAAATCAAAATTTACATAAACTTAACTCATTCTTATATCTTACCTTTGAAAACAATGCTCTAGGAGAAGGATACCATTGGTGAGTGATGAGATGTTTTGAGACAAAGATAGTACCAAGTTCGAGAGACATCCATAATCCTTGATTAGGCACTCTTGATGATTAATTTTAAAACTATGTTTTACCAATTTATCTCATTTTTTAAATTTTAAAAATTTCTCAAATAAAGGGGAGCATTTTGCCCCATTTTTTTCAGGTCTACACTTTTGAGAAGAAATAGTATGGTTCTAGGAAGGACTATACGGTCCAAAGAGAAAACTTCACACTTTTGGGAAGAGATTATGTGGTTCTATGAGGAACTATATGGTTATGGGGGAACATATTATTCTTTGGATTTTAGGATTTTAATACTTTTTGACATCTAAAAATAATATTTAGTGATTCCAAATATATACCAATGAGTGATTTATATTGTTTTTAATCTTTATTTACTGTGATGCACAACCCCATACACATGCATGAGTTCAAAAATGAAAGATATTTGTAGTATATATAAGCACTAGGGTTGGATGAGGCAAAGTGGGAACATCTAGATGAAATTGGGTTAGGCCGTGTTGAACACATACCCAAGATGGGATATGACTCGATTGTTCTGATTACTTTGAAAATGGTACTTATACCTTATAGTTATTGATGGGGGAGATGAAAATAACCCTAGAGTATGTATATATATTATTGAGGATACTGGTGTGAGGATATAGGTGATATCAGAGAGACTTGGGTAGAGAAATGAGATATTAGCTCATGGACACTATTTATGGTACCTTTGGAGAGAGAGGAGAATAAAGGAGTCTTAATAAGTGATAACATATAATTAGATGCCCCAAAATTTCATAAATACATGGATATACAATTGATATCATTTTTACCAATTGACACATGAGGGGTATAATGAACGTATGGGTTAAGCAGTAGATGATTTTTATGTGAAATTATGTGCACAATTTTTTATCCAATGCCTTTAAAATCACTATCTGTGATTCATCATCAAGAATTTTAAAATAATGGAATGATAGACCAACTTCATTTTAAATATTTCCACTATTTTTAGAGCTGTTGAATGAAAATAAGTGATATTAATGTTCTCAAACATTGCAAGGAAAATAGTCATAAAATTGACACCTCTACAAAAGTTCCAATAGCCTTTATTCCATACATTGAAGGAATTTAAAATAATATCAATGCTCATACTTGAAATGCCAAAACATATGTACCACCTTCATTTTAAAACTTAGACAATTGTTAAAGATAGTCAAAGACTAAATTGAACCTTGGTCATGAAGTGGAGTTTATAAAATAGAGTGTTCCTATGGCATTCCCTATATTGGATAAACATGAAGATCTATTTGGACAAGGATCAAGGAGCATGAAATTGACATTGAACTAAAGAAGTTGGAAAAATTGGCACTCATGAAACATTCCCACAAAACCAAACATTCCCTTTGCATTGATAAGGTGAAGGTTCTTACGATAGAAAACCATTGTAAAAAGTGTAAATTAAGAGAGTCCTTGAAGATCGGTTAACATACCTGAAATTTAAATGAAGATGATGGGATAAGTCTTATTCTAACGTGGATAATGGTCATTAATAGGTTATAAAAACACTATAACTTATAATATGGTCCTCCCTATGGTCAATGAGTCTTTGGTTTGTAATTTCTAAAATTATAATTTGAACCAAGAATTAAACTTTTGAATCAATAACAAATTTAATAAGAATTATAACACAAGAGTAATATACCTTATCCATGTTTCACTTTAATATTTTTTTCAATATGTAAGCTGTTCTTTCTAATTTTCATCAACTTTGTATCCCCCTATGCATACCCTACAAGTTTATTTTATCTTTAATTGCACTTTTCGATAATTTTCCTTACAACATTCAAAAAAAATAATATTACTTCATTCTATTAAACAACTCTAAACACAATGGTAATATTTAAAATTAAGTTGGTTTGTAGTTCTATTCATTTAAAATTATTAATTATGAATCAAAGATAGTGATTTTAAATGTGTTGGATTAAAAAACTACGCACACACTTTCACCCATAAATCATCTACTACTCACTCTTATGAACTGTGAAAACATCAATAAATATCTTATACACTCTTAAGAGAATACATAATGATATTATCTCTAAGAAAAATATTTTCTCATTTACCCAATATTTGAAAGGCTAGTGAATGTTATTTAATATGTTATTTTATCTAACCATTAGCCCATTAAATTTTGCATTGAATGGTTTACTGCATAGCCAGAAAAATTCAGCAATACATTTTACCTCAACACCTCACACCTACAAAATGAACAAATCCTCGCTCACATTACATGGGTTTGGAACCTTGTGTCTCTCCCCATTGGTGCCTCTATTTAGATCGACTGGTGGGAAGCAAACATTTCATGCACACACATTTTTATTATGGTATTTGGTAAACAATTACCCTAGTTCAGGAAAAGGGCCAACTTTACTTATATCAAGGGATTCAATTTGTTTTTTTAGGGACTTGAAAAATCCCCCTTGAATGAAACTCTAAAAGTTGAATTTGTATAGCTAAGGAAACAAATTAAATAAACATAGTTTTATCAAGCTCATGGATCCCAAATCCATGGTTGTATTCAATGATTGAAGACTAGGGGCAAAGTTTTCAAGAAATGTTTTAACAAGTGAAGAAATCATCATTCTACTATGAAAATTAAGGCTATAAATAAGTTGGTGATTATATCAGTAGTCACGAAGACATTCTTAAAGCCTTTGTGAAACATTATAAACAAGTATTTCAAACTCAACCTCCTTCTAAAGATAGGAATGTTAATTTGAATATATTCCTTGATATTGTTCCTTGTAAACTCAATACAAGCCAAATAACGGAATGTGATATTCCCCTCTCCACTTATGATCTTCATAATGTTATGGCAGGCATGGCTTATGACAAAGCCCTAGGGATTGATGGATTTCTTTGTGAGTTCTAAACCAAACCTTTTGGGACTATGTGGAACCTAATTCATACAAATTTAATTTGGAATCCACGACTAAGGGTTATCTTGGATATCTCATCAATAAATGAAACATAAATTTTATTGCCAAAGTTCATGACCTTGAATTCATCATCAATCAGAGGCCCATAACCCTTCCCAATGTCTCTTATAATATTATTTCCAAGGCTTTGGCCCTAAGAATTATGTACCTTCTTCCCTTGGTGATAAAACTTGAGCAAATTGGATTCATCCAAGGTATATATATACTAGAAAACATGATCATCACTTTTGGATGGAAGGAATGGACCCATTCTTCTAATAAGAAGGCCTTGTTTGTAAAAATTGACTTTGAAAATTTTTATGCCATGATTGAATGGTCCTTTATACTTACCATTTTACAAACCTTGGGTTTTGATCCTAATTTTATTGATGTTGTCAAGACTTTCATTCAATATGATTATGCTTTCCTCACTATCAGTGGTCACTATTATGATAATTTCAGAGTATTTTATTCCATTAGGCATGGCTTCCCCCTAGCTCCCTCATTGTATGTCCTTAATGTAGAAGGCATTGACTATAGTGTTGGGAGACTATGTCTCTAGTGGGTTAGTCTATGGAATTACCATTACCCACTCATCTCAAGAAAAACATCTTAATGGTTAATTTATATATGATTCTTTCCTTACTATTATAGATAAGGAAATGGTGGTCCAAGATTCCATGGAGTGACTTCAAGTCTTTTACTTTGCCTTTGGCTCTAGTAACTAGTGGGATACGACTCTATGCTCCTAGCAATCTTATGGCCCCCTCCCAAGTTAATTTAAGTCATATCAATCGAAATGGATTGCCCATGGGGAAATGTGATCCAAAACTCAAAATTTATGGTAGATAAATATCTCAAGAACAAATAAATAACACAGTAACAATGAATTCTCTAAGAAGAGATGTATTATTACTCAAGAACGCAATACAACAATATGCTTATCTCTGGGAAGAGATGTCTGATTTTCCATTTTGAGTTACATAGTTATTTATACCTATTTTGAAATCAAGGGGAGGATGTGGAAGGTCACCAATATTTAAGGAGATTAATTGGTTCGACTTCCATGCTTTAAAACAATACAAAATTTGAAAAATTAGTATTTTTAGACTGCACTACTAAAATTGAAATTTGGGACACTTCCGTTGGGTTTCCTAGGGTCAAAATTCATTTATCAAAGATCCATTCCATCTCAAAATGTTATCCTCATTCTTAGATTTCCAATATTTCAAATGGCGAGTCAATTGGAGATACGGTGCAAAAGTTATGGCTCCCGAAAGTTCCATCATCAATTGGGGTGGAACTGTCACCCGAATTGTCACCTAAATTTCTGCCCGGATCAAAATGTCTAAATTTATGGGAATTACCTTCATAGTTCAAGATTACCATTTTAAACTAAGGAACTACATTGTCTTGAGATTGGAGAAAAAGCTATCATATTAGATCAACAAACCTTCATCTCTTGTCAGAAATTTAAAATTTATTCCAAAATCCTCATTGCCACTCATGTCTACTACTCTTTTTATTGGTCTCTCTCTAAGGTGCCCTACATGAAGTTAGATAAATTGTTAAGATATTTCATATAGGTTTATTTAGAATGCAATAGAGGATTTCATAGAGTTGTATGGGAAATTTGTTCCAAACCTGGAGAAGTTTGTGGGCTTGGGCTCATTGATATTACAAAATAACAAGCTTCCCTTTGTGCCAAGTGGATCTCCAAGGCCATTGAATGGCATAAACCATGGAAATTTATCCTCAAACATTAGATATACTCAAGCATCCCTTATGGTTGAGGTGCTTGCTAGAATTTGGGTTCTCAAACTTTCCTTGTTACACCTATCCCTATCAAGATCATAGGTACTTTTGTGGCTAAGATTTTATGGAAAGATTGAGAAACTATAAAACCTTGGTTGGTGTGGAAAGGGGATGCATTTAGATTTGACTTCTCCATCAAATATAATTCTCTAAGGTGGCCCTTAGTTATTACCATTAATGGGAATCCCTTAGCAAAGGCTCTTAGAATCAAATCCCTTCAGCTCCTTCTCAGAGGCATTCAATTTATAAGGGATATATTTGATAAATGATCTATATCCTAGGCCAATTGATAAGACCTAAAGGTTAAATTCAAGCTCAACAACTAGGACTTTGAATCTATTACTAAGATCTAGATGGTTGTACCATATTATGATTTTCAAAAAATGGTAGCTAAAATATTCCCCAAATGGTGGAAATATTTGAATTGGAGTATGTCTACTTCCATAATTTGGTATGAACCCTAGTTTTGATACCAATGGCTATGTCACAATATTGTGCCCTAGGAAATGAACAACAAACAATGAAATAGTAATAGCTCTTCCTATCTTTGGAGTAGGGGATTGTAGACCATTTAGTCTATAGTTGTAGACCCCAAAAAGGCTAGCTTTGCTTGATTCATTCTTTACCGAGGTCTGCTAGTGGGGGAAAATTTTATTCATAAGGAGATCCCCTTTCCCAATACCCTACTTATGGTCACGCTGAGTCTCTAAAGACAATATTTTGGTTTTATGTTACAACCCAAGATGCCTCTAGATCGATTCATTCCTTCTTTTAGCCTTTTAGACTTGAAATATTCTCTTGGAACATGGTTTTTATGGGAGACTCTACTCTACTCCCTATGAGATTCCAACAAATTTGGCACATATTTTGAATTGAAGTTATCTTTCTACTTTGGAAAGATAGAAATTTTGGTGTATTTTAAAAATAAAACTTGACAAAGTTTTTCTAAAACTAATATAATTGTCACCTTATCAAATGTTATGCTAAAGATATAAGTGAAAGCAAATAAAGTGGATTTTTAGGTTAACCAACTTTATACATTCATAAACCATTGGGTCAATTCCCATTGCACTGTCAACCAGATTCCCCTGGATGCATTGCACCAAAACCTCTTAGGAAGGGAATAAAAGTTGTGGGGCCATGATAGAGGTCATCTTAGATCATAAAGTTGATTTACTTTTCCTACCCCACTTCTTCCTCCCATTTGATGATTCTTACCATTGTGTTTGGGACGTGAAGGGTGGCCCTCATTGTAGGCTAGCTACAGAAGTTCTATGTATGAACTTTTTGGAGGGAATGCATAGGGAATAATACATAGGTTGAATTTTAAAATTTCACCTCACACTATCAAATAAAATATGTTTAGGATTAACTAAAGAACAAGATATTTGGGAATCCATACCTAATTAACTTCACCCCCATAAGGGTGAACAACAGGATAATACTGATAGTTTGCCACTTCTTACACCTCTTTTTATCAAGTTAGTGGCACACATGGCTTAATGTATTTTTTCTTGATTTTTATTATTGTGTTGCTGATATCACCCCTGATGTAATGTTTTACTAATGTTTTTTAGGCCTTGGGCTATGGATTTGGTTCTCTTTCATGTTTTTTTTCCTAGTTTGTTTATGTTGTGCTTTTGCTTGCAGTGTGATCTCATGTCACCCACTTTTTTATTGATCATGTATTATGTTTTTTATTAAGAGGAATATATTGCATGATTCAATTTAAAAAAAAATTATTTTGTCTAATATCTAAAGCAACTTGACTAAATTTTATATTCGAACTTGTAGTCATGTTTTTTTTATGACAGTTATTTATTCAACATTGCCTTTGAAATGCTAGTATAATTCATAATAAAAGAAAGAATCATTAGAGATAATACACATATTTATTATAATCTTTTATATTCTTTGACAGTGTGCTTAAAATTCCAATTTACATATAAAACTTGTGTATAAGTTACTTCGGGAGGGGTATGATTTGATTTTTTGGTAAAATGGGGAGTTTTAAAGAGAAAGTGTAAATTGGTAGTTGAAGCTCACTTGAAACTTGTCACCATTGATGTTGTTTCACCTTTTAACATTAAGAATTTTTAATATTTATGGGGGTTTCAAATCATATTTGACCAGCTTACCGTTAGCCCAAGACTATTAAAAACCTTTTTGGGTTTTGCACTCATGACCAATCTACATCGTGATAGATCCATACTCTCTTTCCTCCTTTTATACCTGAGTTTTTTACATGGAAAATGGATCTCTTTGGGGACTCTTCTTTTCTTCCTAAAAAATACAATAGATTTTAGTAGATTTTTTCTGCTAACATTTTATTTCAAATATGGAAGGATAGAAACCATGCTTTTTTCAATCATGAATAAATTAAATGTAGTTTTTATTTTAATAAAAATGTTACAATTATCCATATAGACATACATTTCCTAACACCATTATGTTGAAATTGTCAATCTTACTTGAAATTCTGTAAAAATGTATAATTTAGGCCAAAATCAATTAAATGCACTAAATGGTTTGAGTTTGTCATATACAAGTGCTGATTTAGGATAACATATCTTTAGATAAGGCAATTAATTTTATGTGATTATTAAATTTTCTCAAATCATTTCGAGTCAAAATGATGAAAATACAATTTAATGCTATGAACCATTGAATTCTTTTAATTCAGAAGCACAAGGCATGTGCATGTGTTATTTTATGTTGATATTGTACTAAATGGGGTACTGGTTCATACGTAACTGACACCTTATACTTATATTCTAAAAAAATATTGAATTAGTAAATTGACATTTTGAACAGTTTGATCAAGTCAGCAACCAATTTTTAAAGAATTACAAAAAAATTAATTAACCTCAGTTAATCAAATTAATCCAAATCAAGAGCTTAAGAGGAAAATCCATGGAAGTTATTAAATATCTATTAATTGATAATTCATTCCTAATATCTGCATCATTAGGTGACATCATTTGTGAGGTGGCATCCATAAGCCATAAATGGAACAAATATCAGGTTTAAGCATTTCCATGCCTCTTTAATGCCCATTTCTTCCAAATATTAATGGGTATATTTATTGATTGAGCCTACAAAATTGAATTGATTCATGGCCACACATATTGATAGCAATATGGATGGTCATGGTTTATTCTGATCATTTCCAAAAATATATAAATAGAAGGGCCAATAGCACCATTTTCAAGTTTCTTTGGTTTAAACTTATTATGTAGAATTATCTTCACAAGTCATTTTTGTTTAGTGTTATTATGATTAGTTTACAATAATATAGCTTCACTATTTGCAATACATTGATCAATTTCATGAGCCTAGTTTCATTGGTGCAGTGAGTCATGATGGAAGAATAAGACACTCATCATTGATAGACTTAAGCACCAAATAAAGGGGAAAATCATGTTTTGAGTTGCATTTAGAGGAGGAATTCTATTGGGAAGGTTTTTTGGTATATTCCTTTTTTTATTAGCTCTAATATTTCATTTTTCAAACCCCATTGAGGGAGTTGAGTTTTTTTGACTAATGCTTGATCTAACTCACTTTGGATTCCATCTCTAAAATCTCTAATGTTACTCTTTAGATTGATAGCTAGACTAAAAAATTTCACCTGAAACTTAACCACTTCCATCATCTGCATGATCATTGGGGAAATGCCCCATGTGCAATTAGCTGAGAACCTCTAGAGCCACCACAATTGCCATCACCTCTTCATGGATGAGGCCATGGTACATGTTGACATCATTCTAGGAACTATAACAAGATTCTTTCTCCTCATCAATCACCACATCGTTAGTATTTGCTGAAACATGGTAGACCAAGTGGATCTTCCAAAAGTTGAGGTGATGGTATGGGATGCCCCCCCACCTCATAATTCTAGAGATGATAACAAGGGTTGGGGTCCTCCTCCCCATGATAATTTTCCTTAGCTCTCTTTCCACTTCTCCTGATAGAAATAAGGGTGAAACTAATTATAATCAATAAAATTATGGTTGGGATCCATTACCTATGGACATTGATCCTCTTGCTCAGGGAGGATGGAGAGATAAGCCATACAATCTGCCTTCTCAACTGCCTCCTTTGACCACCATGTATGTTGCGATAGCTTAAATGTTCTCTTTATTTTGATATATTAATTGTTCTCTTAGTTATCATGCATTTTTTATTTGATTTTTTGGTTGGGTGGTCTTTATTGACCCTTTGCTTGACTTTGCTTAATCCTAAGGAGTGATTTTCCTTGGTTTGACTTTGCTCATGGGGTGTGACTTTTCTACCCAATTTTTTATATGATTAGTGTTGTACTTTATACTTGTTTATATTAATATAGATATGCTCTTCAATAAAAAATATTATAATATATATGTATTAGTATGATTTTTATTTAATAAATAAAATAATAACTAATATATATATATATATATATATATATATATATATATATATATATATATATATATATATATAAACTTCTATGATTATGATGGTAGATGATGGAGAAGAATTTTTAGGCATCAGAGATGAATATGAATTAGGGTTAGGTAGTCATTGAGAAAGGATTAGTTCTGGTTAGGGTAGAGACATGATAGGTAGAAGTAGAAGGGGTAGGGACTTCGGTGGTGGTGGCAGAGGCAGCAGTGGAAGATGTAGTGGTGATAGGTCAATCAAAGGTAGGAGTAGTGCAGGTTGGCAAGATTATACACTGCATAAATCCAAAAGAGATTTTAAAGCTTCCTCTTTGAAGTATGGTCAGTAATTAGGGGTTGAGAAATATCAGAGTGAGCACGATGCATCAGGGTTGAGGCCAAATAATGAAGTAGGGATATATAGAAAGTTTTCATCTCCAAATAAAGTTTTTTCAAAATGCAAAAATGTTTCAAACCCCTTTTGCTCTTGTGGGGAATTTTTTAAAACCTCCATCTTACAAGATGTTTCTAATCTAAATCCTAGTTGATATTGATAGATCAGATACCTGCTTATGAATCCCCATTAGTAGATAAAGAGGCTTCAGAAGTGTTAAAGGGAGTGTGGAGGAAGGAGCTCATAAGAACTCTGTGGGGGTACCAACTTTAATTTGGGATGTTCATTTGGTTTTGTCAATTAACCATCCTATATTTGAATTATCTGATGAAGATTTAAATACCATTGGCATAGAACTGGGAGCAAATCCCTCATTGGCAAATATTTTGGAAGGAGACCTTTTGGGGAGGAAATTTTGAGCTAGGTTAAATCTACATGGCCTCTATTAGCAAAAATTTCCATTACCATGATTCCCAATTGTTTTTTTCTATTTATTTTTCACTCTATACAATAAAGGGACTTTGTTTGGAATAATGGACCTTGGTTTGTTTGGAAGAAGGTTTTGTTTTTGGCCCATGTTCTCCTTTTTTTGATTCTACTACTATGGTTATTCTGAATGCTTCGATTTGGGTTAGACTTTACAATCTCCCTTTCACTCTGTGAGATTATAGAATGTTGCAATGATTAATTAATAAAATAGGCATATATATTAAATCATATCAAAGTTTGAAGTATTTTCAATAGTTTATGAAGGTTTGTGTTTTAATTGATCTTTTACAACCACTTCAACATTCCATTAAGATCTCATCCTCCCATGGAATATGGACATAGTTTTTTAATTTTGAAGGGTTACCATTTAGGTGGTTTAAATGTAATCAAGTTGGACATAAAATAATAGTTTGTCCCCAGACTTATTCTAAAGGGGCAAATTCATCCCTCTTGAAGAAATGGGTTTGTAAGATTGGTTGTCCAAATCAAGATCTGGTGAATGGTTTACACCCTCCTTTGGATCCTTCCTTATCAGGTGTGGCTCCTCCTGTAATGGTTTTAGAGGAAGTAAAGGACTCTTGTCTACAGGTTAAGAATAGAAAAAAGGATCAGGCTAACCTAGTTTTAGTTATTGAACATCCAACCACTCTTAGGAAGATGGGTGGTAGAACTAGCTAAAATCTGGAAGAAGTGCTTCCTGAAGTTCAAGTTCAAGTTTCTCCAGAAGTTGAGGTTTGTTTATAGTCAGAAGATTTGGAAGAGGAAGGTATTATTTTTGAAGAAGAAGAAGATCTTGCTTCCAGATAAATCTTAATAATAGCTCAAAATCCTTGCCTTTGATCCAAATCTGACTTTCAAAAAAAATGTAAAAGAGGCAGGAAAATGGAAGCAGAAAGGTTGCAGTTTGATGCTTTGAATTCTATCAATGGGGGTACACAATGGACTATGGAGGTGTTCTTTCTAGTATAGGTAGGTAAAATATCACAACAAAAGGATGAAAGGAGGGTTTTGAATTGTATATCTTGTATATCATGACAGATATAGATATTCATCAAAGTATGATAAGAGAATTTTTTGGCAAAACAAAGAAAAACCCTCAAAACTTGTGTAAATGAAGGATCTTGCCCATATCATTAAGATATATTATTGTTTGATGTAAATATAGTGAATATGGGCTAGGGAAGCATTAGGTAAATTCATAAGTTTTTTAATGAATGTGTTCAAAAAATCTAGGGCTGAAAAAACTTCCATCATTTTTATGAAACTTCATGCTGATCACTAGGAAAATGTGCTTCTTCTTGCCATAATTGGGAAACTATGCTTGAAAATGATAAGGGAAATGATGTGTTTTAGGTCCATCATTACACTAGGGAATGGTATATATTCCTTGATATTTGTTAGGCCCCTCAATAGTATAAAATATCAAAAAAGTAATCCAATAATTGTAGCTATTTCTTAATTAGGAAAACTAGCATAATGAAATGCATCGCTAATATGAAATTTTATGCTACAATAAATGCATTCTAAATGATTATTTTATCTCTATATAATGTTTTTAAACTCTCAATAGATCATTGTGAACAATAAATGCTAGATATTTTTTTAGTTGATCCCTAGATGCTCAAATACACTAAGACATGCATGTGTATTTATAAATGACCCAAATTCAAATCAAGACCCTATTGACATGAAAATTGACATTGAATAGTCATAAAATATAAAACCACAAAACATGGGTACACTCTAATTAACCCAAGACACATATAACCCCAAACATACTCACTATGTTTTTGGTCCCAAAAAACATAATGACTATATTTCTAGGAAACCCAACATAAGACCACAAAAATAAGAACAAAGAGAAAAGGAAAAAAGAGAAGGGACATGAAAAAAATCACAAAATTTGCCTATATGTGTGTGTGTGTGTGTGTGTGTGTGTGTGTGTGTGTGTGTGTATACATATCAAAGTAAAGCAAACATAGTATATATACAATATATTTTGACCCTAAATCTCTTGAAATAAAACTATATGTACCTAAGAGTATTTTAAAAATAATTTTTATTTGTGTAAACATGCATGGGTCAACTTCAAATATTAACAAATGCTAAGAAAATTTTAAATCGCTAAAAATAATGAAATAATCATAACTAAGCATAACCATGACATGTCTTAGATCCAAAACAACCAAATCACCTTTGAATCAAGTGTTATGAGATCATTGGAAATTAGAGTCAGGTACATTGTTTATGTCAGGCATTCAATCTCTATCATCTTGTCAAGCCATGTTTGTACTTAAAAATTATTTTTAATCAGAGTACCAAGATAAATAATTATGTAATGTGATTCCCCCCTCAAGATTACAGAAAAGTGTGTGATAATGATAATTAGATCTTGAAAAACTAAACTAAACATATTGCTTGTAAGAGCAATAATATACAAAAGTTAAGCATAAAAAAAAATCAATAATATTTGTGAATTAAGAAGATAGTGTACCTTGTACATCATCTTAAAAAACATTATTTCATATATCTTCAGAATCTAACATCTATCCTGCAACTGAATAAGTGTATAAATTAATAATAAGTGAAAAACAACATAAAATTAGGGGTTTTTGCCACAACATATGTACATCAAAAGTTAATATTTAAAAAAAATGAATTTATGTTATTATTACATCTTAACTTTGTAAAAAGAACTTTAGGATAAAAATACCATGGGTGAACGACATGAAATTTTGACACAGATAGGACCAAGTTCAATCGAGATCCAAAATAGTTGATTAGGAACTCTTAATAAGTAATTTTAAACTTATGTTTTACCAATTATCCTTCATTCATGAAATTTCAAAATTTTTAGGGAGCATTTTGTACCCCTATTTTTTTTTTTGGGGTGGGGTACTCAACACTTTTGACAAGAAATAGTATGGTTTTGGGAGGGACTGTATAGTCTTAAAAATAAAATTCATACTTTTTTGGAAGAAATCGTGTGGTTAAATGAGGAACTATATATTCTTATGGGAAAATGTACTATTCTAGGTATTTTTAAAAATTATACTTTTGGCATCTAAAAATAATATATTTAATGATAAATATATATTAATGAGATAAGTATTATTTTTTTTCTTTATTTATTGTGATGTAGGCTTCATACACATGCATAAGTTCTAAAATAGAAGATTTATGTAATTTATATATGCATTAGGGTTGGATGATTTAAAGTGGGAACATCTAGATGGAGTTGGGTTAGGCTATGTTGAAAACCTACTAAAGATGTGATATGACATAGTTGTTCTCATTATTTTTTTGGAGAATTTAAATAATGAGACTTGTACTTTATAGTTATTGACGAGGGCGATATTAGTGACCCTAGTGGATGTAAAGATAATATGGAGATTACCAATTGGGGGAGATAGGTGATATTGTAGAGACTTGGGAAGAATAAGAAGAGAAAATATCATGGATACTATATACGAGACCTTTGGATAAAGATGATAATAGAGTGGTCTTACTAATTGATAACATACAGGTGGATACCCCATGGTTGCATGAGCACATGGATATACTATGGACATCATTTTATGCAATCAAAACATGATGGGTATCATGCATTTATGGGAGCAAACATGTGATACATAAATGTAGTTAAGGTAGGGGGTCAAATGAAATTCATATAAATTTTGAATCTTATCAAACAACTTTACATTATACACACATAATATTCTTCAAAATACTAATTTCCTTGTATTTTACACAACAACAATGTACATGTTCTTTAAGTGATAGTTAAAGAAATGCTAATGATGCATGAAATCAACTTTTAATTCATAAATCATAAAGTAATAATAATTAACACTCGTATTGAGTTTATATTTTCAAAATATAAAATATATGTACCTAATTTTTTTACAACACCATTTTACACAATTTTTTTTTTCTTGTTTTAATATTCTTGATTTATATAAGTATGATTGGTTGTTTATATGACTTATCTTACCCCACACTACTAGCTTATATTTTTTTTCTTAAGCCTTATAAATGCATTTGACAATTTAGTAAATCATATGTGTTCATCCTTAAGCTTAATTATACACATATATATTACTTTTCATGCCCTGCACCTCTATTTTGCCTAGGATGGAATTGAATTTCCCTCTAATTCTTCCTTAGGAATAATTGGCAGGCCCACCATATTTCTTTGTCATTATTTTTTGGGCCCTTTAAAATTTGATCACATTCCTTGCACCTTGTTTTTTGCTTATTAATTTTTTTAAGGTCATCCTTAGTTCGTGTCATGTTCTAGATCTTGATATTTATACCGAACCATTTCCCTATGTATCACGTATGAAAGAGGTTTTCAAGTCTTGTGTGAACTAGCAAGTTCTAATCCACCCTTCAAAGTTTGATAAAAATATTTTCATATATATTAATACACTTGTGACATAGACATTCACATTGATAATTCAACCTTTGTGACATCACTCTATTGTACTAAACAGAGGTTTAGGAAAATATGCATGTAATTTCATCTTCATTTAGGGAAGAAGAGGTTCAAGCTCTTGTTCAAGATTTCATTTATAATGCACAAGAACTACATGAAGTATGATTATAATATAATATATTTATAGATTTAACTCCTCTATGCTTGACTGACCCAAAAAAAAATGTTTTAAGTTGATGTCAAGCTAAGTTGAAATAGAAAAATAATACATAATTTCAAAAAAAAAATGACTAAAATTTTCAAGAAGGGCAAGCACAAGATTTTATGATATCCTGAGGTGAACTTGCACCAAAAATTATAGAATAAAAAACAGTATGGATTTGGTGCAAGAAGACATAATGTTTGGTCTCATAAGGGTAGCACTAATTATTCCTTAGGTATAATTGTTGGTCAAAAAATGGCACCATTTCGATTTCTATCAAGTTAGTGACCTAGATTTAACACACATTTATATTTAGCCTTTTACAAAATCGTTTCAATCTCAAAATCCAAATATTTTGCTCAAGTATAATCATTCCTTGTCTTTCTCTATCTCTTTTAGTCATTTTATTATTTTAGAATTTTAATTATGTTTGTTTATTATTGATGGACACTAGGAAAGCTCTAAAAATTACTATTTTATATTGTTAAATAATAGATCTCCCTTTTGTATCTTGTTTTATCAATTGTGCTTAAGTTATTTTATCTAAAAAATAAAAAAGATAAAATAAATTGGTAAGCCCCTCTGTTATTCGAAGCTCATACCTTTTAAGGTTTGCTCCTTAGAGTATTATGGTTTTTTTTTAATTTGTTAGATATGATTTTCAAATTTACATATTTTACTACATGGTTTGATCAAACCCTAACTTATATTCATCTATTTATGCTTTTAGATTAGATCCACCTTCACAATTAGGTGAAAAACACTTTTTTTGTTTAACAAGCATATATAATGTAAGGTTACCTAGGGTTTGATCTTCTTATTCTAAAACTAATTTTCAGATTTTCGTAATTATTATCCCTATTACATTGAATATTGGTACTACTAGTGATATCCATCATTTATGGTTGATGTTGGTGCTAAGAACCAATATATTATTGACATGGTAACCATTATTTATTATTTAAATGTTGACAGAGATAATGAAACCTATGATGATCCAAAATTTTCTAAAATAGTTAGCTATGCGGGGTTGTAATTATTGTTATCTTTATGATTCAATTGAGTAAAACCTAGGAAGTGTAGAATATTTATTTCAAAAATTATAAAACTATCAACATAAAATTAGCAATAAACATGTCTAACCTGAGTAACCTTCTATAGATCCACTGGATGGTTCTACTTAATCTACATCAGGTGGTGATGCTAATAATCCTCGTGATATCAATCTTCCTATGCATAAATGCCTAATGCTACTACACCTCCTCAAATTAGTGTTTCTAATATTATACAATCTAATGCTTTTATATTTCCTCCTATGAATCCAACGACCAATGTTTTTCCACAAACACATCCATATATTATGTCTCTTAGTCTTCAACATACACAGAACACCAATCATGCTTCTCATGAAAATCATAAGATACACATATCTTCATGTTAATCATACATCTAATGGTGCACCTACTGATCTACTAGTAAAACAACCCAGGATATGAAAATTAAATTTCATGATTATCCCAAGTATCTAGCAACATAGACATATGGTTTCATCTTATGACATATTAAGAAACCATTTAGATATTAAACTTTTTATTTTCCCCTTGCCTCCTTCATTTCAAGTGCTTAGCTTTACATAATTTAGACAAAATTTGTGGATCTATCATGACACATCAATGCTTTCTTTGTATCTTATATTGGTTCTCAACATGATGAAGTGCTTGTGACCAAGTTATTTCCTAGGAGTCTCATTTATTATGCATTAGATTAATTATATGCCTTATACATGGAATCTATTCATAAATTACATGTATGATCTATTTATTCTCTTATTAAGATATTTTTTAATAAACATTTTTCAAAATATCATATTCTCTCAAATTGATTAATCAAACAAGGAACTAATGACCAAATTGTTGACTATATGCTTAAATTTAAGACCATGGTTACAAAAATATCACATTAACTCCTTGGTAGTAAGATTTAAAATAAAATAGTTTTATCAATACAATCAAAGAACTCTTTTTGTTTAATACTTGTGATTATTTTGATGAGATTTTCCATGCACTATGCAACATTGAGGTTAAACAAATGGATTCCAATATGTTAAAGTATAGATCTATCACTTATACATCCATTACCTTCAAATATAAAGTAAATACAATGTTCAAAGCTAATACTAATGATGCATTTAATTTTCAATCTAATAAAAAGGCCAAAATAGTTAAAACAGTTTCAAAACAAAACAATATGCTTATCTTTCCTACTTTTAGACCCAAGTGACAATTTATGACATTAGTATATGCTCCTCACAAGATAGATAAGTGATTGATCAAAAGTAACATGATTTAATTACTATATCCATATGAATTAGATTCAAATTGATAATCTACTAAAGGGTATGATCCAAACCATTTTTTGACTACCATCAAGCTTCAAGATATACAACTAATTGATGTTTCAAGTTATGACATAATATTCAAGATCTAATCACTAAAAACACTATTCAAATCAATGGGCATAATTATAAATTAAATTAATATGTTGTAACACCCAACCAATGCTTATAAATATATAATAATC
The DNA here is from genome assembly GCA_037957365.1 of Torreya grandis. Lineage (NCBI taxonomy): Eukaryota > Viridiplantae > Streptophyta > Pinopsida > Cupressales > Taxaceae > Torreya > Torreya grandis. Next base: position 2,883,855 of record JARHVA010000255.1, on the reverse strand, counting down.
CATTATCAAATAAAAATTATCCAAAGCAAAAAAATATACATATGACCATATTTATACATCATTCAACTATTCCACTCGAGCATGAGATTGAAAACATTATTGGTATGATTTTTGTCTTTGAAAGGAAAGTGAATTCTGTCACATTATATACCATGAGATATATAACAATGAATAAAATAATGGTCCTTCATGCATGGTTTTTTTGTCTATCATCTTTATATCACATATGTTATTATGATTGAAAATAATTCTAGCAAAAACATTTTTTGATGTCATTAATGTCTATTAATACTACACCAAGAGATATTCACTTAGTATGACTACATTATTTCATAGTTATGATGGTCATAAATTCACTCCCTAGGTCATATTATCCTACCGATTTTAGTCAATCTGTAAAACCTTCTAGTTTGGTTCTATGAAATATCAGATACATGATCATATAATATATTTCTTGGATGCCATTTTATTATCCAAATAAGATAAATAATTTCTACATCACACCATTTTATCATGGTCATGTACAATAATAGGTCAAGTACTATGTATGACACAAATTATGAGTGACATACTCAATTTCAAAGACCACATGTGTGACCATATAGTGTGCATAAAATGGAACAAAAAATCCACCCTATTTTGATTACATATACTATTATAACATCATCCTATATGGTCCCTACTATATTTTCTTCTATGACACATTTTTACCATCACATATTCTTACACATGCAATTATGTCTCCTCAAGCCCATCCTACACATATTCCTCTTTGGGATGATGATATATTTTTCACATCTTGTATCTATTTCTATAATAATTCAAGTGACACATCTGAATCCTATAGTATGGAGCCTATCATTATAGGTAAAATCATTGGTTAGCCACACTAGCATGCATCTTTCACTTCATTTATATATCTTTATTTGACTACAACGTTCTTGTTGTGCATACTATGTCTCATATCTTGTTTGTGATTTCCTCACTTGAGTTTAATTATTTCTTATATTTTATAAATTTGACACCTTGGAACTTCCTTTTCTTGCATTAGAATTATTATATCATTATTTTTATGTTTATTTGTATATTCCATTGGCCCCTTCCCATTTGATTTTTTATCCCATTATAAGTAGTTGCTTTGGCTTCCATATTATGCCAACATATATGTTAAGACCTTATATAACATCATGCATTGTGTTTTGAGGGAATTTTTAGGTTTATTTTAGTCCTCTTTATCTTAATGCTCTTAATTGTGCCCATAGGATTTTCTATTTGAGTTTTCTACTGATTGTGCCCCTCGGCTTCTAATTTTATTTGTAAGCCTTGATTATTTATTCTAGTTTGTGCCCCAATGTATTCTTGTTTTTATCTTATATCTTCTTCTATAAATTTTGTTAAACAATAAAAATATTTATAAAATACAAATGAAAATAATATCTCATTTCAATAGATAAATATATGTTATAGGGTTTTATAATCATGTTTTACACACTTTATTCTCATGGTATTTCTTTGAGTGGGTGTTATGTATGTATGTATAGCCCACTAATGTGATGGAGAATTATCACATTAGTGGCATGAACTAAGTTGGGGGTATCTCTATATATCAAATATATATAGTGATATATTTCTTTGCTTTCCATTTATCACATTGGACTACTCACATTGGTTACGACATATCTTCATATTACTTGTATCTTGGTCAGATGGGTATCTATGTTGTGTAATTACATATGATTTTTACATTGATTACATTGTATGTTATGTGCAAGTGCTTATTTTCATGCACTCCTCTAAAAACATAGAGAATTCACCATGTGTCAATTTTGATGAGTCTAAAATTATTAGACAAAAACTCTAACTACTTAAACTATTTAAAACCTAACTCAACAACTCTAAAACTAATTAGATTAATAATGGAAAAGTCATTTTCAATGAAATACGTATCATATATAATTTAATGGATCGATGCTAGATTCTATATAAAAATATATATGAATAGAGGAAAGGTAAAACTATTGACAACACCACAAGCGCTGCCAATTTTGGGTAGTCCATTAGACTTGGTATGAATCCATACCAATATTTGCATAATATCTACAAGTGCTTTGGTGGAATGATGTATCTCAAATGTGGCACCATCTCGATTGCTATATATTTCTCTATGGAGGTTGAAACTATCATAATGAAAAGGATAAGTTACATTGCAATGGATATAAGTTTCTATTTTAGTAAGAGGAATTTTTTAAAGTGAAAGAGTGTAAATCGATTGTTGTACCTCATTCAAAACCCATGAATACTTATCCTATCTCACATTTTATACATGAAGCATCAAGGGACAATAATATTATATTCATTTTAATAATATTTCTAAAACATATTTTTCTTGACTAGTGATCCATTAGACTTTATGTTTTTTTTTCAATAGGGTAGATAAGATGCTTACGAATACAAGCTCAATTTGTGCCCGGATTTTCTTCTAGGTGTTCAAGTATAGCACTTTTATGTGTTTCTACGCCTAATGTAATAGATCGAAGTGACAACATATTTGTAGCATGGACGAACTAAAGCTACAAGATAGACTCCATGTAGTCAAAGTCTTATCTCAATGTCTATAGTATTACAACATTTATTCAAGATACACACTAAATGTGGATCTATGCCACAATCAAATCAACTCTCATGATGTCCTTATCCATCCTTGAGAATAAAAAATGCTTAGTCAAATATGTCACCACTTTTAAAGATATAGACCCTTTGTAATGAGTATAAGTCATGTAAATCTAATAGCTACCTTAAAACCTGGTTTGATGTGTGATGTGACCCTTTATATATATATATATATATAATTCATTCTTTTATATATAATATAATTATATTAATATATCATATATATAATAGATATATTAGTATAATATTTATATATATTGATGGTAATTATTATATATAAATATGTTAATATATATGTTTATATATTAGATAAATATGTTTATACATTTATACTAATATATTTTAATTTTAATATTTATTTTAACTAATTTCCTAATTTTTTTGATATTACTATTATTTTTTTTCCCACATATATGTCAAATAAAAATTAATAATAATGTCATAAAAATTTATAAAATTAGTTCAAATAAATATTAAAAATAAAACATATCACTACAAATGTATAAACATATTCATCTAATATAAAAACATATTTATATATGTTATATAATCATTAACATCAATATATAGAAATATTATACTTAATAAATATATATATATATATATGTATATAAACTAAGTATAATATTTCTATATATTGATGTTAATGATTATATAACATATATAAATATGTTTTTATATTATTTTTATATATAAATATTATATTTAGTTTATTTATATGTATAGAAATATTATACTTAATTTATTGATGTTAATTATTATATAACATATATAAATATGTTTATATATATATATATATATAAACATATTCACACTTAGTTTAAACATATATATATACTTAGTTTATTTATATATATAAACATATTCATTTAATATAAAAACATATTTATATATGTTAATTAAACATCATTATATAGAAATATTATACTTAGTTTTTTTTATTTATTTATATATACTTAGTTTATTTATATATATAAACATATTCATTTAATATAAAAACATATTTATATATGTTAAATAAACATCATTATATAGAAATATTATACTTAGTTTTATTTATTTATATATATATATATATATAAACATATTCATCTAATATAAAAACATATTTATATATGTTATTCATTGATATTTTGTAACCCGTTCCGTTTCTCTCGCAGGTTCTCCTGAGCGTTGTTGTTCGAACTGCTTCCTTGATGATGTGAATCACCTTGCCTTTCACCGAACTTCCTCGCCTCACCATCCTCAATATGAATCTGCTTTTTAAAGGTCCTACCTTCTCATGAGAGGCTTTTTCTCTTTATCGATTCATGCCTTTTTTTCTTTTTCTGGCACTCAATTTCTTTATCTTTTCCATCGAAATCCGATCTTAATTTTCTCTCCGAATCCATTTTTTACCCCCTTGGTAGCTAGTATAAAACCTCTTATGCTTATAATCCTCATCCAAATGATGTTGGACAGAATTAGAGGTATTCCCTTCTTGCCCTGACTTAACCTGAGAGGCAATTTCTTTCCCATTTTTGAATTGACCAGAATTAATTTTTGCTTCCTCATTTATATCTGTGGTTCTCCTTTGATCCTCATTCCTAGCCATGTGGTAGTTAGGACCATTTGCATTGCTCCCTTATCTGCCATCACCTGCTCTTCATGAGCTAATTCTGTTAGGGATTTAAAGCGTTCCAGAACTAGGATTGTAATGGTGAGTGCATGGTGAATAAATTGGAGGAATGACATACTTGTCTTTTCAGTCATCCAGGGCATCGGACCTCCTATATTAGCAGCTGCATTGCTTATTCTAAGACCAGGCATCAGAATTCATCGCTGCATTCATGCTTTACTTTCCCATTTAGAGTCGATGTATATACTATAGTAAGTTGCAGTTACCATTCTAGAATCTATCAACACTTGCCTGAATTGCCTTGCCTCCTTGCTTTTTCCTCTACTCTTCTTATGCCGTCGTAGTGATATTCGAACTACAAATTCAATCTTTTCTTCCCCTTCCATGTAGATAGCCTTTTGTATTTTTCTATCTTTTGTGTCAGATGGGCACAACTTCACTTAATAAAGAAAACCTTCCCTTGGCGATATGCTCGTAATGTTGTTAGAGTTTGTTCCTATATAGAAAACCTCATAAGTGACCAGTTATGAGTGATTTTTAATGATTGTTCCATCTCTTAACTGCTCTGAGTTACCTTTAGATGCACTATCGAATTTTAATTTGCACCATCTTCTTTTTGGGGGGTGCCATTTAACGTTTTCCTTTATAACATTCTTATTCTATTTACCACTTGGAATTAATAAATCTTATGTTGCCTTGGAACCTTCTCAATTATTCAAAACTTTTGGCTCCACTGGGCTTGCTTATTTATTTTTCGCTTGACAGGTTATGCCAACAATTTGATTAATATTGCATTGCAATTTTGTCCATATTATCTATGGAGTCTTGCTCTTCATCTTCTGTTCAAATATTTTAGCATTTAGTTCCATCCAAACCTTCCATCCCAACATACTTGGTCACATTTCCCAAATGTCTCATATTATGTTCAGCTTATAATACGCCAGTCTTTGAGATGCCCTTGTCAGTTTTGGTTTAAGCTCTATTCTAAATTGATACTATTAAGAAAGAAGTTCCATAGAAATGATGTGTAGTGGAAATGGAACAATAGATGATCCATGCTTTCTGTGTTCTGAGCATAAAACACACCATGATGGGCCTTAGAAACCTCTTTTCTTCAAATTTTCTCCTGTAAGAATTTTTCCTTATGCAGCCAGCCATAAGAAGGCCTTAGCTTTCAGCCAAGCTTTAGATTTCCATATTCTGTTCCAAACTAGCATGTTGAAATTATTAATTTGTGTATCCAATTGTTTATTATAGCCTTCTTTAGCTGATTATTCTCTTGACCCTCGATTGTTCTAGTTGATAACATCTCTATTTTCACTCCATGGGATTCTAAAACCCTCTAACATGGCATTAATTTTCTTATGCCCCTCACTTTGTATCCCTTTTTTGCATTGACAGGTTTTCCAAACAAAGGATGTGAACACATATTCCATCTTCTCTATCCAATAGTCTTTAACTTTGTGCCCCCACTGCCTTATGGTGACTTATCCTATGTCCCTGAGGTTTGCCTCCATGGTCAATGGTTTAGGATATATCCATCTATCATCCTAAAAGTTTGTCAATTCCCCATTCTTTACATTGTAGAAAATATCCTTTAGGATTATACATATGGCTTCCTTCATACTATTCCAAATTTCCAAGCCCTGGGGGAGATTCTTAACAATGAAGATTCTAGATTGTTCACTATTGTCTATGTACTTTCCTTTTAACATCTCACTCCAATGCATTCCCGGGCTATTCTCCAATCTCTAGACTAGCTTTGCTACTAGAGCCCTATTTAACTTATCCAAATCTCTTATTCCATCTCCCCCCTAGCTTTTTGGTTTACTCACCTTATCCCAGGCTAGTAAAGGAATTATATATTTTTCTCTAGTACCTAGCTTGAGGAACTTCTTGTAAAATCTCTTAATTTGATTAATTACATTTATAGGATCCTTGAACATTGAGAACCAGTAAACTATGATTGCCTGAAGCACATATATGATAAGGGTTATTCTTACCACAAAAGTTAAATATTTCTCTTTCTAGCTGCTATGTTTTTTACTTATTTTTTTAATGATCTCTTTCCATAGTTTCTTCCCCCCATTACCATTGAAAAGAGGAAACCTCAGATACCAAGTTGGAAGGATAGTGATTTTGAATCCCATAAACTTATTTAGAAATGCTTGCAGATTAGGGGACATATTTAATCAAAACACTTTGGATTTTTATTTGTTTATAATTTGCCATGAAGCTTGTTTCAAACCTAGAAAGAGCACCCCTAATTATTTTCACCTCCTACATGGTAGAATTTGCAAAAAGTAAGTTATCATATACAAATTGGAGGTGGGTGTACCCTTCCCCATCAATTGTTTCTTGTAGACACTTGTTGCTTCTCTTCAACTACTTTAACGTCATGCCCAGGGTTTCTACCATCAAAATGAATAAGTATGGAGAGAGGGGATCCCCTTGTCCAAGACCCCGTGTGGATGAGAAGAAGCCCTTTGGAGACATATTCACCATCACTAAGAAAATAAAAGTTGAGTAACAACTTCTAATCCATTTTCTCCAACTTGTACCAAATCCAAATTTCTCTTGGATCCCCTCAAGGAAGTTTCAATTAACCCTGTCAAAGGATTTAGATATGTCGATTTTAAGCAACGTCCCTTGCCTTTTAATTTTATGAAGAGAATGGTTGACCTCATGTGCTATAATTATTCCATCTAAAATATGTCTCCCCTACACAAAGCATGTCTATTCCTTTGAGATAAATTTTGGTAGAATACCCTGAAGCCTGGATGCAATTATTTTTGAAATAATCTCATAAATTGAGTTGCATAACGAGATAGGCTTGAGTCCTCAGGGGATCTACATTCAATTTTTTTAGGGATAAGGGAAATAATGGTGGTGTTGAGTGCCTTTAACATGATTTGAGATTCTTTGGATTCCTACACAACCTTCTTTATATTTTCCCCCAAGATTTCCCAAAAATGCTAGAAGAAAAATGGGAAAACTTTCAGGACCTAGAGCACTATCCCCTTCCATTTCAAAAATAACTTTTTTGACCTCCTCCAATTCTATGTTTTTCAGTATCATTTTATTGTCATAATTTGTGAACAACTAGGGGATCTAGTCCCTGAATTCCTCTTCCTCCTTGATTCCTCATTCTCTTAACTATATATTATTTTCTAGGAATTAACCGAGTGCTCTTTAATCTCCTATGGATCCTCGATCATAAGTCCCTCTTTATTTTCTAACTTTCTAATATAATTTTTTTGTCTTCTAATTCTACAAGAAAGATGGAAGAATCTCATATTTCTATATCCTTCTTTTAACCATCTTATTTTGGACTTTTGTCTTAAATCCTCCATTTCTCTAGCTAATTCTTCTTCTTCCATCTGAAGGTCATTCTTAATGCTTCCTTCCAGCTTCCTACCTTGAATTTATTCACTTCATCTCTCTAGATCACTTTTTTGCTAAAAGATACTCTTAAATGTGACCTCATTCTAATATTTTAGGGCCATCCTGAGATACTTTAATTTCTTGTGTAAAATAAACATTTTTTGTCCCATATATAGGACTAGATTTGTTCCATTGATTTTTAAAGAAATACTCAATACCAGGGTGTTCCATCCACATCTTTTCAAATCTAAAGGGCACCTTGGTTGGTTGCTCATCTTTGGGTAAGCATATGGACATAGGCCAATAGTCTAACCTTGCCTCTCTCAAGACGTCCACTTATAAGATAAATTTGGTTTCCAAAGCCTTTCTATTGATAAAAAATATTTCTAGCCTCTCTAGGATTAGCTCCCTTCCTTGCCTTTTATTATTCCATGTGAATCAACCACTCTTGGTTTTCATATCACACAAATCTAAGTTCTCCAAGAAATTTCAAAAAGTTCCACAATCCCTTTCATTTCCTTTTCCAACTTTATTTTTAGATCACCCCAATCTTGCATTCAAATCTCCCCCAATTATCCAGGGGAATTCATTTTTGGCATTGATTTCAACCTTTTAGTTGACTCCATGTTTGTTCTCTTTCCTCTTTACATTGAGATCCATAAAAGTTTAACAAATAAAAGGAAAGATTGGTCCTCCTGCTTTCTAAATTATCAATAATGAATTGAATTTGCTATTGGATTATCCAAAGATAACCTTAATTTTGATTCCAGAGGAAAGCCATTCCCCTTGTCGTGCCTATAGTATTCCTACCACCAAAAATTCTACCTAGAACTTTAGCGAAGCTATTACTAAAAGAGTCTATATCCTTAGTTTTGGTTTCTTGAAGGATTAACACTTTCAATTTTTAATTTTTTATAATGTTTTTTAGAATCCTTATTTTGGCATGGGCATTTAGACCCTTAATATTTTAGGATAAAACATACATTAGGAAGGAGGATGATTCTCGGTGCCCACCAAGATTGACTCCAACTGAACTTTCGTACCTACCCTTATAGCCTCAACTATTTCATCTTGTCTTTTCCTATTGGGTCATCCTCTCCTTTATTTTTTGAAATTGCTTAATCTATTTATATTGGGAGTTTGTGAGAGTCCAAGATTGTCTTCAATGTTCTCTGAGTATGTTTCCTCAGACTAGATATGATTGTCAAGTTTTCTTTTCTCCCACTCCTTTCTGCTATACTATTATCTTTGACTTGTTTCACTTGAGATCCATTCTCCATTGTCTTCAGTTTGTTGCCTATTTTTGGTTCCTTTAATAAATTATCTAGGTCATCTTTAAATGCATAATGAACCGTATTGTATTCTAATTCCATGTTGTCCTTCTCCTTCTGTTGTTGGGTTTTAGGCACCCTTTTTGACTCTTCTTTCTAAAGAATTTTATATTTTATTTCAACTCTCCCTTCATTGGGGATATAATTCTTAACCACCATACCTTTCCCTTTAGCTACATGTTTCTTCTTTGGCTTCATAAATACTTCAACATCTTTTTAAAAGGACTGCGATAATTTTCCCTCATAATTGGTCTTTTGCAGGGAGGGACATTCTCTAAATAAATGCTCATACTCATGGAAGTTTATACATCTGAATAAGATACTTTCATAATCTAGACCATGATTTCATTCAAGTTCTCTCTAGATTTCAACATAATAATTTTTGTTAAAAGTTAAGTTAGACCTAGTTCCACATAAATCCTTGCATAACTTGACAGACCTTTACCATGATGGATTTTTGAAATATCAACCGGATGACCTAAAGTATTAGTAATAATCTCAAATAAAAACCTAGACCAAAATTCCTATAGCATAACATATAGGCGAATCTAGACTAGTATCATGGTAAGAATTTCTTTAGTTGGCTTGAATATCGTAGGCTAGTACTTCATAAAAAGTCCCACATTTTTAAAGAAGTAACTCCCCTAAAAACATTGTCTTTATCTGACTCATTTTTGAAGATTACTATAAAATATCCTTTTTCACAAAATCCTAACTCATATTCCCCATTAGTTTTCCAGGTTCTCCTGGTCCGCATACGTATTTCCTCCATTGTTAACTAGAATCCCACAAACTTGCAGATTAGGCTATGACCATAATGTCCTGATATACTCCTGATCTCTATTGGATCAAACATTGCTATAAGGGTCCCTTCATTTACTTACATGCATGTATTTATTTCTCCATTCCCAAGGTCTTGCAATTTTTTCTTCCCCACCGCATTCATTAATGCATTAATTTCCTTGTCAGAAACCACTGAAGTGGAACCAACCAACATATTTTTGGAAGAGGGTTTTTTTCAGGGGAAGACTCCCCCTATAGAAAACATCTTGTAACTATAATAAGACAATAATGTAACCAAATCACAAATAACCAAAGCAATTCATACTCTCCCAAATGATCAAAACATAATTGTGCTCATGTTCTCTATTTTTTTTTGATCAAATGACACACACATATATAATTATGTCAAAATTAATTTTAATAATAATATCATAGAAAATTATGAAATTAATTAAAATAAATATTAAAAATAAAATATATCAATATAAATATATAAACATATTCATCTAGTATATAAACATATTAATATATGTTATATAATAATTAGCATTAATATTTCTTAGTTTATATATATTAATGTATATTAATGTTAATTATTATATAGCATATTGATATATTTATATATTAGATGAATAAGATATAAACATATTTATATATGCTATACAAAAATGAGCATTAATATATAAAAATATTATGTCTTAGTTTATATATATAAACTAAGTATAATATTTCTATATATTAATGTTCATTATTGTATAACATATATAAATATTTTTATATGTTATATGAATATGTTTATATATTTATAGTGATATATTTTAATTTTAATATTTATTTTAATTAATTTAATAAATTTTTATAATATTATTATTAAAATTATTTTTGACACAATTTTACATATATAATTATAATATTATGTCCCAAAAAAATCATTTAATAATGTCATAAAAATTTATGAAATTAGTTAAAATAAATATAAAAATAAAATATATACATCTAATATATAAACATATTTATATATATTGTATAATAATTAACATTAATATATTAAAATATTATTTTTTTTATATATAAACATATTCATCTTATGTGTGTATATATATATAATATAATAATTAACATTAATATATAAAAATATTATATTTTATAATTAACATATTATTTATATATATATATATATATATATATATATATAAAGTATAATATTTTGATATATTAATGTTAATTTTATATATATATATATATATATATATATATATATATATATCCCTTTTGAATTAGATTTCATGACTCCCATTTTCAAAAAGGTTACTAATTAGCAATTTTCCCAAATGTGCAAGTTATGTTGGAATGGATTCACCTTTGGTAATGTGGGGTTTTGTAATGTAAAAGAATGTAAATCGGTAGTTGTACTCATTTGAAACCCATGGATGCTTATTGTGTACATTTGTTGTGAATGATTTTAAACAACAATAATATAAAATTTTGGGTAGAAGTGATGGTGGAAAATGAGATTGTGTGTTCCTTCATAGTGAGTATGAGCAGTTGTGAAGTGCTAAGAAAGAGGAAGGCCATATAAAGCATGAAAGTGATTAAATATTTGAAAATGCACTGGGCAATGATGGTAAAGGACAAAACTAAACTATTTAAGGGGATGGACTTGAATGAGCTCATGTAGATATATGTACAGAACTTTGTAACATGTCATTATAAAAATATATAAGATATTCATCATTCCCTTTTTGGTGCAATGAAGTCAACGCTTCCTTCCACTAATAGGGCTCCTTTGTGTAGTGAAGGAATTATAGGAGTTATAGTTCGTAAAGACACAAATATTTGTTAGGCTCCATCCATTAGAAAATCACTGAGAAATGAGAGTGCAGGGGTTGTGGAAGGGATTCTGGCATAAAATATTAATGCTACGACTGCCCCACCCTTATCTATTAGGGTTGAGACATGCACAACAGGTCCTTATTTTAGTGTTTCAGCACCACGAGTGGAAAAGTTAGGGAAGAAAATAGTTTTGAATCTGGTCACTGTTGGGGTAACACTAGTTATTTATTTTGACAAGGAAGATCTAGAGGAGGTGCTTCAAAATGAAGAATGGTTATGGCTAGGGGTTTGGTGTGCAGATTTGATAGGTTTTGGCCTACCCTTTTAGCCCTTCATCAATGGATTTCTAATTTGATGGCTGGTTTTGAAGGACAATTGAAAACTCTACCCTTGTGCGAGACATTTTTTCATTATGGTTTTGAAAATCTTCCGGATCATGATAATATCATTCAAACCAATTTTTGGAGCTAAGATTAGCACCTTTGCCTTTTGAAATCATGATTCACAGATTTCAATCCTCTAGTTTAAACTCTCTCCATCAAACCCATCTAGGTTTGGCTACTATATATTCCTCTTTAGTTTCTGGTGGAAACTTGTTTGTTAGCTATTAGTAGAAATTTAGGGGATATGTTAGACATTGATGCTTCTACTTCAAATTTCTCCCAAACTACCTTTGCCAGAATTCTTGTTTGTTTGGATATCTCTCAGGGCCTACTAGTAACAATTGAGTTGAAATTTAATGGATGATGCTGGTCTAAAACCCTTGATTATGAGGGGTTTCCCTTCAAGAATCAAAATTAATTCAAAATTGGTCATTTATCTGCATCTTTATAGATCTCTAAGTGAAAAGTGGATTCCTCTTGGTGGAAAGAGGCATGTGGTGATCTTCTTACAATTTTTTCAAAAAACAATCCCAATTTGCCTTTAAGTGTTGTTGAAAAATTCATTCATGAGGAGGATCCTAAGGCATGTTTGACTCATGAAGTGCCCCCACCTCTAATTTTTGAGGATTTGGAGTTAGTTGGGATTAGTATTATGGATTTAGATGGTAAAAAATAGGCTTTTAGAGGCTCATCTTTGGATATGTGTATTTTTTCTAGTGTTGATTCAGGTAATCTTTGTAAACAAGAAGATTGGAGTATAGTGAGAATTAAGAAAAAAGGACATCTTACTCCTAATTCTCCTTTTAGGATACTTCACTCTCATAAAGTGAACAAGGGAGAGACGTAGTTGTGTCTAGATAATATGTTCTTTTGATCTATTGTGTAGTATGTTTGTCTTGTAATGTCCTATATAACACCCCGACCATGCTTCTCTTGGGTATTTAATCCTAAGGTTGATGGTTTGTGTTCTTGGTTTATGGTATTATCTTTTACTATAGGGCTTGGCACCCACAAAACCCTTATATATATATATATATATATATATATATATATATATATATATATATATATATATATATATATATATATATATATATATATATATAAATTAATAGCGTTATATGTTTGTATTTAATATTATAATATATACTTTTATATTATACATAATATCAATATATTTATATTATTAATACTATATTATATTATACTCAATATAATATATAATATATTATATTATTAAAAATAATCATTATTTAATTTAAAAAAAAACTGTGTATAATACATAATATTATATTAAATAATTATATATTATAATATATTTATGTATTTATTAATTTAATATATGTAGTAATGGTATATATTATTTTTTATATTATAGCTATTATTAAAATATATAGTATATATTATACTATCATATTACACACACACACACACACAAACACACACACACACACACACACACACACAAATATATTATAATATTTTTTATATAGTATTTATATTAATTATTTTTTATTTTGGTAAATCAGGGCTTTGTAAAGAAAAAGAGAATAGATCAACAATCATATGTCACTCAAAATCCAACATCGCTAACCCTGTCTCATCTTTTTGCATGAAGCATTAAGCCACAATAATATGATATTCATTTTCATAATCCTTCCAAAATATTTTTCCTGACTATTGCTCCCTTAAAGTTTATGTTTTTTCTAATAGGGATAAATGAAATTGTTATGAAGACATACTTCAGCAGTGGCAACCTTTTCTTCCAAGGGTCAGAGTATGGAATTTATATATGTTCTTAAGCCTAATGTAATTGATCCAAGTGTCAATATATTGGTAGCATTGACAAACATAAGCTATAAGATAGATAATGAGATAAGTGTTATCCATATGTCACCACAAAGAAATATGTTTGTCTTCCAACTAAAAACACATTCGTTGAATCTAATATTATGTTGTATTATTGTATTATATTATTAAACGGTCCCATTAGTGTACGATATTCCTTGAAATAACATTTCATTACCCCTCACCATCATTACATAGTTCACCTTGAAATATTTCACTATTTTCATGTTGTGTATGACCATTCCTTTTATTCTAGGGGTCTTAGAATGACATTTTGTATGTTCTTAATCTAGGGTCAATAAATTGGTAGCATGAATGAATGGAAGCTACAAGATATATTTTAGGATGTCAAATTTCTGACTCAAACCAAACATTAGATGTGGATCCATGTCACAATCAAATCAGTGGAAATAATGTAAATTTTGTTTTCTTAAAGCGACGAGCAGTAATTAAATATGAGCACTAACTGCATCTATGTTTTTTGATGAAAGGTTGAGAAACAATACTTTTATCTTCTCCATTTTAATAGTGTTAAATAATAGAGAGTAGTGGTTGTGTATAATGTATGTAGACAATAATACTAATGGCAAAAGTGAAGGTTATGAATTCGTTAATGAATAGAGTTAATCTGGAAAAATGGTATATTCAAGTGTTGATTAAGGATGATCACAAGTTTTGGTTCATGGGATTTATTAAATACCAAAAATCTCTCAAAAACCTATAAAGAACTTTGAACATTGTTCTGCCATCATCGTTTTGCATGAGGGCTCATAATGGGTTTAGGCATTAAACAAAAAAGTGTTTGGGTTTTGTAAATTACATCGAAAGGGATGTAATTGTTCATTTTGGAAAAGCAAAATTTTTTAGAGTGAGAGTGTAAATTGGTAGTCATACCTCAAATGAAACCCATGCTTACTGACCCCATCTCAACTTTTGTGCATAAGACATTAAGTAATAATAATCTAATGGTGCAGTGGGTGGTGATTTAAATGTGTGTTAGATAGTGATGGTGAGGTGAGGGGAATTAATAGGGACTTTCATGTGATGGACTCAAGGAAGCCTAGAATGATATATGGGCAAAGTTTAATGACATTTAAAATCTATCAATGCAATTTAAAGCTTCTACCAAATTATTTAAATTATCCAATAAATGCTTGAAATATGCATCACCTTAAAGAAAATAAGGGTTGAATATCCAATGGCTCCTCTAAAAACATAGAGAATGCACCACATGTCCATTTGGATGAGACTAAAACTATTAGACAAAAACTCTAGTTGCTTAAACTATTTAAAACCTAATTAAATAACACTAGAACCAATTAGATGAATAATGGAAAAGACTTATTCAATAAAATATGCATCATATATAATTTAATATACTGATGCAGGATGTCATATGAAAATAAATATGAATAGAGGAAAGGTAAAACTGCTGACAAGGTCACAAGCACTGCCAATTTTGGGTAGTCCACTGAACTTAGTTATGAATGATCACCAATCTCTCAATACTCTCTACAAGCACTTTGGTGTTTTTATGTATCTAAAATTAGGCACCACCTTGATTGTTATAGATTTCTCTATGGAGGTTTAAACTATCATATTAAAGAACATAAGTTACACTGAACATATCATATAATAGCTTTCTCTATTTTGGTAAGAGGAGTTTTGCAAAGTGAAAGAGTGTAAATTGATAGTTGTACATCACTCAAAACCCATGTTCATTGACCCTATCTCACATTTTGTACATGAAGTTTTAAGCATCAATAATATGATATTCATATTAATAATATTTTTGAAACATCTTGATCCTAACTAATGCTCCATTAAATTTTGTGCTTTTTTTAATAGGGATAAATAAAATGCTAATGAAGACAAGCTCCAATTGTGCCCGAAATTTCTTATAAGGGTTTGAGTATAGTGTTTTTATGCCAGATATAACTACTCCAAGTTAAAATATTTGTAGCATGGGTGAACAAAAGCTACAAGATAGACTCTAGGTCCTCAAAGTCTTATATCAATGTCAGTAGTATTGCAACACTGAATAAAGTTGCACATCAAATTTGGATCCATTCCACAATCAAATAAACTCTCAAGACATGCTTGTCTAATATTGAAAATAGAAAACACTCAAATCAAATATATTTCCACCCTAAAAAATGTAGACCCATTTGTAATGGGTACATGTCATGTAAATCTAATAGCTACCTTGAGTCCTAGTTTAGTGTACATTGTGGACCCTCATGTATATATTATATATTTTCATATATATAATATAAAATATAATTATATTATCATGTGATAAATATAAATAGTAATATAATATTTCTATATTTAATATATTTATTAGATATATTATAATTATGCATATAATATAATAAGAAAAATAATATATATCAATGAATATCAATATCAATATCAAATTCCATGTAACCACTTGAGATTGATGTGTTACTAGTCCATTGTTCTTTTACGAATCCATATCAAACAAGTGCACTCTTTGTTTTTATAGTAGAAAATAATTCATGGAAAAGAATTCATCCTTCAAATTCAAGGGGATTTTCTTCGCCTTCTTTCATGTGTCTCTTAACATTTCACCATTTGCGAATAAAGGCTATGCAAAGTATTCTTTGAACGTTGACCCCAAGACTGCCAAGATCTTTGTCTCTTGTGGTAATTTCATTTTTAAATTGTGTCTTCAACTTCAATTTAGAAATATTTAATTGCATAAAGCTACGGAATTAATTTCTTCATTGACCTCAAATACATTAAATATTTATTGCTTGTGTAACACAATAATTGTTGCTTGTCAAGCTCATTTTGAAAATTTAAAATGTATACACATCCTTTTTAGATTTTAAGATAATAATTAATTATGTTTTTTATTTGGTAGGTAAATGATTTTAAATTAGAGCTATGAATCGGATTAATTTTTTTGACTAGAGCTATGAACCAGGATTGGGACACAAAAAGGGGCCCAGTCTTTGACAATAAGAAAGTGATTAAACAATGAAGAAGTGAAAGATAGCCAAAGAAAGTCAAAATAGAGAAAAAAACATAATAGGTCACCAAGCCTCTATTAATAAGCATTGACAAACTCAAAATGGAATATGATGTCCTTCTATAACACTTTAACCTATCTGACATAGGAAAAATCAAGGTAGAGGTGGGAGCCAACTGAAAGAGCTTAGACAAAAGTGATACAGCCCTTAGCCGTTGGATAGGGCTAGTATTCTCTTGTGCCTTGAAGGAAGGTCTTTCATTATCCAATGAGATTCCCTCTCACCAAAACTTTGACCTTTGACCTCAACCTTTCTACCTCAAAGTGCCTACGCTTCTTGGCAGTGGTACCTAGTCAACTTTATGTTCCCAAAATGCTTGGGTGGAGACTCAGTAACAAGATAAATGGGGGAAGACACACCGTAGGGAGAGGGAACTAAGGGTGGCACAACATGAGGAGGGGGTAATAATTAATTGTGTTATTGTATCAATTCAAGTTTGATTTCTTGCTTCTAAAGTCATTTCAAGCATTAAACATTTCACAACAATCACTTGGTAGAATTTTAGTTTTAAAAATTATAGAAAATATGTATCACAATAACTTTAAAAATTTGCAATGTTCATACCCTTCAATTAATTATATGTTAAATAAATTTATTTTCAAAAAAAAAAATGGCCTAAAATTTATTAAATTTGAATATAAACATTAAAATATTTAGTGTTGATAAAAAAAATCCTATTTTTTATCTTGATTAAGATTAATTGTTTCAAGTGATACCTATAATAACATGTGATGTGATAGTACTGACTAAAAATTGATATCAATAAGATTAAAGACAATATATAACTATTACAATACTTTACAATTTTTGATAGTTTATATAAAATTTCACTTTGCATATGATAAAATGTACCAAAAAAATTAATTGTATTTTATGAAAAAATATACAAGTATGGTCATACGACCAACAAATTAACCCCTTCAATTTTTACAAAAGGGTCATCATGAGACAAATCCATAGTCCATAAAGATGCCAACCATCTATCGTACTTTGTCATCGTTAGAAAAAAACTCCAAAGAATGTATTATAATGAAAAGGGTGCAATAAAAATGAGTGTAAATTGGTAATTGTAATTAATTTTCATAGTTTAAATGTTACCTTTTTGTCAAATTAATTGAACTTCATTGTCAAATTAATTAAACAAATGCAAAAAGATATTATTTAGCAATTTGAGATCGATTTAGAATAAAAATGACCCTTTTCCTTTCATTGTGATTGATAAAATATTATCAGATATCTCACCATTTAAATGAAGACATATTTGTATTGCCCATCTTCTTTCTCACCAGTTGTCTTACCTTCCCCATCCTCCATTATTTTACTATATTTATATTAATATATGAATAATATTAATCAATATTAATACTACACAATTGTATATATATATATATATAATATATATATATATATATATATATATATTATTTATATAATTATATATAATATAATTATTAATATAAATAAAGAAGAATATTAATATTAGAATTTATATATATATATATATAATAGTATATTAAATTTATATATTTTATAATATGATATTAAACTATAAAATAAAATATTGATACAAAGTATAATATGTGTATATATAAATATATATAATAAAATTATCATTATTAATATATAATATTATATTCCTCTGTTAATGGGTCGATAGTAAGCAAGTCAGATCATAGAAAAAGTAAATCAGAAGTTAGTTAGGAACCTCTTTCTTTGGGTTGGTTTAAACTCATTTTTGATGGAGCTTGTCAAGGTAATCTTGGGGCTTCTGGGATAGGGTGTGTGATGAAAGATTGTCGTGGCTCTCTGATCAGAGTTACCTTTGTCAAACTTTTGGATGATACTAATAATGAACCAGAAGCTCAAGCTCTGATTTTAGGGTTGGAATTAGCAATGGACTATGGCATTGATTTCTTGATTATTGAAGGTGACTCGCAATTGGTGATTCAAGATCTAATTAATCAAAATGCCAAAGCATGGAACATTAATAACATTCTAGTTAAATATTAACAACTTCTTAGTTACTTTAAGGAATGGAAAGATGAACATTGCTTCTAGGAGGCTAATGCGGTAGCCAATTTTTTGGCCAACTCAGGTATTGACCAAGTTGAGGTCAATTGAATTGATAATTGCAAAGAAAAGTGGCTGATATAGATGGGATAACTCACATCAAACTATAACGATTAGTGTGATTTATGGAGGGTACATAGATTAGGGGGATTTTCTAATGATGATTGCTATTAATTTATAGCGTGGGAGTTGGTTCTCAATATTTGCAGTGAGGGAGATTTATCTTTATTTTTCATCAGATTTTTTAGTAGTAGTAGACTATGGTGTTAACTCATTTTGAGTAGCTATAGGTTTGAAGCTGGTTGGTAGAAGTTGACAAGGGGGATATGGATAAAGCTCTAGCAGAAGCGGTAGTGTGGCCAGTTGTTTTTGGTGGTAGCCTTAAAAGGGAAATGGGGTTCTCAGGGTCAGTTTTGCTTTAGAAATTACAACACATCTTCTTTGCACCTTCCCCTAATGTAGCAAAAGTTGTGGTGTGAGTATTTGGGGTGGAAGAGATAGGTCTTAGCATGTATTAGAGAGTTAACTTGAAATTGGGCACTCTCTTTCTCAACAACCTTCTAATGCTAGTTTCTGATAAAGGGATGGTGAAAGAGTTGGCTGAATTCTTTGTCAGACCACAATTTAGGTTGAACCTCCTCGTAAAGATGGAATTAGTAGACTTGGGATAGTTTAAGGATCTACCTTTTTTAGAAAAGATGGCCTCAACTTCATCCTAATCACTATTTTTAGGGACCTTGAGGAGCATTTTGTAAAGGTTTTAGCTTTGTTCAAATGTTCTTAGCTTTGTTGAAGAATTGGATGGGTTTTGTTCGATCGAGTAGGATGTGGAATCTGAGAAAAGGTGGTTCTCTTAGAGTGTCTATGCTCAAAGCCCCACTACCAGCTATGGAGGTGTGGAGAGCGGCTCGACATTTGCTTGCACGTATTGAATAGGTGAAATTTCTTCTTCAAGGTTTCTATAGAGGCAAATTTTTGATGCCCCTCTAGTTTGGTAAATGGAAGCCAATGGTCTCTAAATATCCCTATCCAGCTAGGTCCGTGCTTGGCACTAGGGATTTTGAAGTGGAGGGGCTATGCAAAGTATTCTTTGAACATCAACCCCAAGACTGCCAAAAATTTTGTCTCTTGTGGTAATTTCATTTTTTAATCGTGTCTTTGACTTCAATTTGAAAATATTTAATTGAATATGGCTACAAAATTAATTTTTTCACTGACCTTGAATAAGTTAAGTATTTATTGCTTGTATAACACAATATTTGTTGCTTGTCAAGCTCATTTTGAAAATTTAAAATGTATACATATCATTTTTAGATTTAAAGATAGTAATTAATTGTATTTTTTATTTGGTAGGTAAATGCTTTTGAAAACAAAGTTATGAATTGGATTAAAAAGAGGCCCAGTCCCTAACAAAAAGAAATTGATTAAACAATGAAGAAGTGAGAGACCAGTAACAACTACAAAAACCTAGAAAAAAGGGGAGAAAGACACAACCAAAGAAGGGTAAAGTAGAGTAAAAACACAACAGGTCACCAAACCTCTATCAATAAGTAGTGACAAATTCAAAAGGGAATCTGATGTCCTTGTATAAGACTTCAACCTATTCAACCTGCACAAGAACAATTGAGGCAAAGGTAGGAGCCAACTAAAAGAGCTCAGACAAAAGTGATGCAACACTTAGCTATAGGATAGGGCTAGTTTTCTATCACCTCTCACCAAAACTTTAGCCTCTAACCTCAACCTTTCTACCTCAGAGCATCTACCCTTCTTCTTGGTAGTAGTGCCTACGTTAGCTTTAAGTTTATTGGGATGCTTGGGTGGAGGGTCAGCAGCTAGATAGAGGGGGGAAGACACAATATGGGGAGAGGACACTAAGTGTGGGGTAGCATGAGGGGGGTAATAATTAATTGTGTTTTCATGTCAATTTGAGTTTGATTTATTGCTACTAAAATCATTTCAAGCATTAAACATTGCACAACCATCACTTGTAGAATTTTAGTTTTAAAAATTAAAAAAAATATGTATCATAATAACTTTAAAAAATTGTCATGTTCATACCCTTCAATATTATATGTTAAATAAATTATTTTTCAATTTTTTTTGTTTGGCCTAAAATTCACCAAATTTGAATATAAACATTAGAATCTTTAGTGTTGATTAAAAAATATTAATTTTTATCTTGATTAAGATTACTTGTTTCAAGTGATACCTATAATATCACGTGATGTGATAGTTTTGACTAAAAATTGATATCAATAAGATTAAAGACAATATATAACTATTATAATATATTACAATTTTTTATAGTCTACCTAAAATTTCACTTTACATATGATACAATGTACCCAAAAAATTAATTATAATTTACGAGAAAAATATACAAGTATGATCATATGACCATCAAATTAAACCCTTCAATTGTTACAAAAGGGTCATCATGAGATAAATCCATATACCATAGAGATGCCAACCACCCAACATACTTTGCTATTCTTAGCAAACAAGCTCCAAAGAACGTGTTATAATAAAAGGGGCAGAGGGGCGGGCGGCGAGGGGGTGCGGGGTGTGGGGGCAGGGGGAGGAGGGGGGGAGGAGTAGGCGTGGAGTGTTGGTGATGGCGGCCGCAATAAAGAAGAATATTATAAATAAATAAAAATATTATAAAATATATATATATATATATATATATATATATATATATATATATATATATAAAGAAGAATATTAATATTATAATTTATATAAATATAAATATTATAATATATATCAATATTCTAATATATTAAATTTATATATTATATAACATTATATTAAAATATTGATACATAGTATTTTATATATATATATATATAAATTATCATTATTAATATATAATATTATATTCATCCGTTAATGGGTCGATAGTAAGCAAGTCAGGTCATAGAAAAAGTAGATCAAAAGTTAGATAGAAGCCTTCTCCTTTGGGTTGGTTTAAACTCAATTTTGATGGAGCTTATAGAGGCAATCTCGAGGATTCCAGAGCAAGGTGCGTGCTAAAAGATTGTAGCAGCTCTCTGATCATAACTTCCTCTATCAAAGTTTTGGATGGCACTAATAATGGGTAGAGGCTCAAGCTCTGATTGTAGGTTTGGAATTAGTGGTGGACTGTGGCATTGATTCTATAATTATTGAAGGCAACTCTCAATTGGTGATTCAAGCTCTAATTAATCAATGCCAATGCATAGAACATTAGTAACATTCTAGTAAAAACTTGACAACTTTTTTGTCACTTTAAGGAATGGAAAGATGAGCATTGCTTCTAGGAGGCTAATGTGAAAGCTAATTTTTTCCCAACTCAGGGATTGGCCAAGTGGAGGTCAATTGAATTGATAATTGCAAAGTGACTTGATATAGATGGGATAGCTCAAATCGAGCAATAATGATTGGCATGAGTTGTGGAGGGTATGTAGATTGGGGGGATTTTCTAATAATGATTATAATTAATTCACGGTGTGGGCATTGGCTCTCAATATTTATGGCATGAGAGATTTTTATTTATCTTTCTCAAGATCTTTTTGCAATGGTAGACTATGGGGTTAACTCATTTTGACTATCTATAGGTCCAAATCTAGTTGGCAGAAGTTGATAGGAGAGGATATGGAGAAAGATCTAGTAGAAGTGGTAGTGTGGTTGGTTGTTTTTGGCAGCATACCTAAAAGGGAAATGGGGTTCTCAGGGTCAGTTTTGCTTTGCAGACTGCAACACATCTTCTAGGCACCTTCACTTGATGTAGCAAAAGTTGTGGCATGAGCAGTTGGGGTGGAAGAGATAGGTCTCAGCTTGCATTGGAGAGCTAACTCAGAATTTGGTGCTCTCTTTGTCCACAACCTTTTAATTCTAGTTTTTGACAGAGAGATGGTGAAAGAGTTGGTTGAATTCTTTGTTAGACTAGAATTTACTATAAATCTCTTCATAGAGATGGAATTGGTAGACTCAAGACTATTTAAGGATCTACCTTTTTTTGGAAAGATAGCCTCAACTTCATCCCAATCACTATTTTTAGGGCCCTAAAGGAGCATTTTACAAAGTTTCTTATCTTTGTTGAAGAATTGGATGGGTTTTATTCGATTGATAAAAATGTGGAATCTGAGAAAAAGGTGGTTCTTCCAATGGTGTCTATGCTCAAAGACCCACTACCGGCTATGGAGGTGTGGAGAGCAACTCAACATTTGCTTGCACATGTTGAAGTGGTTAACTTTCTTCTTTAGGGCTTCTATAGAGGCTAATTTTTGGAGCCCCTCTAGTTTGGTAAATAGGAACCGATGGTCATTGAGTCTCCCTATCTGATGAGGTCGATGCTTAGCATTGGGGATTTTGAAGTGGAGGGACATAGCACTGAGCAGGAGGTGTCTCAAGGTGGCACACTGGTAATGGTTCAGACTCAAGGGCTTCCGCTGACACTAGTAAAACAAATTTTAGATAGTGAGATTATGTGTGCAAGCTGGGATGGCAAACCTCTGGTAGTTCTGGAATAATATTTGATAATGGACTATTTTTTATGGTCGACAATCTAGTTGTTGAGATGTTTTGTAAGAGCAATTGATGTTGTAATTATAATATTTTTGTACATGTTTGTTATATTAATATAATATAACTGATAATATAGTTTTTGTGAGTTTTGGTTATATACTTTATGGATTTTTATCCTTAAATCAAGTCTATCTTTTTTTATGCTATGTTTTATTAGACAAGGATCCCTCCAACTGTGATCCTTGTCTAATAAAACATAGCATAAAAAAAGATAGACTTGATATATATATATATATATATATATATATATATATATATATATATATATATATATATATATATATATATATATATATATATATATATAGATATATACATATACATATACATATATACATATACATATACATATATATACATGTATATATATATATATATATATATATATATATATATATATATATATATATATATATATATATATATATATATATATATATATATATATATATATATATATATATATATGTATATGTATATATATATGTATATATATATATATATGTATATGTATATGTATGTATATGTATATGTATATATATATGTATATGTATATGTATATGTATATGTATATGTATATGTATATGTATATCTATATATATATATATATATATATATATATATATATATATATATATATATAAACTGATGGCTTATATGGTGGGCAAGGCCCTGCAAATTCGTTTCACATATGATTAATAGGTGGGTGTTTGATAGCTGGTAGGCAGGTTTGTAGGCTATAGTTTCAATGCCCCTAGTTTTGTGATCCCCATGGTTTGTAGGTGCTATTTTAATGCTCTTAACAACTTTTCTTGAATATTTTTATATCTCTGCAAATTGAGGTAGGCGGGGCAAACAGGCACAATGTGTAGCTTGGAAGAGTGAGGCCCGATTATGCAGTTCCTTTTTGGAAGGGCTTTGCCAAATCTAGAGGAGTATTTGTCATAGTCATAGGGATTGAGGAAGATGCCTTAGGAACCTCAAATGGAAGATCAATAGATCTATACATGCCCTCATGAACAGTGCCTTTATAATTAGAGACAATTTAGATTTTTGGATCAGAGTTTAAGAAATGACCATCAATCTAAGCACATCATGGTGGAAGTGAGCAAGATGGACTATGACTCCTACCAGGCAGTAATGCCATCAAGTCCTACTCCTACAAAAACATAAATATTTTGTTGACAAGAATGGGCATGGATTTTATTTCCAACGTTTCCTCTTGTCATTGATGGATCTCCTGCATGCACTTCTCCTATTTTATGTAAAAAAATTAAAAAATTTAAGAAGATGAAATAGGTCATTTAAGGGGAAACCCATTCCATTGTGCCTCAGTTCTCTTTTAAAAGCCCCAATGTTTGCAATTACCTTGTCATCCAAGTGCACTATGAAACACCTAGCTCACCATACAAACCAATGCATGCTTGACGTGTTTCATGACTGTGACACCAGGAGCTGTGACATCGAGATTAGGGGATGTGACATAATATAAAAGTTTAGGTAAATGTATCTACTATTGAAATTTTGAAAGTACAAATAAATAAAATTTCAGGGCCCTTAAGATAATTCTTTTGAGTATAGTTACTATCACAGAGGTGATAGCCGTGAGATTCACCATAAATTGAATAACAGATGATTTGATGAAGTATCAAGCATTGCTAGAAACGAGGTATGTGCCCCTCCCTCTTTGGTTTCGTTCACACTAGGAATGCATATTTATTGTGTTTTATGCTTATAATATTTTCCTACTAGTGCTTTATTATAAATTATGGCAATTAGTATACTCTATCCTCAATGCTTTTTATGCTTGGGAATTGAGACTTTGCTCTGTGTTCAAGAATATTCATATCAACAAACACCCCAGTTTTTTGTTTTTGTGTTGATTTATTATCTCAACCTATATGGTGTTTATGAGTGTATTTACATTTACAAGTAAAATTAAATTGATTAATTGTTCAAAGTCCAAAATAAATAAGCAAATTTGTAATTGCCTCACCCAACACCAACGCCCTGATTTGGTGTCTCTACGAGGATTTACCTTTACAAAGATATATATGTTAACCAATTAATGATAGCCATTTTGTAATTTTGTTTTCTTTCCCCTATTTTTACATTTTCCTCTATTTTCATTTGATTTTCAACCAAAATTAGAGATGATATTGACTTTACCATTATCCATTTTTAGATACATGACATGTATGTAATAATTTTAGGGTTAAAGTTTCAATGATTTAGGGGTTTGTATTGTATGTTGTCATTTATGATTTAGTTCATTTATTTGCAAGTATGATATGGAGAGAAGATTACTAATGTATGGGCAAAAGATGCAGAAGAAACTATTGGTTATGCAGGTGGATTTGATGATTCTTTGCGATTTAGCACTCCTATCAAGGGTCTTGCTAATGGTTGTTAATAAAAAATTATAGATCTTTGAAGAATGGACAAAGTGCAGGCAAAGTGGCAAGAAATATTAATGTATGTGCATTTGAGTGTGAATATTAAAGATCAATCTTTTGTTTTTGTCCTATGGATGTATGCACTAGCTAAACATGTTTAAAAATGGTAGAATTTCCATGGAATCATGAGACATCCAGGGGTAAATATTTGTTTGTGATGGATTAAGTTACCTCTTAATTATCTAGTAAGAAACTTATACAATGGGCTTTTGTGTAATGGTTATCATAAAATTTAAATTAATTTCCTGTATTCAATGTTCTTTTCTATTTCCATCATAAATTTGATTCTTAGAAATGGACATTTACGCTTAAATTTCTTTCAATGTTTTGATTCATTACAAATCATTTTCTAATTTTAAGAAAAATCCCACTTTGTTAAATGTCATACATACATTAAATGTCAATGAAGCATTCATACTTCAGAAATAAAATAGATATGTTATTTTGGATGTGAGTCGAGCGGGAGATTTGAAAGAAGTAGGTACTTTTGATACCATTCATGCTTCTTGGCCTTCTTGAATCTTGAGAAATTTTGTAGCTTGGATATTAATGAGAAAATTCCCCTCACTTGTTTTTTTCCTACCTCTAATCAAGGGAATCATCAACATAAACTCCAAAATCATAGTAGCATGGTCACTAGGTGGCACCATGAGGCCTTTTGCAAATTTTCTTGAAGGTCAGCAGTCAAGGTAGAGGGTTTTTTTTCCCTAGAATGTAGTTGGTTGGATGTCCATGATTTCTTATAGCAGTATTACAGAGTAAAATAAAATAAATAAGTAAAGATTGGAATTCATACCGATAATGGTAAGGTTTAGAAGGAACTGTTTTAATGATAACGAGTTTAGTGATTCCCCGCCTTAGCTATCAGTACTACGGTTCTCTTTTTTCAACTCACTATAGAAAATTATTAATGTTGTAACTACACTACAAAATGTAATTGAAAATAAGGTAAAAGTTAGTTTGTTGTTGTTATCTTCTTAGGCATTGATCATTCATGAACAAGCATTTGATTATTGAATGAGGTGGACCCTATATGTGATTGTATTTCTTTGGCATGTGATTTAATCCTGCTTAATGGCATGCAAAATACAAATGAAACTTATGTGGAATTTAGCTTATTTTTATGCAGGGCTCTCATAGCTGCCTATTTGTTGACGCTAGATGGATACACTACGATCTTACATTTGAAAGGTGATTTATGTGCATGGAACAGAGCATGTTTACTAGTCAAATATGAGGAATAATAGTCTTTGGCCATGGAGCAAAGATTATTGGCATTATATAAGATTCTTGTGAGTTGTGGGATGTATCGAAAGTAAACTAGATGTTCATAATTTTGGAAGTTACAAATAATATCCAAAATTTGGCTGTTATGAAGATCTAATCATAAAACATCATAGTCATTTAATCTATACGCTGAATAACAAATTATTTTTTGAAAAAAAAATGGTAGAAATATGAGCATCACACCATGGTAAGTTTTGATGTTTCCACCTTTAAACTATTTCATGATAAACTGTATTGCTGCCTTCCTTCAATATGCATAATGAAAAAGTCAATCACTGTAAATACAACTTTTTTTCAGGCTTCAATATAGATCGCAAACATCTTGCAGCCCCTCGTTGTGTCAATGAAGATGATGAGTCAACACTTAACTCGTGACTGAAACTCTCTCAAATAAAGAAAAATGCATTGACGCTTAAATAAAATCTTGATTATAATCAGTAAATTGCAATTTAAATTAATGCATGACTCTCTCCACTGTTCTAAAATTCAATCTGGGAGAAGCGTTTGCTAATTACTTTTGTCTAACCTCGGACTTTTTTTTTCAACCATGAGGGCAACTGCTAGTATATATTCAGTTATTATCAGACCCTGATATTCTCTGCCTCCCTGTTCACGCGTCAATGTCTGGTCATACTTTAAAAAATTAAAAATAGTGTAACTGCGACGGTGGTTACGTGTGGCAGCCGATAATTTCCAGAGAAAGCATAAAAAACACCACGACAAATTTTGCAATGGCCCTCTCAATGAAAATATAATAATTTAATAAAAAGTTGTCATATTTTTAACTTTTTCCTTATAATAAAAATTGAAACTACGATCCAAATAAATATAAAATTTCTAATTATTATTTTTAATTATAACGATTAAATGATAAATTTGAAGTTCTCGTAAATATGAGTATACGGCCATCAAATTTAATTCCTCCATTTTCAAATCGAGCCCGCATCGATTTCACCGACGGAGTTTGTTACTCATTCATTTCACCGACTGAATTTCTCGTTTACTGTGCTTGTAAGCTTTTGAACCCCAAATTTGCTCCTTCCCCTTTTTTTGAGAAGATAAAATGCCAATTCTTGTCCTCGATGATAAACCCCGCAATGGAGCAAACTCTGTTCGACTTATGCTATGTTTTTATCTTTGCCCTGCTTTGGCAGGGATGCTTATGTTTGGGAATACACGCAGGCCTCCATAGAAATGACTTCCCCTCTAACTTTGTTTTCGGAGCGAGCTCCTCTGCTTATGAGGTGTGTTATGGGTGAAAAAGACTATAATCTTTTATATATATTCTTCCTTCATAAGATATTTTCACATCCCTCCAGAACAATTACTGGTCTCATTTGACACCGGTTTTACAGTACGAAAGTGGAGCCTCGGAGGACGGGAAAGGGCCAAGCATCTGGGACACCTTTACGCATGCAGGTCAGTGACATTTAATGTTGCTCCGTCATATAAATTTCATTTAATGTACTTATACTGTCACTGCAAAATGACAGGAAATATGGTGGACCGGAGCACGGGAGATGTTGCTGTCGATGAATATCACAGATATAAGGTCTATCTTTCTTGGATATTAAAATTGTTATGATTTTTCCTTCTTGGCTGGGTTTTATTTTATTTTTTAAAATATAAATTTAGTCTATAATAAACTAAACATTAGTTTTTCGTTTGAAAGGATGATCTGTGTCAAAGGTTTCGGTTCTGCTAGGTCTTTTGAATATGAATATGGATAGACTTTTTCTCTATAATTCTTTTAATTTATCTAAAAGATAAATAGAGGTATCGGAAATACGTTCTATAGATCTTACCCTAAGTCTATATGATTAGAGCTTCTGGAACATCTTTCTTTAAATCTTCAATATTACTGCAACGCATACCTTTATTTTGAGGATGTGCTCTTCCAACCTCTTCATTATAATAGTTTCCAATTACCCTTGGATTTGAAGGTTCTATTGATACAATTTAGAGTTTGTTCACGCCACCTGTTAATAGAGAGAAATCTTCATATTCCTCAGGGCTCTGAAATGGATGATCATGTTATATTTACATTCTCTCCTTAATATGAGATCTTGGGGCAATTTCTTTACCTCTTTAAATAATTATAAAATTCTTTCCAGACACTCATGGTTTACGAGGATCAATCTTATTTGGCTATTTTCTTTTAAGAGATGTTTGATCTTTGTTAATGTTTGGCCATACACTTTCCTTTCACAGTGCTCTGCATTGGAGGATTATTTGTTTTCTGCTTCTTATTTTTTCTTCAAAACTGAGTAGGAGGTGACCTGATGATAACATTGTGAATATTATGAGGCATCTGAGAATATAATTTGCGATTTTACTAACATATGGGGCTATGCTGGTGAATTTGCTATTTTTAATTTAGTGCAGAGCCCTGTTTCTAATTTTCTTATGGTGTTTACAGGAAGATGTTAAATTAATGTATGAAATGGGTTTGGATGCATACCGCTTCTCCATCTCCTGGCCACGAATAATTCCTGGTACAGCCCCTTTTGTGTTCTGTTAATGTAATTATGCCATTATTTTAATTGCTCTTTAGAAAATTTAATTATTCTTAATCATGCCGTGTTGCGGCCATTATCCCCACAGATGGTCATGGAGCTATTAATTCGAAAGGTGTGGAGTATTACGATAATCTTATTAATGAATTACTTGATTATGGTATTACTTCTCAACCCAGCTCTTACACATGCTATGTTTACTAATGTTAATTATTTTATCTATCAAATTGGACTGCTGTTTTGTTATTTCAGGCCGTTTGTGACATTACATCACTTTGATTTACCTCAGTCACTAGAAGACGCATACGGGGGCTGGATCAGTCCAAATATAGAGTAATCTTCACCCTTAACTGTACTGTTACAAATTCCTTTTATTAATGTTTTTAGGCTTCGTCTCTGTTACCAAAAACATGACCATCTCATTGCTTGAAATTGGAAAAGCGTTGTCAATGGCCATTTCCGTTTTAACATTTGTTTTTATTTTTTAAATATGTAAGTTTATATTTATATATATTAGTAGAATATATAATTAAATTAATTACACATATAGATGTAATCTATATTGGCCTTAGAGTCCTGTCGGAGTGTAGTAGTGTATGGTGTTAATATAAATGATCTGTTTTAAATTTGATATTTATTTGACTATCACAATTATCCTCTCAATACATAGTATTAAACCCTGTAGCAAGAAACGTGACAGCTGTGATGGTGTTTTAATGGCCCAAAATGCAGACGCCACCAAAGCAGCATTTCAAAGGCCGTTTCTTTCTGGCTCTGTCTGCTATATTTATCTAACAATCTGTGACTGCGTTCAATTTTTGAAGGGTTTTTATGCCAACTTTAGCAGCATTTTCTGGTTTCATGAATTTTTATCACCATTTTTTGGTTTCCCGAATCGCGTCTACAGAAACCCTAAATGCTCAGTGAGTTCTTTTTTAAAATTGAAAATGCTGTTATTTATTAATCAAAGAAAGAATACTAAAAAAGAGGATTAAATAAGTACAAAATACCATAATCTCACAAGGGAAAGAAGTACACTTACAAAACAGCCCCCAAGGGGAATGTGTTGAAACAAGTAATGAGACCAACACGTTGAAGCTCCGAACTAACAGCGAAACAAAAATAGTGATCATCTATCTCTTTTGCAGCATTTTGAGCTTTCTCTTTATCTTTTTGATCACAATGGGTTCCTGGTTTCGAATTATTCCAACTATAAGGATATATTTTGAGATTGATGAATAGTTAAAACCAAACATTTCCCAGAATACAATTGTTGAGAGTGATTTTTCCAAATACGAAAGAGGATGACCATATGACAGAGGGGGTGACAAGGGAGAGAATGCCGAATAGGGCAGTTTTTTTTATTGAAATTGCTAGGAAAGTTCACGAATAGAGGAGAGAACTAGCGCTGAGAAGAGGATGGGCAGTACCAAAATAAGTGAAGAGTAGTTTCAAGGTTGGGGCAAAAGACACTTTTTCCGTCAACAAGTCCAAGCTTCGACAAAGTTTGACCAACGGGAAGTTTCATATGTAGAATACGCTAACCTAATAATTGATACTTGGCCTCAGCGCACTGAATTTTGAAATGAAAGGTATGTAAATATAAATGTTTTAAGTGACATGATGTTTATAAAATTCTAATATTAAAATATTTTTTAAAAATTAAGATTAAGATATTAAGATCACTGAAGTCAACTG
Organism: Torreya grandis; assembly: GCA_037957365.1. Classification (NCBI taxonomy): domain Eukaryota; kingdom Viridiplantae; phylum Streptophyta; class Pinopsida; order Cupressales; family Taxaceae; genus Torreya; species Torreya grandis. The sequence continues at coordinate 2,852,350 of JARHVA010000255.1, read as the reverse complement.
GAGTTAATTTCTCCAAAACTACCAGTTCCACTTCCTTCTCATGCATGCAGCAGCAGTTAGACAAACAGTTAGTTAAACAGTTAGAGAAGCAGTTCAATTTCGGTTTGCATGTAAAGACTAAAATTAGTCTTCAATTTGTTTTTCTAATTATTGTATGTTTTCAAATCTATTTAATAGACCCATGGGTGCAGTATTGTAATTGAGCAAGATAAGCAAGATCAAGAAGATCTACAATATTCAAGAAGATTAATAAAAATCTTGTTCCATAATTGTTGTAGCAATCTGTGTGTTCTATATTCTGTTTTTATATGTTTTTATTTTCTACAAATTGGTATCAGAGTGTAGGTTTGAAAGCTTCAGGTTGATCCAGGCAAGAGAATAAGATCAGCAGATCTTAACGCAACCATATAGCCTATTCGCAGCAATAAAAAAAAAAAAGACAAAAGGCCGCAGCCTTGCTCAGACCAGATCGCAGTCAACGCAGAGAGCCGTGCAAGGCATCGATAGCAAGGACATGAAGAGTCAGCAGTTTGGACGCGTATTCGAAACTTTACGAGTTATGCTCTTTACTTCTATAAATCATAAGCAGCCGCGCTGCATGGAACACACTGACAGCTAGACAACTTCGATCCCCACACACACACACAGATCTGTAAGTTTTTTTACGAGGCTCAACTTTGCTGTTTAGTTTGATAATGGCTTCAAAGCAGGAAAAACCAGCAGCCTCTGAGAATTTGGAGTCTGCAAAGGAGAATGCCCATGCTGCTTCCGATGCGAGCAAAGAGTCGGCCTTTGGTTTATTGGGCGGCCTGAAGGAGACCACCATGTCAGCGCTTAAGACGGCTCAGGAAAAATTTGACTACGTCAGGGGTGCCACTGCGGAGAAAGTAACGGAAACCAAGGATATCGGCGTGGGAAAATCGCAAGAATGTAAAGATACGGCTGCCGAGAAAGCCAGGGAAGCCAAGGATTCGGCCGTCGGTAAAACTGAAGAGTATAAAGATAGTGTTGCTCATAAGGGTGAGGAGTATAAGGAAATTGCTGCTCAAAAGGTAAGGGAAGCCAAAGATACAACCATGGCGAAAACCCAGGAGACTCAAGAGGCGGCAAAGGAAAAATTAACTGAAACAACAGAAGCTGCTCCCTAGCGAATGGAGCAGCTACGAGTGAAAAAAAAATAAAAAATTAGGAGGATTTATATCCAAGAAGCTGTGAAGGTGTTGAAAAGAGCCAAGTAGCGGAATAGTTGAAGAAAGAAGGTAGCGCAAGAGGCGCACGTGAGAGATGGTAAGAGCTCCGCAGAGCTTGTGTTGAATAGCGAGTGAAGCTGTCAAAGTGTCTGAAGATTAGGCCGATCGTTGGCAAATCTAGACCAACGTGGAAGACCCCAGCAGAGTCCTGGGAGGAAACCTGAACAATTAAGCATCAGGTGAAAGAAAGTTAAGCAAGCAGGAAGCTTGCAGTGTTGGACATAAGCATGTCCGTTGATAGCCTTTCGACAGTGAACTCCTCAATCTTAAACGCTGAGTGAATGCTCATTGAGCAATTGTATTTGTTTTGTATGAAGAAAGGTGGTGTATTCCACATATAAGGCGATGTATTTCGCAAGGCGGTGTATTCCGCATGAGAGACAGTGTATTTTGCAAAAGAAAAACATCATAGCTAAAGCGGGTAGACAGAATGAGTGAAGAGATGTATGCCATCAATGGCAGCCACTAGCAAAGCAGTTGTGGCAAGAATGGTAAATAATTTAAGCATTGTAAATGCTGAAGTAGTTTGTGGTAGAAATTAAGGGAGAGTGTTAGAAACTGAAGTCAACTGGAGTTAATTTCTCCAAAACTACCAGTTCCACTTCCTTTCTCATGCATGCAGCAGCAGTTAGACAAACAGTTAGTTAAACAGTTAGAGAAGCAGTTCAATTTCAGTTTGCATGTAAAGACTAAAATTAGTTTTCAGTTTGTTTTTCTAATTATTGTATGTTTTCAAATCTATTTAATAGACCCATGGGTGCAATATTGTAATTGAGCAAGATAAGCAAGATCAAGAAGATCTGCAAGATTCAAGAAGATTAATAAAAATCTTGTTCCATAATTGCTGTAGCAATCTGTGTTCTATTTTTTGTTTTTATATGTTTTTATTTTCTACATTAAACCTGTTTCTTGTCATGTTTCACTGTTTCTCGTTTCTTGCAACACGGGGATTAAATGGTCTCAGCGATTTTATATATATATATATATATATATATATATATATATATATATATATATATGGACTTTTAGAAAGTTTTTATATATATATGGACTTTTAGAAAGTTTTTGAAGTGTTGAAGTAATCGATAAATTAGAATTATGTATTTTGTGAGTTCCAGTTGTATGTAAAACTGGTTTCAGAAGTGGATATGTTTGTATTTTGTCATTCTCTGTATGTAGAAGAAGAGGGCAGAAAAGAGTTGCAGAATAGAGAAGAAGAAGAAGAGAAAGAAAAAGAAAAGGAAAAGATCAACATAGACAAACATAGTATATATGTAGCAGAACAGGGCAGAACAGAATAGGAGAATAGAAGAGGAAAAAAAAAAAGATAGACAAACATGGTATATATGCAGCAGCATTGTTTTAGAAATATAATTTATATTTTATATGTGCATTTTCTGTGTTGGGAAGATCAGTTTCTGTTTGTGCATTAAATACAAAAGTAAAAGAACAGAGGATAGAATTAGCAGTATTTTGAATAAAACAGACCACATTTAAAAACAAAACAGAGATCAAAACAAATATACAATTTATAATTATTTGTTATCATAAAAAATGTTAAATAGTATAAAATTGGTGACAGCGTTTGGATTTATTTCTTGCCAGAACTGGGAAACTAGATTGTGCGGGATCTTTAAAAAACATTGTATTTTAAAATATGTGATCGATCCCTAATACAAATTTTAGGGATGTACATGTGTTAGGAGATATAGTGGATAATGAAATGATATCAAATTGCAGGAAGGATTTTGTGAGGTTTGCTGAGGTATGTTTCAGAGAGTTCGGTGACCGTGTAAAGAATTGGACAACCGTGAACGAGCCCAATGCATTAGCCTCTTTCAGCTACGAGATGGGTTGGATCGCTCCAAAACACTGCTCCATCCCAGGTCGTTGTAACACTGGTAATTCATCAACGGAGCCATACCTGGCTGGGCATTACATGCTTTTATCTCATGCGGCCACTGTCAAGCTCTACAGAACTAAGTATCAGGTATGTTTTTAAGTATTATGTTCACCTGTTAATTTTGTTCATGTAAAAAGTTCACTACCAGTGGTCTAGTGGTTAAAACAGGTGTCTTCTATGCTAATGACAGGTTTTCAATTCATTTGAGGTTAGAGCCTCATATTTATTGTAAGATAGTGAGGCACTACTTTCTTTGATGGAGGCTTTGGGCATCCTGTTGGTATCGAGTGTTTGGATTCCTTCAGCTTATCTGCTTATCTACCTTACCTTATTGGTGTTCAAATTCTTTCAGCTTATCCTACCTTAGCTTCTTAGAGTCTTAAGATTAAATTCTTTGGAAGTGGTTAAACGAGAGCAATTTCCAATGGTCATAGATGTCAATAAAGCAGGAAAACCTAGCAATTAGCTAAAATTAATTTGTTCTTTTTGCATCATCTAGAGATGGGTATCCAGCTGATCTTAATGAAAACACTTCTTTACTTTCATCCTGTTTGTGTATTACCAGACCAAGCAAAAGGGGTCTATTGGCATAGTGATTATGTCTCAGTGGTTTCGATCTCTGACAAACAGATCACAAGATATAATGGCTACCCACAGAATGATTGATTTCAACATTGGGTGGTAGGTAATCATCCTCCCATTTAATCCTTGGAATAATTTCCCCCGCCATTTTGATACATTTTTTTGTAGGATTATAAAGATGTTAATCACATGGAATCTGTCTGTTATGCTTATCAATGCTTCCACAATTTTGTTGGATTTTACTTTTGATGTTTTTTTTTAAGTATCTTAAATATTTCTTCCATGGACTCATCACTATAGTATCACCCTCTAGCCTCTTTCTTCATTGGCATTCCTTTGTCTTACAATTCCTATAAATGTATGATTAGGAAAATTACAACCCAATTATGTATTTATGTCAAGTAACCCAATTATGTATTTATGTCAAGTAATTTATAACATTGGGAGCCAAAGGACTTTTTTTTTTTTTTTAAACAGATTATTGAAAACCGCTGTCACAGGTTCCTGGAGCCGCTTATATTTGGAGATTATCCAAAAGTGATGCGACAGATTGTGGGTTCTCGTTTGCCCTTATTTACAGATAACCAAACTCATGATATTCGACAATCATTTGATTTTATAGGCGTTAATCACTATTCAACTGTTTATGCGAAATATGTTCGTCAGCCTTCATTTTTTACTTTTACAAGAGAAGCATGCGCTGAACTTACAGGTAGAATTGGCAACGTCCATGCATGCTAATCTCTTGGGTTTGCTGATGTTCAGGATCCGATTGCTTGAAAAAATCCTTTTGTTAACTTAAATGGAGATAAAATTACAATCTGGTGGTAACGATATAATTATTAGAGCTTTTATGTTTTCAGATTCCAAACAAATAAATCTTAAAGCTTTTGGAATACCTGTGTTCATGTTTTTCTCTCTACATTTCAAATATAATTATAAGAGTGGAACAAGATGGCTATTGGCAGATTGGTAAGCCCACTAAGAATCCTTCATTCTACCCTAGGGCATAGAGTAGTTAGGGCATTTCATTTTCTTCTAAGATTAAGACTAGAAGCTATGACGAAATCTTACTGATTGATGAATCTGTAATTTACCAGTCAAAAGTTCCCGGGTACGGATCTGTACCGAGCGGGTTTCAAGAATTGCTGGAGTTCATTAAGCAACGCTATGACAATCCTGCTGTTGTAGTGACAGAGTCCGGTCAGTCAGTGTTTTTCTTTTCCCAAAACCTGAGAAAGAAGAAATATACAATCTCCATATTTATAAATGTTGTGTGCTCTAATTTCAGGGTATCCCGACTTAAACGATGAATCACTTCCATTTTTCTTCAAAAGACTCCTCAATACAATTTTAACAGCAGGTGTATTAACTATTTTTACATTATATGGATGACCATTTACGGAATGAAATCTGATTTGTTATGTGAAGGAACGGATCAGATACTCGGGGGTTTTTCGTGTGGACGCTAATGGACGATTTTGAATACATAATGGGATACAGAGGACGCTTTGGAGTTCATTATGTGGATTTTCAAGATAAATTAAAGAGGCATCCCAAACGATCTGCAAGCTGGCTAAAGAAGATGTTGTTGCCAAAACCAGATTTAGTCCTACACAATGAGGGCCACATTGGTTTCATCGGTTTTTAAATTATTGAAAGTTAAAAGTTAAAAGAAGTGAAATTTCAATTTTCCTTTTTCTATGTGGTGTGCTTTTAAAAAAAGAAGAAGAAAAAACTCACTTCAATCCCAACAAAGTTAAAAAGATAAATTCTATCATTTTAATGTATTGCTCTCATAATTTTAATTTTAATGAGTATGATAAAAGGTTTTTTAAATGAATGATATCACATGAAATATGTTATCATTGTTTTGTAGCATTACTCTTCAATTCATTTTAAAAATTTTAATCATTTAGCAAGTTTTATATAGTCTTGTTATAATTTCTCTAGGTGTCAATATATTGACATTATAGATAAACATAAGTTATAATATAGACTTTGGAACCTTATAATTGTCTTGTCTCCATATCATTAAATATTAAAGTGTTGATTTGGATTGCATATGAAACTTTCTCACAATATAATATTATAGATTAAAATTTATTCATTAATATTAATATTGATATTAATATTTTTGATATATAATATATTATATATTATTAATAGTATTAAATAATATTAATTATGTATACTAAATTAATTAATCATGTAATAATATTCTACATTGAAATAATAATAAATTTATATATAATAATATGATAGATATATTACTATAATAATTGATATAAATTATTACTATTAAATATTATATAATAAATAAGTTATTATTATATTAATATAAATATATTAAAATAAATAATATAACATAACACATTGTAATAAAATATTATATTTAATATTAAACATTTATTTTAATATATATATGAATAAGTACCGATTATTTACATAGATTTACATATTCAAAACATAATAAAAATATGTGTCCATTTGCATGGATTTACATGGGGCATGGGATGAAATGTGGCACAACTATGTATTTATTATTTTATGAGATGAAATCAAAAATTTGGAGGTGATGAGGGAGTTTTAATTGTTAACATTATGAACCTCACATTTTTAGACTACAATTTTGGAGAAAACAAAGTTGCTAATAGACTTCAGAGGGTGTATTTGCAACGAGAAGTGATTTACTCAGTGGAAGGAAATCCTGAGGAAGGAATACTCAAATTTTTGTTTAATGTCAATGACCATTTGTATGAAATTGCCAAGAACTTGGAGGTATTACTATTCACTATATAAATGTCAAATATTTTGCTTCATTAAGATAATAAACTATTATAAATATTGGTAACGTATGTGTGGTGTAATGAATTGAAATATAAAATAAAATATTGTACATATCTATAAATGGATATTTTGTTGCCTAGTCAACCTGAAAAGAACTTTCAATTGTTCATGTGCTTCTCTTCCTCCATCAATATTTCTGAGTGGAATTTTCAACTAAATTTGGTATTTGATGAAAACTACAAATGTCTTCTGATTTATTTGTATAGAGGAGTATCTTCTAGGGGTGGCATGCCATTAATAAAAACATCAAGTGGCAAGATGTTATTTCAACTTGATTATTTATTTTTAATTAAACAATGTTGTTATTAGTGGGGAATTCTACATATAAAAGGGTTTTGAAATTATTCCACAATTAAAAATAAAATTACTAATTTTATTTTATATATATATATTAGTGGGGAATTCTACATATAAAAGGGTTTTGAATATATTAATGGGGAATTCTACATATAAAAGGGTTTTGAAATTATTCCACAATTAAAAAAAAAATTACTAATTATATATATATATATATATATATATATATATATAGTGAGTACAATTCATTTGAGCAGATGCTTTATTTTCTCAATAATTACTTTGTTGTTTTACCATTACCTCATAACACCATTCTAATGTAGGGAGTATGCAACTGAGTAGTGTGAGGAGTCAATCAAGTGGTGAACAAAGCCAATATTAGTAGGACTCAAGATGTAGTAATGCGATAGTGGTTGGGAGGTAGCAAGGTAATACTGGGTGACAACAGTCGGGTGGTGGTAGTCAGGGAATAGCAATAAGGGGTTAAAATACGTAGTTGAGTGACAACAATGGGGCAATAGAGATTTAAGCAGAGGTAGGAATGTTGTCAGGGGATGGCAGTCAGGGAGATGTAAGGATGTAAATGGGTGCCCTCAAGACTCGACTTGATAATGAGGTAAAGAATGAGACTTGGATCATAACCTTTGTGAATATGTGTACTATATATATATATAAAATGAAATACATCGCTGCCCCTATAAGGTGAGCCGATCCATAAAAAAAGTATATCCCTAAATTTTAGGCAAATGGGTCCTATGTACTACTCTAAAATCACCAAATACAATTTTTCAAAAATTGAATATTCATGAATTAATGAATAGTTAACACTAAAATTTATCCTAGATGTAGGGACCTAACACGCCCCTATTTGGAGTCTCAGATGGAATTGATGGGACACAAACTATTATTGGGGGCACGAAGGAGTTGGGGAGTGCATCTCGGGAGTTATTAAAATATCAGAATGATATGAAACTTGTGTTTCGATGGCGTGTTAGTGATGTAGTAAAAGGTGGTAGATTGAATAGTTTGTATTTTGATTATTGTTGGTTTGTCTAGCATCTGGGTCAAAAAAATGCAAAAGTTGATACAATGTAAGTGTTACCTTTGTTTAATAGTATTGTCTTGTGTAAAATTTTTGTAATCTAGTCTTTGGTCATATGCCTACTATGTATCCTATTGATATGTCAGAGTGTGAAAATCTCTCTTTTTACTTATATGGCTAGGGGCCCCATCAACTCTGAAATCAATAAAATAAATTATAATATTAATATTAATTTATAGCTAACCTAAAAACAAAACATTGAATTTCTATCTTTTATATTTATATATATTCTTTAAAAATATAATATATTATAATAGTATATTATATAGATAATTATATTATATATTTATAATTATGAATATTATTATAGTTTATACATTACTAATTATATATATTTTTCATAATATATGTAATAAAATATAATGGTATAGAGTAAATCTTTATAATTATATATAATAATATAATATATAATTAATAATATATATTAATTTTATGATAATATATCAATATTGTTATAAATTATAATATATAATACACAAAAATAATAATATATAATAGTATTATATAAATAAATAATTATAATAATATTATATATAATAAAATAATTTATAATATTAATATTTTATTAATATACATATCGTAAATAAATTTATGTATAATACTTACTTATTCCACTAATATCACAATATATAATATAAGTGCCATGCATATTTTATTTTTAAATGAATTTATTATAAAATAGTAAAATAAAATTACGATTAACCTAAATTCTTATAAAAAAGAATACTTTCTTTTCAAGTGAGCTTATCATAAAATGGTAAAATAAATTTACTATAGTAAAAATAAATTATGATAATTAAATATTTTAAAGTTAACAAAAAATTGTTCATGAAAACGTTTAATATAAATTATTCAAAAGAAAACTTTCTTTTTATTTTATCACCTTTTAAAAAATTAAAAGTTGACACACTCATGCCATTACACCTCCCTACTTGTGATTCCACTTTTCATTTGTCTCTTACCATTTCTTGTACAAACATTGATGCCAAAACTGCCAAAATCCTCATCTCTTATGGTAATTTTATTTTTAAATTATCTTTAACTTAGATTTGGCAATTTTTTATCACATATGGCTATGGAATTAATTTCTTCACTGATCCCAAGTATTTATTGCTTCCTTAACACACATTAATTTCTTGTTGTTAAGTTCATTTAAAAATGTATAAGCATGCCTCTTTTAGATTTTAAGTTAATAATTAATTGTTCTATTTTTTCAAATCCATATTTGATTACTTTCTTCCAAAGTCATTTCAAACATTAAATGTTGCACACATGTCACTTGTAGAATTTTAGTTTTAAAAATTAAAAAAAAAGTATTTACCATAGTTACTTTAAAAAATTGTCATGTCCATACCCTCCAACCAATGGCATGTTAAATAAATTATTTTTCAAGCTTTTTATTTGGCCTAAATTTTTTTAAATTTGAATATAAATATTAAAATCTTCAACATTGATAAAAATTTCTTAATTAGTATGTTGATTAAAATTAATTGTTTCAAGCTATACATATAATACCCTGTCATAACATTGACTTAAAAATTAATATTGATAAGATCAAAGACAATATATATTTATTATAATACATTACAATTTTTTATAGTCTACCCAAAATTTCACTTTACATATGATACAATTTATCAAAAAACTTAATTGTATTTTATGAAAAAAATACGTAAGTATGGTCATATGACTATCAAATTAAGCTCTTGAATTGCTATGTAAGGGTCATCATGAGAACAATCCATAGTCCATAGGTATGCCAACCACCTATCATACTTTGTCATTGTTGGTAGACAAGCACCAAATGATTTTTTTCTAAGAAAGGTGGTTGTCTAATGAAAATGAGTGTAAATTGGTAGTTGTAATTAATTTGCAAAGCATAAATGCTACCCTTGTGTCAAATTAATTCAACTTCATTATCTAATTAATTATCACACCAGATCAAAAACATATATTATTTGGTAATCTGAGATCGGTTTAAAATGGAAATGACACTTTCCCTTTCAATGTAATTGATAAAGTATTACAAATATCTCACAATTCAAATGGAGAAAGATTTGTACCACCTAATTTTAAAACACTAACTTAACCTTGCTATGGTAATTGAGGACCCAATTACTATTTTAGTAGTATTTGGCAATTTGAGATCGATTTAAAATGAAAATGGCACTTTCCCTTTCAATGTATTTGATAGAATATCACAAATATCTCACCAAATAGAGAAAGATTTTTATTGCCTAATTCAAGAGGACCCAATAGTTGAGCGGGATCCAATAATTGAGATGATAATTGTGGGTGTGGAACTCAACTCTTGAACATATTTTTTTAATTAAAATTAGATGATTTTTTCATTAATTATGGAAACATTTGTACCTAATACTTGAACATTAAAATTTTGTACTAATTCATAAAAAATCTTAAACTTGTACACAAGATATTGTACTATTGTTAATACACAATATCTCAACTACAAATATCTCAATTTAAGATTTGTATGGATAAATACAAATATTAAGTTCAATAATGTAAACTTTATATTATTTATCAAATACAACATGTCCTTTCACTTACTATAAAAATTCAAAATCCTATCAACTTAATACAACAATATGGACAAACTCTTAAAACAACTTGTCATTTTCATAACATTTTATGTCCAATTATACATCCACTTTGTCTTATGTGTGTTTATCCTTAGACGTTCAATATTGCTCCAATCCAAGTCCCTGCATGATTGAATAAAACTTGTAAGGCTCGCCAAAATATTAAATTCATATTCAAAACTTTTGAACAATAATGTGAATATGAATATGAAAATACGAACATGGCTTCCAATGTTTGTTAAAAAATAAATAGTTTTGTCGATCTATTAATCATTCTCCGAATTCTTAAACTATGGTAAATTTAGTTTAATTCAACTTATGGTTCATGGTTAATTCTTGGGAGTATATGTGCCCCTCACGGAGTGAAAGGGATGTTTTTTTTTTTTTTTTTTTTGCTATTTTGGGTTTATTTCTTTTCAATTCTACAGAAATGGCGAACTATGTGCAAGTATTGGGTTTGGCAAACAATTCAGTTTATGGTTCATAGTTTATTTTTTGGGATTATACGTGCCCCTCATAGAGTGAAATGAATGGGTTTTCTAGTATTCTGAGTTTATTTATTTTGACTTCCACAGAAATGGTGAACTGTGTGTAGGACTTGAGCTTGGTAAATGCAGAGATTCCATAGGTCAAATCAAGCAGAGCTTTTATGAGAGTAATTCAATTTGCAATAGTGTTTTTCAACATAATTATTCCTTGGATTTTGTTTACCCATTATTAATTATAGATGAGGTTTTGTATACTTCACTAAGGCTATGAATATGTAGTAGTCATAGTTTAATTCAGTGTAGTCGATATGTAAAACATTCAGAAGGAGTAATTTTGGGTAACAAAAATTGCTAACAATTTAAGGTTAACTTATGTAATAGATGTCATAAATAATATTGTAAAAGCAATCACTTACATGAATCCTACTCATAATAAAGAGTTTAGTGGGAAAAAATCTTAGGATTAATTGTGCTTGAAAACTAGTGCAAATCCGGATATTAGAGTTATGACAAAAAAAATAGCTTATTGCTTTGGCACCTAGAACATGGTGCATGCATAACATGGAATGAACGCTACTAAATAAAGTTTGAATGTTCCAAATTTGGCTTCTACTAATACTTTTATGATTCACATTGGCATATCATTGTTCTTATTGAAATCAAAGACAATTAAAAAGAAAAAAAAAAAAAACATATTTTTATAAGAATTGCATTCATGCAAATGATTCTTCTTACAACATTATTCACACTTTAATGCAAAAACAAAACTACAAAACTGAAATAATTAACTACAAACCATAAGACATTTTGGCTCGTGGGCTAAGTGAGGTTAAAAAACCTCACTTGTAAATCCATAGTTAACAACGATGGCAAAGTGACCGGTGAAGAACCATATATATCTTAAACTGCATATAATTATAACCTATAAACTCATAGTAATCACAAATTTATCGAAAGATGCAATTCATAATAATTGTCCCCTGAATGTGCATTGTGTTGAGGGAGAGAGCAATGGTGGTTTGCTGACGGAAGCCTTGCCATTCACTATCAGAAGCATTGAAAGTCACCCTATAGTAGTGGATATTCTTTACAATCATCTTTATTATAGGGTGAATTTCAATGCTTCTTATAGTCAACAAGAAAATGTTCGCACTAGTGCATTCACTTTATTATAGGGTGACTTTCATTTCTTCTTTTATAGTCAACAAGAAATTGTTCTCACAGTGCATCCAATAAGCCCAGAAAGGAATTGCATCTTGTACAGTTTTAGGGTAGTGACTACCATGCAAGGGGTCACTATAGAGCTATTTTGAAGGACCATTGGATCGGTGATAATCAAATTTTCCCAACAAAATTAAGTGGGTGCCAAAAGTGTATCTTCAAAACTTCAGTTAATAGTGCACAACCCATGCTATGAGTACATTCCCAACACAGAGGTTTGTATGACAACATGATATTTGTATGATTGCAATTCATAAAAATAAATCAACTGCTTCTTTGTATGAATTATGTTCATTCAATTGATTGTTGTTACAATATTATTCATTGTAAACCTATCTAGTAATAATAAAGAATTATAATTATAGAACCCAAATCACAATAGTGACCTATTACAAAAGTTAACTTCAAATGGCCATTCATTTCTTTGAGACTAGTTTATCATAAGGTCAAAAGAAATAAACCAAGAATACTAAAAAAAGGTATTGCTTTTAGTCTGTGTGGTCTAGATATAAAGCAAAACTCACTCATTCCATATGATCCATAGATCGATTACACTAAATTAAACTACAGTTTCTACAATATGAGAATTCACAGAAAGATTTACACAAATCAACAAATTTACTTATTTTTCAACGAACATTTCAAAACATATTAACATTTTTTAAACCATTTGGTTCATGGCCTTAGTGACGTATAAAAAACCTCACCTACAAGTAGTGATGGCAAGCAAACGACAACGTAAATTTAGATGGATCTACAAATAGCAAAAAGAGCAGGGAAATAGTACTTAGAAATGGTGGAAGCAAAGAAAGCATGCAAATAACACTTAAAAGCAAAAAGAGTAGACACATATCACTTACAAGCAAAGAGAGCAATGAAATATCACTTAGAAATGGCGAAAGCAAATACCACTTACAAAGAAAGCAAATCTCACCATTCACACAAACCCTCCATCTACTCTTCCCTTTAACAATAACACACATACAAGGTGATGGTGACGAAGATGCAAACTAGTTGGTATGAAATAGCTTGGAGATGGGCCCCTTCAATCCCAATCATTGGGTCTTAAATGTAGGGTGGGAAGGTGAAAATTCTTAGTCACCTAATAGCATGGGTTAAGTGTTATTCGCTGAAGATTTAGTGGGGGTCTACTACACAAAATAACCTTATCATCATTAAAAATTGTAAGCCAAAATTATTCATCCCAAACGATTCACAAATCGGCTATATTAAATTTGCAGAGACAAACAAAATTATTTATTTTTTAACAAACATTCAAAGCCATATTAAATATTGTTTTAACCATTTAGCTTATAGCCTTAATGAGGTATAAAGCACTTACCCTGTAAACAATGATGGCAAACGATGACAAACATCTCCTCTCGACTTATGCTTTTCCCACCATCTCGTCTCCCAAACCCTCCATCTCCTCTTCCCTTCAACATCAACAAATATGCAATGTGATGGGGATGAAGTTGCGATAAGTTCGATGTGAAATAACACATGGATGGGCTCATTCAATACGAGCCGGTGGGGCATAAATGTAGGGTGTGAGGCATTAACGCCTTGTGACATTGAACGAGGTGCATTGATTACATGGGTTGCGCGATTTAAGTGGAGTTTAAATGCCCAACTTTTGGAGCCCACTTTGATTTTTATAAGTGATGTTATCATTGGCGATCGGTTGGACCTCGAAAATAGCACTATAAGAACCCCTTTCACAAAAATCGAAACTGCAAGTCCATAATATCATATCAAATGCTGGAAATTTAACATCAGAAAATAGACATGTTAAACTATCCATCAACATCAATTTTACGTATTGACATGATAATGTAAACATTCCATACACACGAAATTAAGGTGCACGACTATTGAATGCTCTCCCCTAATCCTTCGATACTTGCAAAAAGGGATTGTCGTGGCAGCTAAAAAAATACTCAAAAATCCATTTCACCGACTAAACTTGTCACTCATTCATTTCACCAACTTAATCCCTGATTCTCAAATATCCGCCTGGTGTCTCTCTGAAATGTCCGGCCCATACCACAGCTGGTGGAAGCTTTAGTTTTTCTCAGCTGCTTTTGTCAATTGCTAGTAGCATTTACGAAGGTCAAGCCCTGTCCAATGGAGCAATCTCTGTCCAGCTTATCTTCTTCCTTGTCTGGCAGGAATGTTTATGTTTGGGAATACACGCAGGCCTCCATAGAAATGACTTCCCCACTAACATTGTTATCGGAGCGAGTTCCTCTGCTTATCAGGTGTGTTCTGGGTGAAAAAGACTAATCTTTTATATTTATTTTTCTGATTGAGAAGTCATTGGAATTATTTTAACAGAATAATAAGGGAAAAGTGAATAGAAACGGTCACACTCCAACAGTTAAATGAATTCGGAGCTGTGTCGGTTGAAAATAACCCCCCTCCATATTTCTCCCGAGATATTTTCACAACCCTCTCGGCGTACTTTGAACCTTTCAGAACAATTGCTAGTCTGATTTGACACCGGTTTTGCAGTACGAAGGTGGAACTTCGGAGGACGGGAAAGGGCCAAGCATCTGGGATTCCTTTACGCATGCAGGTCCCTTACATTTAATGTTGCTCCTGAATTAAAGTTTCATATAATGTACCTATACGGACTCTGGAAAATGACAGGAAATATGGTGGATGGGAGCACGGGAGATGTTGCTGTGGATGAATATCACAGATATAAGGTCCATCTTTCCTACAAATAAAATTTATTATGATTTTCTTTTTTTTCTGGCTGGAGAGTATTTTATTTTTAATAATGTTTCATTGATTATACTTATGTCCCGTTTTGTAATTTACTCTATAAACATTAGTTCTTTTTCATTTAAAGGGATGCTCTGTGTCAAAGGTTTCTGTTTTGTTAGGTCCTGTAAATATTGAGATGGACAAACTTTTCTTGTTTAAGATATCTGATTTTTTTAGAGTCCATTAGAATGTAAATGAGATTTCTGAAATTAATTGTGTACAAGATTTTTCGTTCGACATTAACCATAAAAATGCATCTATTCCAAAAATTTGTACACAGTTGATCCCAGAAATCTCATTTTCTTGTATACTTTTTTAATTTATGCATTAAATCTATAAATAAAGGTATTAGAGACAAGATCTTACCTTATATCTAAAAGTTCTGTCAACTTCTTTCTTCAACTCTTAAATACTATTACATTATAAACTTTTGTTTTGAGAATGGACTCATCCAACCTAATCGACATGATAGGTTCCAATTACCTTCTAATTTGAAGGTTCTATGTACAATTTAAAATTTGTTCACCTTAACTTTTAATAAAGATAAATCACCATATTTTTTAAGGCCCTAAATTCCATGATCATTGTGTGTTTAAATGCTCTTTTTACTATGAGATCTAGACAAATTTTTTACTTCTTCCAATATTTATATAATTCTCACGAGACACTCATGACTTACTAAGATCAAACATATCTAATTATTTTCTTATAAAAAATGTTTGATCTTTGTTAATATCTGGGCATACACTTCCCTTCCACAATGCCCTGCATAGGTAATATTGTTTCTTTCATTTTTTCAAAATATTTTCTTTATTTTTTCAAATTTCTTCAAATCTTTGTGAATATTATGATGCATCTGAGGATATAATTTGCTATTTTACTAACATATGGGGCTAAGGTGTTGAAATTACTATTTTTAATTCAATGCAGTACTCGGTTTCTAATTTTCGTCTGGTGTTTACAGGAAGACGTTAAATTAATGTATGAAATGGGATTGGATGCATACCGCTTCTCCATCTCCTGGCCACGAATAATCCCTGGTACAGTCCCTTCTGTGTTCTGTTACTGTTATTATGCCATTATTGTGATTGCTCTTTAACAAATTCGATTATTCCTAATTGTGCTGTACTGCGGCCATGATCCCTACAGATGGTCACGGAGCTATTAAATCCAAAGGTGTGGAGTATTACAATAATCTTATTAACGAATTACTTGATTATGGTATTATTTCTCAACTCAGCTCTTAAACGTGATCTGTTTGCTACTGGTAATTATTTGTTAATACATTTTATCTTTCAAATTGGATTGCTGTTTTGTTATTTCAGGGATTCAGCCGTTTGTGACATTACATCACTTTGATTTACCTCAGTCACTAGAAGACGCATACGGAGGCTGGATCAGTCCATATATAGTGTAATCTTCACCCTCAACTGTACTGCTACAAATTCCTTTTATTAATGCTTTTAGGCTTCATCTCTGTTACCAAAATATGACCATCTCATGGCGTTTCAAACTCATGGAACTATAGCAGATTTACAAAGCTGAGTAAACATACATCTAAATCTAAGCATTGAGGAGTCCTTAACCACTTGATTCTTCGTGTCAAATTTTTAGAGGGATTTGTACCTTAGTGGATGGATATAAACAACCATTATCCTCACCAATTGAACTACAACCATTTCAATTACATATGTATTTTTTGAATTGCAGTAATATGTAAAAGCTGATTTCAGAACTGGCTAAAAACTAAGATGTGCATGTATTTTGTTATTTGCTGTGTATAGAAAAACAGGGCAGAACAGAGTAGGAGAATAGAAGGAAAAAAATACAAACATAGCATGTGTGCAACAACGCTGTTTTAGAAATTTATTTTTTATTTTATAAATGCATTTTGTTTATTGTGAAAAACAATACCTGTTTTCGCATTTCTACGTTAAAGAGCAGCTGGAAATACAAAAGTAGATGAACAAAGGATATCATTATTTTCTGACAAAAATACAGCAGTATTTTAGCACATATAAAAACAAAACAGAGGTCATACACAAATATACAATTTGTAATTATTTTTTATCATAACAAATGTTAAATAGTATAAAACTGGTGACAGCGTTTGGATTTGTTTCTTGGCAGCTCTGGGATTCTATATTTTGCGGGATCTTTAAAAAAACAGTGTATTTTAATTTATGTGATGGACTCCTAATACAAATTTTAGGGATACATGTGTTAGGAGATATGATGGATGATGAAATGATATCAAATTGCAGGGAGGATTTTGTGAGGTTTGCCGATGTGTGTTTCAGAGAGTTTGGTGACCGTGTAAAGAATTAGACAACATTCAACGAGCTCAATGCATTAGCCTCTTTGGGCTACGAGGTTGGTTGGATGGCTCCAAAACACTGCTCCATCCCACCAGGGCGTTGTAACACTGGAAATTCATCAACGGAGCCATACCTGGCTGGGCATTACATGCTCTTATCTCATGCAGCCGCTGTCAAGCTCTACAGAATTAAGTATCAGGTAGGTTAATTATTTAGTATTATGTTCACCAGTCAATTCTGTTCATTAAAAGGTTCACTACCAGTAAACAGGTGTCTAATATAATGAGGACAGGTTTTCAATTCTATTGAGCTTAAATGGACATTCACTACCAGTAGGACAGGTGTCTTACTTTCTTTGATGGAGTCTTTGCGCATCCTGTTGTTGGTATCAAGTGTTTGGATTCCTTCAGCTTATCTACCTTAGCTTGCTGCTGTTTGGATTCTTTCAGCTTATCTACCTTAGCTTGGTGTTAGGATTCTTTCAGCTTATCCACCTTAGCTTGGTGTTTGGATTCTTTCAACTTATCTACCTTCGCTTGCTAGTGTCAAGATTAAATTCTTTGGAAGTGGATAAACACTATCAATTTCCAATGGTCATAGATGTCAATACAACAATAAAACCTAGTAATTAGCTAAAATTCATTTGTTCTTTTTGCATCATCTATAGGAGGGTATCCAGCAGATATTAATAAAGACACTTATTTACTTTCATTCTGTTTGTGTATTACCAGGTCAAACAAAGGGGGTCTATCGGCATAGTAACTTTGTCTCAGTGGTATCGGCCTTTGACAAACACAATAGAAGATACAATGGCTACCCAAAGAATGATTGATTTCAACATTGGGTGGTAAGTACTTATCCTCCCATTTAATCCTTTGGAAAAAGGAAATCCCCCATTTTGATACACGTTGTTTTAGGATTTCACAGATGTTAATTTCATCAATTGTGCATTTGAATCAGCGTTTGATTTCCAGATTTGTGCTGTAAGTTTTGTTCAATATTTTTCACTGAATTTACAATGCCATTTATTATTCAAACGGACTTTTAAAGGTACTTTGGAAAGCAGTTGTAAGTAAATCTTCTTTAAAGGATAAAAAAGGAAAGGAAAAGAAGTCAACGACACCCAATCTTTGAAAAAATTACATTGAATAGGGGTATAAAGTTTAATTGATAACTCTGAAGGTACCAAAAACTAAAGAAATATCAAACATGATTTATATTTATTGCTCAAACTAAAACGGGTTTTAATAGACTACCATGGTAACCAGTTTAAAGTAGCAAAGTCTCAAAGATCTTCAAAACAACAATTGTCTTTGTTGAAAAGAAAATAAGATTATTTAAGATGGCGTAATGCAAGGAGGTGACCTTGATAACAAACATTTTTGTTCCACCAAATAGAAGTGGTGGAGACGCTGAACCCATGTTGCAAAGAGTCATCCCTCCATATTAAAAAATGACATATATTGCCATGCTTTTCAAATAGATTGTAAGGTCCATGAAACTTTTATAGAGAAGAATGAAGCATGAAATTTTTTGTCCAACCGCCCTACTAACTATGATTTATCTTTTGTTGTAGCTAAATTGATTCTATTTCGTATAAGGATTTTCCATGGTTGATCACCTTTGACAGCACTAACAATCCATTTAACTGCTAGACAAATCTCTTGGGTTTTTGGATTTATTAACCCCAAACCACCTTTATATTTACGTTGAATATAATGAGTCCATTTACTCTGAATACAATGAGTCCTCGAAGTGGATATAAAACCAGCATCACCATTCCATTTAGCACAGAAAAATTATCGAATAATTTTAATTAAAGTCCTAATAATGGGATAAAATTAGGAATAGGAATAGAGTATATTTTTGAGTTTGTTCACTGAATCCAATCTATTTTAATTTGGGTTGAAATATCTTGTTATATTAATAAAAATATATTTTTCAATCCAAAAACTTTGGACTGAAATTATTTTTAAAGTTTTATAAATGCCAACAAGTAGACGATTAAAATAATGATATACTTGCAACAATCTGCGCTGAAATACGTTGCAACGCCAGCTTGTACGTTTTTCCTACCTTTGAAGGATTAAAATTATAATTAAATTGGTTGACGTGATTCCTGTCATAACGTGAAAGAGACGTGATCTACTGTTAACATTGTCCCTTTGTTCAACGTGACAAAGACAGCCAATATCAATTAAGCTGTTTTGTTTTTGTTTTTTTAATTATTATTTTTATTTTTATTTTAGGGTTTAAAAATTGTGGAATTTGAATTAAAATATTTTAAATTTTAATATTAGATAAAAATATTTTTTATATTAATTGTTCTAAGTGAATTTTATAGTATTGTGTCATTATAAGAATTGAAAATGTTGGCGTATTTGTTTCATTAAAATACAAAAAAAAATTGTTTATTAATCAATCTGTGATTTAATGATAAAGACATTTTTTTCAATTATTTATTTTTTAATTATTATTATTCGGAGGTTTATACAGTGCTCGATGAATCTCTAAGATTCATTTTACAAAAAATAAGGGAAAAAAATATGTTGTTTCTTTTCTTTTTTTTTTGCCCTGACCCTGTGTCATTCTTGACCGAACGCAAGGAGTAAGGAATACACATGAGTAGCCATTTGAAGAGGTCGGTGGTTACAAATATCGGTTTGTTGTTGTCAAACTTACTTGCCTTATCTTATAGGGGTTATGTAGCTAGCTTAGCATATGTTTATGGTGTGGCATTTGAGGATTAACCTATTTCTGTGAGGTCATTATGATTTTTGGTCAGTAAAGGTTTTGTCATGCTTAACTCGGAAATCGCAGGTTATATCACTTTCATTGTTACGATTAAGTTAAATATGAAGTGTAGATTTGATGCACCGATCACCTTAGAGGAAATATTCGAAATCAGAGTAAAAAACAAGTATTTATGATTTGGTTTGTTAGGGAAAAAGTAAGTCCTCACAGTAATTTGTACATCATAATACGAATAATTATGTGAGTAATAATTCATTATTATGTATAAGTTGTTTAATAGTTATATTTGGTAGTAATATTGTTACAAATATATGTTACAATATAATTTAAATATATTGTTACAATAATATATCATATATGGAGTTTGTATAATCTGTGAGACTTTGAGTGATAATTTAATGGAGAGACAATCTCCATAATTATAAGAATGGTTTTCCTATATAATTGTAACACCCGTATGAATTTGTAAGAGAGTGAATAACAGAGTATTATTATTGTGTTAAAAATATTTCTGTCTCCACATTTGACTGTATTATTCCAGTATATTATTGGTTTAATCGTACATAGATATGAACCAATTCTATCATCGGGTATCAAAGCGGGTTGCATATCTGATTGGTAGTATTGAGAATTAAAATAAATGGGGGTAGTTGTATGTGCTTTGCCTCTAAAGATGAGAAAAGAAGACTTATGTAGTTATGATACTTTTATATTTTTTTGAAGGTAGTATAGCTTAGTTTGAGGTATTCCATTTGGTCTTGGAGGTTAATATAGACTCTTCTAGCTTCATACAATAGTGTGTGGCATTCAAAAGCATTTCACGTGACCTGTCAGATTACTACACAAACAACATAGTATTTATTCAAACGCAGATCTATTCATGCAAAGATCCCTGCATAGCTTGAGAGATTCTACAAGCTCTCTGTTAATATATTTTGTCATTCTTGATATGACGAGCCCCACTCAGCAGTCATAAGTGCTCTGGATTTTTTGGTGGTCTTTTAAAAGCATCTGGAGCGAATTAATCTTTATTCATTCGCACATCCCTGATGCATCCATAGTTCTTCGCCATCCAAACCGCCAGTTGTCCATATTTCTGCATGCAATCATTATCCATCATCGATCTCTACTACGTTCGATCCCACTCATATTGGTGAATACATAAGCGATATGTAATAGATCAGATTGGTTTTGTATTAAGTATGTTCATCCTTCTTTAGCGGTGAGATCTAGTTGTACGTATCAATAGAATTATCATTCATGATAATTCATCATCTACATTTAATATTGGCATTTTGTTCACGGCTCCAACGGCATTCCATACAGCGTTCACCTCCTACGTTCCATGCGGTTTCGGCAGTCTCTACAACCCAGGCCACTATTTTGTATGTACCCTCTTCTACAGATTGAGCTTTAACCACACCATCTACTCTGCACTCTCTACCATCGTTCCATGCCACGAGCAGTCAGATCCATGGTTTACGATCGATCAAATCTGTGCATGCAGAAATAAAACTTGAGTCTTGTGAATCTGCGTCAAAGTATATGTTTTTATTTGTTAAAATATGGTCATATATAGTGAAATAATTGTTTTTTATGTTTATAAAGTTAAGTCGTGGCAATTTTAAGTTTTATAATTCCTTAAATTTTTATTACATGGTGTTTAAAACATTGTTTAAATGTTATATTGTGTAATTAGTGGCTTGTTGTCATGTTTTTTAAAGTCTTGGTTTGATATAATTAATTATATCAAATGAGTCATATTTTTGAGTTTATTAGTGATTCCAAGTGTTTTTTTAAAAGTTTGGTTTATTTAAAAAGATAACAAGTCATTAGGGTCATTTAGTGTCATTCAGTGTATTTTGTGTCATTGAAATATTAAAAGAGTCAAAATAAAAAATAAGTTAAAGATTTCATTTTGTGTGCGAACATATTATCGCTTGTACGTGGCGTCTTGAGTCAAATGTCAAAAGTGTCAGTCTTATGGGGGGATTTCTTCTTAAAAAATTAAATCCAAGCTTCACAACTTCCTCCGTTGAGTGAATCAACTTCATCTACTGGAAGTCGGCAGCAACGGAAGTAGGAGGCTTTCTACACCTCTCATTCGCCACTAATGAAGGGGCACTTCTTGCAATAGTCGTGCGTATATATATATATATATATATATATATATATATATATATATATATATGACAAATAAGATGTAAACTTCCTATTTTCTCACATAGGGTTTGCATAAAAAAAGTGTTTAGAAAAAATAAGAATGTGGCGACAGTTAGGTGAGCAACGATTGTAGAGATCCTGTGACTCCCTTACTTCTTTATGGAGATGATTCACAAGTGACACGTTCGTACGATCACATAAAGTAAATGTGTTATGCATTCCTTGCATATTAGTGATCATGTGCAACAAGATCGCGTCAGTAGTATGCAGACTTAAGAGTATGCGGTGGCATACAATTTTGTTTGTGCCAATTCATGGAGGCAGGTATGAAAGTTGATATGGTGTTCTTGTCGTGGTTCCCACATTGTATAGGTTGATGTGTTCCCTTAGTGAATGGTTGATGGTAGATGTTCATGTTTGAATTTTCCACATTGATTCGATTGATGTGTTCTCGACATTGAATGGTAGATAAGAAGTTGATATGTTCTTTCATTACTTTTATTAAGTCCTATAAAACAAAAATTACCATGTAAGGCCTAAGAGGGGAATGTTAGGGAAAAATTTATCTTCATAGTA
Source organism: Torreya grandis (assembly GCA_037957365.1). Lineage (NCBI taxonomy): Eukaryota > Viridiplantae > Streptophyta > Pinopsida > Cupressales > Taxaceae > Torreya > Torreya grandis. The sequence goes on along the minus strand of JARHVA010000255.1, from coordinate 2,829,471 downwards.
ATTTTTACATCGTAATATGAATAATTACATGAGTAATAATTCATTATTATGTATAGGTTGTTTGGTAGTAATATTGTTATAAACAATATTACGAATATATGTTAGAATATAATTTAGATATATTTTTACAACAATATATCATATATAGAGTTTGTATAATCTGTGAGATTTTGGGTGAGAATTTAATGGAGAGATAATTTCCATAAATATAAGAATGGTTTTCCTATATAATTGTAACACATGTGTGAATTTGTAAGAGAGTGAATAACAAAATATTATTACTGTATTTAAAATATTTATCTATCTCTACATTCGACTCTATTAGTCCAATATGATATTGATTTAATCGTGCATAGATTTAAACCAGTCTTATCATGGTTATTATTGTTTTGTTTGCATATCATTGCGTAACTATACTAAGAGTTAGGTGTTCTATAGATAGCCAAAAACTTTGTCAAAAAGCTTTGCACTTGACAAACCAGTGCATCATCTTCCAAGTAATATTTACTATACTATTTTATCCAATTCTTCAAGGTATTATAATTTCATCCCATTCAAAACTCATTGTATTCAAACAAAATTGAAACCAATTTGACCGCATCAGCGCAAAGCAACTAAACAGTCTTCAAAATTTTGAGAACACATTTTTGTTACCTAGTTTCATCCACTATTTTGATACTTACAACAAAAGAATTATAGAGACTTAACAAGATAATTATAATTATAGAGGAACAATTAACAAACAACAAAATACACACTCAAGCAAAACCATGAGTCAACAAAAGCCCTAAAAAGCCATGATTCCAGTTAATCTACTCCCCAAAAACTTGCTAAAATCCTATTTAAAGCCTCCAAAATTGTAGCCCCAAATGTAATAGTAACTAAACCATCTTTTGATTTTATTCAAAAATTGTATAAAAATTTAATGACTACACCATAATCTTTAAAGATTTTGATTATTACAGAAATAGAATTTCATCTCTGACCTAACAATTGACAAAATAAAAGATATAAAAACCACTAAAATTATTAATAATCAAACCCCTATAAAACACAATTCCAGTTACCCTGTGTCCAAAAAGCACTAAAATATGAGAAAAAGTCCCAAACACTTGAAATCTTAACAGTAATTAAAGTGTCTTCAATTTTTGTTTAAAAATTGTACAAATTTTTTATAATACCTTCTTACACCAGCAAGCGATTTACACTTCTGACAAAACAATTGCCAAAAGCAGAAAGTAAAGAATCAAAAGAGCTACTTTTGGCAAGGCTTGCAAGGGCGAGGGGACATGTACAAAACCCTATTAAGGGAAGCAATTGCATCGTTGCTTAATTCATACAACACTCTTGGCTTCCATTGGAACAGTGTAAGCATTGTGATGCATGGACTATGCACATTGCTTCTCTGTAATATGCTCTCAGAAATTCTAAAATGCAAATGAACTAACTCAAATCCTTTGTACCATGGCCTGTATCTTTTCCATGCAAAGTTATGAATTGCCACATGTTATTTTGGCCAATTACCACATTATATGAATAAGGACTCATAACATATATTGTACAACGACGACGATAATGATGATGATAATAATAGTAGGAGTTGTCGTGCAAAGAAAGCTGGAGGAAATCTAAATTATATTGTATAATTAAGATAGTATGATTTTTAAAATAGATTTTTGCAAGTAAAAAAATAAAAATAAATAAGATATGTTTAATTTTAAATTTGTTATGTATAAATTTAGTATTTTGTGTATTATTAAAAAGAAAAAAATTAAAATAGATATAATTTTATAATTTTTATTATGTCATATGTTGACATATGCTAATGGGTGTAGTCTTAAGGTAAAGTGTTGTGGAGTGAACTATTTATTTTTATGTTTAATTTTAAATTTGACATCTTTTCAATCATTATATATCAATTTCAATTTTAAATTTAATGTCTATTTGTATCTCATTTTCAATCATTAGATGTCAATGTCAATCGTCATATGCCAATTTCACTTTTAAATTTGATGTCTATTTATATCTTATTTAAAAGTTCTTTTAGAAATATATTATTATATTATATAATTACTATATTATATATACATATTGGATATTCGATGATTGTAATAAATGATCTGCATTCAATTAATCAAAAATATGATTCCATGTCATTTCAAAGAGAAGCAGTGTCTTTCCACTTCACTAACTATGCGAAGATAAAACAAAATAATGTAAACACAAAGGACATTAAGGCCACTACAAAAAATGGCAAACACAAGTTCTTGGATTTTTAAAAATTTGACCACCATCAGCCACATCATCGATTTTCTCATCCCATGAGTTGTTTTGTTTTTGTTTTTTAATTTACCAATATTTATTTATAATAATAAACTATTTAAAAGATTCAAACAATACCAAAGAATCTAATGGAAAATGTATTCCCAGCTATATTTTGTTTACCTCATAGCATTATTATCCATTGTTTTCACACCCTGGCCACATGTATTCGCTTCAATTCAGGAATGTTTTTGCTTATTTTCATTCACATACATGTAGCATCTCACAGATATGTCTATCTATTAAGAAAGCAATTTTATTCAACAAAAACTTAAGGTTAAGAGAATGGGTACATTTCCATCATACAACTACGATAGATATTCTTGGCTGGACAAGAATATGGAACGAATGTTATTCATCTTCATTTCCAAACTCCTTAAATATAGATTTTTTTTTGAAGTTATGGATTCCAAATGTAGGTGTTTTGTTTGCTTATATTTCTACATGTTTTTTATATAGTGTTTACAGTATCTTCAATTTGTAGTCTTTCTTGAAAAGTAGGTAGATGCATTATCTTTCTTAATTATCAATCATTTTGTGCCTTTTATGTTGCAGTGTAGAAGGATTGTATTTATCATAATCTTCAAAGAAGACTTGTATTAATGTCTTATATAAAAAATAAAACCTTTTTTACATATTGTTTTATACTTTTTTTACTTTACCATAGAACAAGCTAATCTAGTACAGGATGATTGTACTTAGTGTAAGAGATTATGCAAGATGGTGTGGAAGCAAAGGCTGAACAATTGCATGAGATATTGAAAAATAAAATCAAGTCCATAGTAAAAATGGAAAGAGTTTTAATTTATCACGAATGCATGCTGGAAAACATGGTCTTATGGTGATGTGGAGGTGCAGTTTAGTTACCAACCTGCTGCCCTTTTTGCGCACACACACACACACACACACACACACACACACACACACACACACACACACACACACACACACACACACAACTTATTTATGTGAAAAAGGATAGAATAAATTGATAGCTATATGCTAGCTATCTAGTACTAATTTAAATGTGAGGGTCACCCTTCAATATTATGGATTGGGAACACACCATAAAACAAACATTCAGGGGTCAATATATGACTCTGTACAAAGAAGGTGTTGTTTTCATGCCTTGGTCTTGACATGGATAGTTTTTTAGATGATCATGTTGCTAAGCTCATTGGTGTGTATATGCAGTAGAAAGGGAGGATTGATGTGGCCACCTAGAATTCATATCCCAAGCTAATTTATGGGTAGAAAATAATTGTACATTGTTAACTTGATCTGAAACCATAGATTTGTTGATTGATTTGCATTAGTGATTTCAATGAGTTAGATGTGGTGCGATTGATACTCGATTATGGTAACATGTTCCACCTAGACTGCATAGATGCCTGGTGTAACCTGTCCACAATATATTGCATCTATAGAATTTCCAAGAATGCCCTTTCATAGGGTAAACAAATTCACTCTCACGTGATATGAAAGAACGAGACAAATTCTCATGAAATGTCATCATTTTAGCTTACAGAAGACATAGGTATCCTAATGAAGCATTGACATCATTTAGTTAAATGAAACAAATAGGTGTCTAACCCAATCAGTTCACTTTTACCATCATACTCCTAGCCTATACCAAATAAAAGCATTGGAACACAATATGGACATCCATCAAGGCATAATTGAAAGGGGATTTGTGTTGGATGTTGTATTTGCCAATTCGTTGGTAGATGTGTATGCAAAATGTGGAAGCATACCCAAGGGAAGTGAATTGTTTAACATAATTCCTTAAAAAATGTGGTTTCATGGAATGTTATGGATCTATGATATGTACAAAATAGTTTCCTTGATGAGGTTTTAAAGCTTTTGAGTGAAACATGTTGACCAGATCTCATCTCTTGGAGTGCCATTTTTAACAACGAAAAACTTGGATAGATGTTTCATAGAATACAAAAAATCAAGTTGTCATTACAAAAAAACTAATTGTGTCATAGTTGGATTCATCAAAATTCAAATCACTAATAAGAGAGGGTCACCAGGGGACATGGTACAAAAGTATGAGTTTGTTGGCACACCATTTACTATGGCATATCAAGCTTCACCAAGTTACTGCAATAGAACAAAGGACACATGATCATAGATTTTCCCACATTGGCAAAGTTTCAAAACAGGGGTAGACCCCATGTTTTAAATAGCTAAGAGTGAGCAGATGTAAGATTACCATGTATAAAAATCCATAGATTATCAACATCATGTATGGATCCTTGACCCCAAAATCCACTTTGAAGGTCTCTATCCCATGATCACTCTGTCTGCAAGAGGAATTCAAACCCAACATCTAAACATCCTTAAAAAAAATAAGTGGGTTTTCTATGGAAGAAAGGAAAAAATAACCATATTATTTGATATCTTTCTTCTGGGCCAAAAGACATTCAAAAATACATTGTCTATAGAAGATATGGCCTTTCTAGCAACACAAAGGATCTACCAGTGGTTTGAGGCTGAGGGAGCATGCATCAAAGGGTTTGATTGAGTCTTTTCCTAGTAGTTATTTTTGGGTTCCATAGCTCATTTTTCTCTTCTCATTGTATGTGAAAAAGCAAGATCATTGTTGTTTTTCGAGTGTTTCTAAGGCCTATTCTTAGTAGTCTCAGTAAATCAAACCTAGGTAATGACTGAGTCAAGGAGTTTCATCAAGCTCTTATCCTATCAATGAGCCTAAACCTGGTAGGATACACCCAACTGGCCTACTGTGGAAATATTTCATGTGGAACACAACTTACAAAGGAAGACATAACCATAATTTAACTACAGCCTGGTGTCAGCATTGCATGGTAAAAATGGAATATTATTTTTCCTTGTCTTTTGTGAGATGAATTTGGAGGCTTCACCCCTCAGTATAAGCCTCTAATTAAATACAATCATAATATTAGAATTAATTTAATACTCTATATATATATTATAATAATAATAGTAATACTATTACTACTACTACTACTAATAATAATAATAATAATAATAATAATAATAATAATAATAATAATAATAATAATAATAATAATAATAATAATTAGTATAATTAAAATAACATTATTTTATTATTATATATATTAGATATAATATATAATATATATATTATAATGTAATATTTATATGATATAATATAATATAATATATCCTTTCTGCTATCCCATTATTCCAATTTGAATTCAAAAAAATTAAGGACATTAAAGATGTAACTTCAAATACAAAGATTGACATTATTGGTATCATTGTATGTGTTACTAAGGCATCTAATTTTAAAAGGCTAGGTGGAACCTCAAATGTCAAAAGAAAAATAATATTCTTAAAAAAAAATAATTGGGTTTTCTATGGAAGAAAGGAAAAAATAACCATATTATTTGAAATCTTTCTTATGGGACAAAAGACATTCAAAACTACATTGTTTATAGAAGATATGGCTTTTCTAGCAACACAAAGGATCTACCAGTGGTTTGAGGCAGAGGGAGCATGCATCAAAGGGTTTGATTGAGTCTTTTCCTAGTCTTTATTTTTGGGTTCCATAGCTCATTTCTCTCTTCTCATCGTATGTGAAAAAGGCAAGATCATAGTTGTTTTTCGAGTGTTTCTAAGGCCTATTCTTAGTAGTCTCGGTAAATCAAACCTAGGTAATGACTGAGTCAAGGAGTTTCATCAATATCTTATCCTATCAATGAGCCTAACCCTGGTAGGATACACCCAACTGGCATACTGTGGAAATATTTCATGTGGAACATAACTTACAGAGGAAGACATAACCATAATTTAACTACAGCCTGGTGTCAGCGTTGAATGGTAAAAATGGAATATTATTTTGCCTTGTCTTTTGTGAGATGAATTTGGAGGCTTCACCCCTCAGTATAAGCCTCTAATTAAATACAATCATAATATTAGAATTAATTTAATACTATATATATATATATATATATAATAATAAAATAATGTTATTTTAATAATAATAATTATATATATATATATATATATATATATATATATATATTATAATGTAATATTTATATGATATAATATAATATATCCTTTCTACCATCCCATTATTCCAATTTGAATTCAAAAAATTAAGGACATTAAAGATGTAACTTCAAATACAAAGATTGACATTATTGGTATCATTGTATGTGTTACTAAGGCATCTAATTTTAAAAGGCCAGGTGGAACCTCAAATGTCAAAAGAAAAATAATATTGCAAGATAGCTCTGAATGCAACATTTAAGTAAACCTTTGGGGAAGCTTTTGTGATGAAGAGGGAAATCTATTAGCAAATCTATGTGATTATACGACATAGTTGGATCTAGTTCTTGCCACTCGAATGGGGGAATTGCAATCATATAATGGAAAGACAATAGGAACTAGTTTTGATACACAATTTTTCATCAATCTAGATATACCTAAAGCACACAAGGTTAGGAGATGGTTTGAAGAAATTAAGGCAAATCTTCATTGGTCATTAGTTGGTGTAAGAATGACTTAGCATAAAACAATTGAATACATCCACAAATCAGGGGTTTTCAGGAAATTGAATTCATTTACATTAGATGTGACAATTATACACATTAAAATGATAAATTTTTGTTACCCTACTTACACTACTTTAATTAAAAATAAACAATGTAAAAAAATGATTAAAAATAATGATGCTATGCAATTATTACATTTAAAAAATACGCTACCCACACGCACCCCCCACCCCATCCGGGCCACCCCTCCCCCACCCCCATGGGATGCAAATAATCCTACACATCTACAAATTGCTCCTATTACATGAGGTAACCGACACTAGATCACCAGATTCCTATAAAAATGCTATGGGCTCTAACCCTACATAAAGCATAAGAAATGACACTCAATAAAGTAACAATTGACATTGGACACATTGATCTCCAAGGCTTAACATTTACTATCGTATCAAGAGCATGTTCAATCAATGACATTTATATCTCTCCTGCATTTACCTTTGAGCGCTTTTCAAGAATGAGAGAAAATAAATATTTAAATCTTTGAAAATCAGAGGAAAAAAGATTGATATGATTACTTCTTCCACAACATTCATAACAACTCTAGCTTTGTAGCTATTGTTATATACAATGCATTTTATAGCTTTGACACTTTCAACATTAATATATATTATAAAGTCTAATATAATATTAAAATATGTATTATATAATCTAATATTTGTATAAATTATATAAACTATATAATATTCATATATATTATATAATAAAATTTCAACATATACAAATATTATATAATATTTATATAATAAGAGGGGTTCTGCAAAAATGCCATGTAAAGATAGTAATAATTCATTGTAACTACTACACACACACACACACACACACACACACACACACACACACACACACACACAAATAATTGAAGAGCAACTAGATGTACTTCAATGAAGGTAATCAAAGAATATATGACTAAATTATATGGATTGAACCTAAAGAGATTTACAAGATAGTGAAATACAAATATAATCAATAGGTCCCAACTTGCTACCATCTATTATCGACGTAGTTTGTTAATTGCAACATTGAATAGTTGTTCAAATCAAAACAGAGTGAAATCATCCCATAGCCACCATCACATATTCTCTCTAAATGGAATACTATGACCATAGTTACACAAAAACATATTTACGTACAAGAATTGTAGTCTTAAGGATTTTACGCGATTACAAGAGATGTATATATAATTTTCTATTTTTTGAATGCATTTTTCAAAGTTATATATTCTTTTGCATATGATAACATTGGTTAATTTGAAGTTGGGTTTTTTATAATTATGTTGAGGTGGTCACCAAGCATAATATAATGTGAGAATTTCTATGTTCTACTAGGATGATTTCTTGTACACTAATAATACACATCTAGTTTGGACAGACACATATCAGAGTGATGTAATTGTCGTAGAAAAAGAATATTCTAGGTGTGAGACAAATCTAACACATAAAATGGGAATACATTCAAAAAATAAAAATAACACACTTACTGAATGTAATCGTAAAAAAAATACAATTCCTCCAACTTTCCTTACATCTTTGAGGCAACTACTATTATTTATGTTAGTGAAATGAAAGTAAAATCTAATTATATACCATTATAATTAATTTAGTCAAAAAATAAAAATGTATCTTTTGGCATCTCTAAACATAAACTTATATGCACTAGTGAACATATCAATGATTTTAAATTTATTTTGAAATGTTTATAAGCAATGTTTAAATTTAATGTTTGTATGAACACATTTTGATTTTTTGTTTATAGTGGATTTTTTTAAGACAATATTAGATGAAAGAGTAAATTTTGATTAGGCCATCAATTTTTTTAAAGGATTATGGTAAAAAAATTTAAGTTTAGAAAGATTATAATATCTATTTTTACTATTGGAATGCTTTACATTATATTAACATAAAAAATATTATTTTAGAAGGATACAAAGTAAAGTAGTTGGACACATCATTGATCAAACTCCTTGTTGGAAGAAAATCCTGGTTCTGAAATAAAAAAAATAGCCATTTAAGGCAAGGTTAAAAGAAATTATAAATAATCAAATAGCAGATTTTTAATCACAAGTCATAGCCCTAGGGGGCAGAGATGGAGGATCATCCTTGGTAAGAATAGACCAAGAAGGGGGATCCATGTCAGGTATTTTGAGAGCATTCCAATAATCTAGGGGGTCATCATGAATAGTGAAAGGCCAACCATCAGTCAATTGTGCATGAACAATAGTGTTTACTAGAGACCATTGTGAATGACCAACATTAGACTTGCCATGAGAACTCCAAACACCTCTAGGGGAGGGAAAGGAGGAAAGTGGCCCCTACTTTTGGATAGACTTCTGCTTTGATGCCTCATGGGAGGAGGAGGTGGTGAATCATAGGGCAGGCCATCAAGTGGACCCCTGCTTATGGTGTAAGGGGAACTCCCCCACTGGTTAAGGAGCTCATGCAAGTGATGGAGGTCCATAGCCATATTTTCTACTTGAGATTGAATTTTAAAATAGATCAAAGAAATAAAAACCACCTTTTCATTAACATAAAATGAAATTTCACAGGTCTCATGGTTAAAAATAACATTGTTCATAGTTTTCCATAGCTGAAAGAGAATAATATCATGAAGGAATTTTTAGAGAAACGTAATAAAGGATGGCCAATTAGAATAATCCCCACATATTTCCCATCGCCAAGAGAAAGGCTCAAGGTGATAAGGCTTAAACAATGAGGGAATTTAACACCAAGCAGACTGGGCTTTCAAACAAAACCAGAATAGATGTTTAAGTAATTTTGGATGCTTGCAAGCTAGACAAAAGGGTTGAGGAATGCATACATGGAGAATATTCTCACTAAGGGGAATTCCTTGATAAATCAAATTCCATAAAAAAGGACCTAGCTTGGGCTCTAGTACAAGTTAGCACACATGATCCAGATGGGCAAGCCAAGTCCTAAAAGAGAACTAGACACCCCAACACCTGTTGAGCTTGTCTAAATCCAGAGAGAATAGACTCATCACCTGATAAAAAAGCTTGGGAGAGTAGATTTTGAAATGTGTATTGAATTTCCACATCCAATCTTAGGAGGCTGCAGACCAAGTTTATAATAAAAGCAAAATAACATTAGGTATCAACTCCAAAATGCAAAAACTAGAAGGTAAGTCTACATTATTTTTCTTAAAATTGATTTTTAATTCAAACCAATAATCCAATCTCTAGAGGTAACTAAATTATAGATAGTTTGAATCCCTTTTCATAATAATCATAAAGCTTTAATACTAGGTAATTCAGCCAGGGGAATAGAGGAAGTAGTAAGATTACGGGACCACCATAAGCTATGGTCATTAAAAGACAACCTTGTGTGAAAACCATCCCCCACCTACTTCAAATGGTGATTAATGGCTTCAAAAGCCTTCCAAATGCTTTCAACCACAAAAGAGCCATAAATCTTGACATGAATTGTAGTGATGAGAAGGGATTAGAAGCCAAATATTTTACCAACTGGTTTTACCATAGGGAGAACATGCGGAGATACAATGTCTTATCAAAATTTTCCAAAATTCATTGTCCTCAATAGCCTGAACAACCCACTTAGTACATAGGGCATAATATTTATTTTTGATGTTTTCTTCTTTAATAGTAAATTATCTTAAATTTAAAGCACAATGTTGAATAGATTATCACTATAAATTTTGGTTAGAGAAAACTGACTAAAAAATTTAAATATTGCTTGTAAATGCTTAATAGAATTATATGAATAATAAAATAAATTATTTGAATTTATCTCTATGAAAAAAAATCATAATGTTTATTTAAAAAAATTCAAGGGATTATGGTAGTATTTTTTAGAGTTTTAAAAATATTGTAGTATTTATTGTTGATGATTTATTCTTTAAGAATGAATTATCTTAAATTTGAAGCAAAAGCTACTGAAAAATCTAAAAATTGCTTGTAAGTACTCAATAGATTTATATGAATTTATAAAATGAATTCTTTGAATTTATCTCTATGCAAATGAATCATAATGTTTATCAATTTTTTTCATGGGATTATGATAATATTTTTCAATTTTTGAAAAGATTATAGTATTTATTTTTGATGTTTTCTTCTTTACGAATGAACTATCTTAAAGTTGAAGTACAATGTTGAATAGATTATCATTATAAATTTTGTGTGTCAGAGAAAGTTGACTGAAAAATTTCAACATTGCTTATAAATGCTCAATAGATTTATATGAATAATAAAATGAATTATTTAAATTTATCTCTATGCAAATGAATCATAATATTTATCAAAAAAATTCAAGGGATTATGGTAATATTTTTTTAATTTTTGGAAAGATTATAGTATTTCTTTTTAATTTTTTCTTCTTTAAGAATGAATTATCTTAAATTTTAAGCATGGTGCTGAATAGATTATCACTATAAATTTTGTGTATCATAGAAAGCTAACTAGAAAAATTAATCTTGACTTGTAAGTACTCAATAGATTTATGTGAATAATAAAATGAATTCTTTGAATTTATCTTTATGCAAATGAATCATAATGTTTGTGTATTTCTAAATAATTAAGTTTAAATTAGAACTTTTATTGATGTGTTAATTGATAAAATAATGATTAAAAATAAAAAATATTAGAACCTAACAAAAAAGGGTCACCAAAAATATCAAGGGTATCCTCAACATGCTAAACATGTTTGGAGCATTGTGGACGTTCTAGACACACTACACAATACTCTTGAAAATGAAAAGATAAAAAATAAGAGAAAGAGAAAAATAAAGAGGGGAGACACTAACTCGTCTAAAAAATACACTAATAACATCTAATTTGGACAAATAATAAACAAGTACACAAACACTCTAAGATCATACATTTTAATAAGTAATAAATATCTAAAGCCCCTTTATGTGTCTACCAAAATTAAATTAAAAAATCCTATAATCTCAAACCCCCCAAAAAAGATTAAGTATAAATATATAAAATGAATAAAATATAATAATATTTTAATGGGAAAGGATTTATAGAGAGGATTAGGAAGGAAGATCACATGTATATGTATTATGAATAAATAGATATCAATTAAATTGCAACAAAAATATTCATAAACATTTAATTAGGTTTAATATAAATGTGAAATAATAAATTAAATATAATTTTTTTATAAACCAAAACAATAAAGATGAAAGGAGGGATTAAAATTTTGTATCTTGTATATCATGATAGATAAAGTTAGTCATCAAAGTATGATAATAAAAATTATATATTTGTGGGATTAAAAAAAGAGAACCTTGAAAATTTGTGGTGAACGAAGGACCTTGTCAATACTGTCAAGTTCTATTTATGGATGACAGAAGCATAGTGAGTATGGTTCAAGGACATGTTAGGTAGATGGAAAAAAAATTGACGAATGTGTTCATAAAATCTAGGGCTAAAAAAACCTCAATCAATTTTTTCTAAAATTTCACGCTGATCATTAAGAAAATGTACTTTTTCTTGCCATAATTGGGGAACAATAATTGAAAATGATAAGGAAAATGACATGTGATGCAAAATCCAAAAGATTGAACCTGCAATTGTACTCAGAAACAATAGAAAAATTCCAGAATCCAAAAACTGAAGTAGACAATAAGAAGGTCCTGAGAGTAAATCAACACTATTTTATTAATCTATGTTCCTACCCAATTACAGTCCTGAAATATAACTGTCTATGGAAAAAACACAGCGCAGAGTTTCCCCATCTTTCAGCTAGAATTAACCCCCTTCGTAACTTCCTAAGACCCACAATTTAAAAGACTCCTAGCAACTAACTCCCCAAACCAATAGGGGACAGCTGTCAACTGTCAACCCAAAAAAACTCAAACAGAAGACTAAAAAAAGAAAGAAACAGTCCTAAAATAACTGATCGATTACAACCATATTACGCCAAGGAAGGAGTTGTTAATGCTCCGCAAACTGATAGCAGTTAATGCTCCGCATCATCCTCCCCTGCTCTAAAAGATGATTTGGATCTCTTGGCTATTCTGGTTCTAGTGCATGAGGTGGAAAAGTTTTGCTATACTTGAGTAAGTCAGCTTCTGAGATCCAAGAGTTGTAAGAATCAGGCAAGCCCTCCCACTTAACAAAATACATCTTATAGGAACTGGATCGAGTAGTCATCAATTTGGTATCTAGCACTTGTTCAATTTGCTGCCTTGTCTTCCTTGGAATTTGCTGGATCTTATGGACATCATCCATCTTGTTTTGTTCATCTTCTACCTGTTCGTCACTAGTTTCAGCAGAGTATGAGTAAAGGTCAGCGACATTAAAGATGGGACTAATGTCTAAATCTTCTGACAATTCAATTTGATAAGCATTGTCATTTATCTTCTTCATGATTCTACATGGTCCAATTTTCTTTGGCTTCAACTTGTTGTAGGCACCCTTTGGATACCTTTCTTTGCGTAGGTGCACCATTACCATATCTCCTTCTTGAAAGACCTTTCTTTTACGATGCAAATCATCCTTCCTCTTATATTGTTCATTCATGGACTGCAATTTGAGTCTAACCTGCTGATGTATCTCATGAATATTTTCTAGAAACCCTGTAGCTTCAGGGCTGCCATATTTACCTTCCGGCAAGTCAACCAAGTCCACAACTCCTTTAGGATTTGTACCACAAACAATTTGAAATGCAGATTTACCAGTTGACCTACTTATGCTGGAATTATAGGCAAACTCCGCTTGAGGTAACACCAAATCCCATTGTCGGGGATTGTCTCCAACTAAACACCTCAAAAGATTGCCCAAGCTCCTGTTCACTACCTCTGTCTGACCATCAGTTTGAGGATGATATGCTGAACTGAATTGTAACTTGCTATCCAACTTTTTCCATAGGATTCTCTAAAAGTGACTTAAGAACTTGACATCTCTATCACTCGTTATTGTTTTTGGAACACCATGCAATCTCACAACTTCCCTGAAAAATAAGTGTGCCACTTGACTAGCATCATTTGTCTTCTTACAGGGTATGAAATGGGCCATTTTGGAGAAACGGTCCACCACTACAAACACTGAATCATTGCCTCTTTGGGTTCTAGGAAGCCCCAAAACAAAATCCATAGAGATATCAACCCATGGTTCCTTTGGCATGGGTAAGGGCATGTATAAACCAGTATTTTGGCTTCCTCCCTTTGCTGTTTGACATACTCTACAAGTAGCAACAAACTTGTTCACATCTCTCCTCATATTAGGCCAAAAGAACTTCTCACTTACTAATCCAAAGGTCTTATCTCTTCCAAAATGCCCACCCAAACCATTTGAGTGCAACTCCCTTATTAGTTTGTCCCTTCATGATCCAAGGGAAATGCAAAGTTGAGACCCCTTAAACAAGAAACCATCTAACAATATGTAGTCATCAAATGCATGCGTATTGGTATAGTTTGGACTACTAAGAGCTATCCAAATGCTGCCAAAATAGGGGTCTTCGGCATATTCACCTTTCATCTCTTCAAAGCCAACCAATCCATGACTCATTACAGCTAATAAATGGCGCCTTCTACTCAAAGCATCAGCTACAACATTGCTCTTACCACTCCTATGCTGCACAACAAAAGTATAAGCTTGCAAAAAAGAAGCCCATTTAGCATGTTTATGTGACAGCTTACCTTGGGAATTTATATACTTCAAAGCTTGATTGTCAGTCATCAAAACGAACTCCTTATGTAAGAGATAGTGCCTCCAATATTTTAAAGCTTGTACCACATCATAGAATTCTTTATCATAAGTGGAGTACCTCTTTTTAGCTTCATTTAATTTCTCACTGAAGAAGGCCACTGGTTTCCCCTCCTGACTTAACACTCCCCCAATAGCTACCCCTGAAGCATCACATTCAACTGTGAAAAGCTTCTCAAAATCAGGTATGGAAAGAATAGGTGCCTTTGTTACTTTCTGTTTAAGCTGTTCAAAACTAAGGTCAGCTGCTTTTGACCAAGAGAATACCTTCCCTTTTGTACAATCTGTCAATGCTGCACTTACTCCACTAAAATTCTTGATGAATTTCTTATAAAAATTTACTAAACCATAAAAACTTCTCACCTCAGTAACGTTTTGCGGAGTAGGCCACTCAAGAATGGCCTTGACCTTTTCTGGATCCATGCTCAAGCCATTTGATGAAATAACATTGCCCAAAAATACCAACTTATCTTTGCAAAATTCACTCTTTTCATTATTGATAAATAACCTTTCTGTTCTAAGTATGTCAAGTACCATCCTCAAATGTTCTACGTGCTCCTTCAAGAATTTACTAAAAATTAAGATATCATCAAAATAAACTATCACAAATTTCCCAATATGTGATCTAAATACCTGATTCATTAATTCATCAACCGAGAAAACCAACACAATGCTATGTGTTGCTAATATGAACTTTAATGCTATAATGAATGCACTCTAAATACTTGTTTGATTTCTATAGAATACGTTTGAAATATTAATATATTTTTGTGAACAATAAATGTTGTATGCTTTTTAAAATTATTCTTAAATGTTTAAATGGACTAAGATGCTTTTATATTTATATGATTTAAATTCAAATTAGGACCCTATTAGCGTACAAAGCAACATCAAATTAAAAAAAAATTAAACAAGATAAAACCATAAAAAAGTGTATGCCCTAATCAAGATAGGTCACACACAACCTCAAAAACATACTCACTATATTTTTGGGCCCCCAAAACATAATGACAATGTTTCTAAGAAACACAATGCCACCAAAACAAGAGTAGAGAGAAAGGGAGAAAAAATAAGAAAAGGGCATGACAAAAAATCACAAAAAAGTATATATAACACCTAATTTAGACCAATAACCAAAATGTATATAGGTACCCTATAATTGGGTAAGTGCATGGAATTGGTGGACCAAAGGAGGGTTACTCATGGACTTTTTTTTGGAAAACAAGAAATCTCAACATTTATAGATTATTTAAGCATTTACACTCAAAATTTGAAGATGATATAAGAACATGAATTATAGCATTTCACGTCTAGATTTTAAAATGCTATATTTTTAAAAAATGGTCAAGTATAAGTAGTTCAAACATTTAAATTACAAAGAGGGACTCTTATTTTTTACGCCGTTTCATTTTTTAAGCATCATTTAGTATTGGTTGAAACCTTTTGGTGAAACATTGGATAAGATCATCTAGTTTGTAACCTATATTTAAAAAAAAAATAATAATGAATATTTATTTTTTTATTAATTTTACAAATAAATAGACCCTAAAAAATGATTAAAAAATAGATATGCAATCATGCGACTCCTATAACTACCTAGAAAGAAAATTAAATGTGTATAGAATTAGGCATAATTTTCAACCATATATATTTTTTAACATTTTGATTTTTAGAAAAAAAGATACATAAACAAATATAAACATGTATAGTTGTGACATATAGTGGCCTAAGACATACATAGAAATCAACATAGATGCAAATCTTAGAATAGCAATAAAATTTAATATATATATATATATATATATATATATATATATATATATATATATATATATATATATATATATATAAAGAAAGAAAAGAGTGTGTGTAGACACCTAAATTTCATCATTTAGTTTCGAAATTCACTTTGACATACTAACCCTTCTTCTTCCACAAATTATAATTCAAACTAACATCACTTCCTTCTAAATTTTAAATAATTGATTACTTCTTAATTAATCAATTATGCACACCTTTTCTGCTAAAATTAAATTATTAATCTAGATTTTCCATCTCACTCGGACATCCTCCATGTTTGTCTCAACCATGTGTTGACTCATACGACCACCTTCCTCAAATTCATCATCCAACTTGTGAATCATCCCTTGACTTTTCAACTAACTTGACGCATTCTTGTTGACTCATTCAACCAACTCCCCTTTCTTCTCAACCTGTGGAATTGATCATCATCCTCATAGATGATGAATAATTCTCTACTATTGATTATTTGAATAATTTGAAATATTCAAATAATCTTCAATCATTTGATGAGCCCCTCAAAGTCTATAAATAGACTTGCAAGTCATCACTTTCATTCATCCTCACTTACATTAATGAAGTGCTATTGAA